>CM065377.1:70669182-71016682 GCA_033060915.1 Euryodendron excelsum | reverse complement strand
GTACCCTGTGTAACAAAATTATTGTAAATAAACTACTTGTACAGAAAAATTGTTAACTTAAATACATACCCCATGCTCCCATATCTATGTCGATCGATAATGGGCCTGTAACGTCAGCACGGTGCCATCAAGGGGCCCTGGAGTGCCTACATCCATATGTCCTGCCATCAATGGGCCCTGGCGTGCTACATCCATAGTATAAATAATCCACAAAAATACATACAAATAAACATCATTACATGGCTAAGTACCTACTATCCACTGATATCACAAACAATCCACAAAAATATATACAAATAAATCCATCTTTGGTAACCATTATCTGAAATATAAATATTAACAAACATCATTACATAGCTAAGTACATACTATCCAATACATAACTCAACTAGCTCGATTTGGACATTTACGCCTAACATGCCCTTGTTCCTTACAAATACCACAATGATTTGTTTGACGTTTTCTGGAAACGTCCATCTCATTGTGGATTCGTTTTGTACTTGGACGGCCGGATATGGGCTCTAGTCGCCGACTCGGATCGGAAAATATCTTTAGACTATCGTATGCAGCCCAATAATGCTCATGCGCCATCGGTTCAAATGATGATGCATGGTATACTTAGGATCCATTAAGTGTCATGGTTGTCTGCCCGACTTCGCGCACACGGCGAGCATGTGCGAGCAAAGATAATGATAGATCATCCATTTTCCACAGTCACATTACGGAAGATTCAAATACACGGCATGTTTGTGGTTCCCTTTCGTGCCTGCTACACTTGTAACAACCTCGGCGGAACCCGATGCTCTGGAATTGGAATATAATAACATAGTCATTGTATTAGAGTATGTGAAGTATAGAATTTATTACTAATCAAAATAAGTACATAAAATTAAAATAAAATCTTATAACATTACCAATTACAGATAATTACGCGATGGCTCGTCGATCGAGCTTGGTACTCTTCTATCTTAGCTTGTACTTTGGAAGTGTACCTCAAACTCCTTGCTAAAGCACGTTAAATTTGTAGTCGATTATAATTGAAAGTGGCCACCAGACGGTAGAAGGTAACCTGAACACATGACGTAATGAGCAAGTCTCGTGCACCTCGAAAGACATTATTATAGCACTCTGAATCATTGGTGGTTGTAACTCCCCAACGATAACCTTCATCATATGCCAATGTCCACTTTTTTGGGTCCTCATTGCACAAAGCACGATACGCCCTTGCCGCCGACTCTGACTTCATTCCTAAATTTTTTATTTCATCCATTGTCTTGTCAAACTTTCGCACTTGATAGGCAGTCCCAGCTTGCCATATGAGATCTTTAACTTTAACATTATCGAAATTTTTGTGGTAATTACTTTTAAAGTGCTTAAGGTAATATCTATGAAATCCAACTGGTTGCACTCGTCGTGGTGTTTCCCATTCATGTTTGACGGCGCTCAATATGGCTGCATGCCGATCAGAAATCAATATGACAACCTCCTAGTCCAGCACAATTAGATGCCTGACATTCTTTATAAATCATGACCAATCACGATAGTTTTCTGATTCAACTAACGCAAAAGCTAGAGGGAAAAAAAATTTCGTAACAGTTCTCGCTGTAACAATCAACAGAACTCCTGTATATCTGCCATAAAGAAAAGTACCGTCGATTCCAATGATTAGCGGACAGTGCTTGAAACATTCAATGCATGGCCGAAATGCCCAAAATATTCTGTCTAGCGCCCTAACACCCAACATACCCAAGTCCAATGTTTTTAAAATCACAGCCGTGCCTGGATTTCTGAACTCCAAGGTTCTGATGTACCTTGGCAACTTTTCATAGGATTCATTCCAATCTCCGAAAACCATCGCAATTACCTTTGTTTTTCCAAGCCATGCTTTCTTGTATGAAACTGTGAAACCAACATTATTTTTCACATTCTCGATTATGGATGCTATTTTCCAGTCAGGGTTTTCCTGTACACCAAAACAAACAAACACTCCAAACTTTACTAAGGAAGGGCATTAACAAATAATATCAACACATCTTACTTTAAAATTGAAACTGAAAGCAACTTACCGTAACTTGTGTCTTAATCAAGTGTGCAATAAATGTTGAATTCAGATTGCGGTAATCCAAACTCTCCATCCCATGTAAACATGTATGAGGCTCAGGATATTGCGTGATCTCAAAAAAACTGTGCTTCTTCTTCAAACAGGCACATAGTTTCCAAGGGCAATCGTAATTGCACTTGGTGCTCTAAACCTTTTTATTTGTTTCCACAACATGATAATGTTTATGTTTCTTCACGTGATACCAGTTACATGCATGGATCATCGCATCATTATCTTTGAAAACCATCCATTTTGCAAACTCCGGATTAGCATCTGACCATGTCGGACCGCGATCATATAAGTCTCGACCACCTACGACATCATCTGCCCCAACTAAGTTTGTAAAAAATGGCATATCTTGAGTATCATGTAACGCTTCATTAAGGTTCGATTCTTCGTGTCTATCGTCATTAGAGTCGTCATTTAATTCATTTCTCATTAAAACATCAATATCTTCATCTGAATTGTCGGATTGAACAACATCTGCATCTTCATCTACATGTGTTCCAGTCTCGTCTAAGGTAGCTAGGCATTCCACAGGATCCAGACTTCCACTGGGACCTCCCGTCTCTATGCACCCACCTTAGCCTGATGCATATTGTGGGTGAGGTGTTGGTGGACTGTGAAAGTCATGAAACTATTCAAAATTACTAAGGCCCTGCAAGAAATTTTCATTTGGGCTGAAGAGGCTAGACATTCGTTGCCCTGGCCCTTCCTCAAATATTGTGCTTTGGCTACTCTGCCCAAGTGAAACCATTTAAGTAAATGACCTTAGTGCCGATACACCTCCCCTCCCCGACAATAGTTCGCCGTAGGTTTGGACATCTGCCCAACTCACATCGACACGACTTCTACTTGTGTTCATTGTGCTACCCTCCTCCTTTACAACATATATTTCAACACATTGGTGGTCAGAATATCTCAAAGGAATATTCAACACATTTTGCAATGTCCTGTCGTCATTGATTGACAACTTCTTATATATCATGACATTTTCATTTCGTTGATGCGAGTATCTACAAATGAACTTTATAGTCACATGTTCTCGATACTCAGCCATCATTTGCATAATCATGTCACGTAACACAGCAACTGAGGTTCCCATTTCAACATCATAACACGCACTAGCATCTATATCGTAGGATACACCTTCTCAGCGATCTCGTATTATCTTTTTTCCCTAATAAAACATAATCATTGTCGTCATTATTTAGCTTTGCCTACCAAACACAACTAACAGAGATGTCATAAATATACAAACTAATTAAATTAAATGTTTTAAAACTTATGTAAAGATGCTTATCGAAAGAAAGAAGATTACACTTGGTTGTGACACTTATGCAAATAATTATATATATGTTATAACCTTGCAAAACTAATTTGAAATTATTTCCTATTTTTTATAAATTTTTTAAATCATTGTTAAAATAAATTATGAATTGTTTAATTTATTTATGAATTCTTTAAATAATTGTTTTTAAATCATATTCTTTAAATTAAATTGTTTAAATAATTTATGAATTGTTTAAATAATTTGTTAAAATAATTTTCTGTTAACTTTGTAAACAGAAAATTATGAATTGTTTAATTTTATTTTTCTCTTAAATAATTGAATTTTTTACTAATTTTTTCTATTAATTTTCTTTTACTATTTTTTAATTAACAATTTTTTTATTTTTACTATTTTTAAATTATTTACATATTTTTAATATATTATTTAACATCTTATTTAAATAATTATCTACACATTTTTATTTTTAATACATGCTGAATTTTTCACCTAAAAAAAAATTAATTACAATAACACTACATTTAACTGTTTAATACAAGAAGAAGAAAAAATATATTAAAAAGCGTTGATTTAAAGAATATGACAAACTTCATGCAAGTAAGGTGAGATAGTTAGATAAACTAAAACTCTGTTCATATTTTTACTACAACAAGCAAATCGCCAATCAGAAGTCGTAATGTCAACATTTTCAAAATTTTCATCGTCAAAATTTTCAAAGATCTATAATTAAACTCGTTCCAACTAAAACAAAAAAAAAAAAGAGAATGGCAACTACTGTCATGCTTTGCATTGATTTACAAAAATATATATATACACACTTAAGTATACATATACAGAAAAGAACATATTATTCCTACTTATACGTAGATATATATATAACAATAAAACAAGAAAGAGAAAGATAGGAGAGTGTTTATTACCTTGTGAATAGTGAAGTCGTAAATGGCGAGTCTAAACTACAACAAAGCTCCGTAAAGATCGAAGATCCAACAAAAACTCGAAGAACTTTGAGCTTGGAAAGTTTTTTTATCGATGAGCCAGCACTGTGAATGAAATAAAGCGAGGGAGTGTCGATGAAATATAAGGCTAAAAATGCTTTTTCGAAAAGCGTTTTCAAAGAAAACGCTTTTCGAAAAAGCATTTTTACTGAAAACGATATTTAAAAAAGCATTTTCACCTGACCATCATACGGTCGTATAAATATGCTAAAAATTCAATAAAAACGCTTTTTCAAAAAGCATTGAACTCGGTTTATGGAATTAAGTTTAAACTACCCCCAGTTCCGGAATAAAGACTATTAAAAGGTTTTACCATGGAAATTAGCCTACTAATGCAAATAACATCTAGCATCTTCTAAGACATTGGAAAACAGTAAGATGACCATAAACCCTTTATTCTTCTGAACAAATCCTTGCCAAATAGCTATACATACAAAACTTCCCTAAACAACTAGTTCATCCAAACTCCAAACATATGTAAATTTTCATAGTTCTTTTCACTGAAAACATCACCAAGTTGTAGTGTCTCAATATGTAGGGGAACTTCACAAATTCAAGAGAGAAGTCAGCACGAAAATGTCATAGGCAAAGAGATCTGGCTTAAGATTCTTCATTTTTTTTTAGGGGGGGGTTGGGGGGAACTACAAGATTTTGAACCCTTTGGAAAAAAAAATAACAGAATGCAGAAATGATTGACTTGGCACCACATTATTGTTGATCAACTTCCACCATTCATGTCCAGGCTGGCCTCCTTCAATTGCAAATAAGGTGTGGCTATATGATCCACCACAGATAACTCACAAATCCTCCGGCTTGAGATCACTTCCACTTGTTTTTCTAGGACCTAAGGAATGGTAGTGAAGCACTTAGAACACCACTAAAACAGCCTGAGAGGGGTAAAAGTGTTTCCTGAAATTTCAGGCCATAGTTTATGGAGAACAATGAATGGAGGAAAACACAGACATAAGAAGATTAAGACAGTATAAAACAAGAGATTAATTTCGATACACTGAGTTTCTTTACACAAACGGGCACTAAAATGCAACATTTGTCCATGAATATTGCTTTTTTGTGTTGTTCTTGAATTCTACAAGACACATGTCACATTTTGGTATCCCATTTGTGTAGAAAGCTCTACACTGTCAGTGTATCAAAATTAAACTCATAAAACGCTCCAATATCATTTTATATTCCTGATATAGTAATCCTTGCATGGGCAATTATAACCTTACATGCATCCTACAACCATACTGACAAACCACAATTTTAGGGATCATTGAATTCTGCCTATAAGACTCTGACTCAGACAGCATAAACAAAAAACATAAACATTAAAACATCAAATCAGCCAAACCACATTTTCTGCTTTTGCACGTAATCCTGTAGTAACTAAGTGCTCTTCACTCCTACTTCCGACCAAGTTACTACCAAGTAGATGACAATAGCTTGAATTGGTGAGTGAACACTGACCCATTTTCAATTGATGTTACCAAACATCAACTACCAGATAACATATCACATAATAACCTAAAACCTCCCCAAAGTAACATCCCTCAAACAACTTGGAGAAGCTACCTATAATAAAGCTAGCAGAAGAAGTCTTACAATGGATATAATGATTGAATCTGCACTTCTGCAGGAAACAACTTGCACTCTTCGGAGAATATTTGAGCTTGTTTTTCAGCAATAGCATCTATTAATTGTATGTCCTTTGCTACCTGCTCATCAACACTACCAGGGAAGGATGTAAAGGAAAGCAGGATTAATAAAAATAATAATTATGGAAAGACCCCTTTTGGTGCATTTTAGTGAATTATCTCACTTATCCCACACAGTAAAAAGAGAGAAATGATCTCAACCTCCAGTCAGGGTTATCGGCATAAATGCTTGCGTCTACAAGATCTACAACAAGACGAAGCATTTCAGTACGATCTTCATAGCTTCCTCGTCCCTGCAACAGAAAGGCATAGCATTTAGCATTTAGCATAGCTTAAGGAAAAGCGTTTTAATCTCCCGCATTACAAAAAGATTTGCTAGCTCGAGAAATAAGTATAGTCTGGTGTCAAGAAAACAATCACGTGCTTTAGCACAAGAGCAACAAATGAACCAGTATCCAACTCCGTCTAACAAGAAGTTATAATATGAAAATGCGATTGGTCCAACTTTAAATTGTTGGCATTTGGCAATGTGATAGAATCTAATATCCCATGATAACTGTCAAGAGAGTGGCGAATAATCATATAAGAGAGAAATACAATGACATGAACATAGCACTTGTCCCCCCTCCAGTCAATCCTCAAAATGAAGTGAAAACTAGCCATACTTCCAATACCATGATTTCCCTGCTCTTTAAATGCAAAACTTCACATGTGAAGACATGCCTCACGTGGTAACAAATTCAGATGTCAGGAAATTTTTTTTTTTTTCCTAGTATCTTTGAGGAATTCACCAATAAGGACAAAGTTTATGTTATTTCCCAGTAACCCTACCCAGTCCAAACACCTTAATGTTTTAGCGATGCCAAACGAGAAAGACCTCATAATAATCTAGGCACATTTAGCAAACAACCAACTATATTAAGCACAACAATCCTGTGTTGCAATCGCAGTGAGGCCCACAATCCCATATATTGCCGCTATTGCAACTTGACACCATTATGTCAGCACTGCAACACAATACTAACCACTATCAAAAGTGAACTAGGAAATTCCTCTTTTAGGCCTACCAATACCTGCCAAAAAGATTTGAGTTATGATACTTCCACCTAATTTTTCTCAATATATATTAGTTGATTATAGTTAATTTGTTCATTCTAATATGTTTCCTAACTTTTATTCAGAACTCGAGTTATAATTAGAACCAAGTTCACATTTGTAGTATAATGTACAACGCTTCGGTCAGAGTAAGATTAGATTAGAATTGAGGTACTTGTAGATTGGGTGAGTGTGAGTATGTGTGTCTTTTAGGTTGGGGAGTTGAAGGTTTATCACATTTGGATTTGCTTTTAAGGTATTCAATTATTACTATAGGTTATGCATTTATGAAAATTATTACTTCGTGCATAAGCGCAACAATAGTTTTTGTCATTTTCATGATTTCTCATTTTTAATCGCATCTATGGCTATGTAAGATTAAGACATTCTTATCTCTGATTTCCAGGGGTTGTGCAAACTACAAAAAGATTTATGACCAAAATATCTCCTTTCACGGAAAATTAAACAATGTGTGCTGTGCATGACGAATGATACAAAAGGTATGATTCATTATTGTCTTCTTCCTACAAGAATTGCAAAAAGAAGTACCAAATGTTGCCAAGGATATCAGGAAACAATTAGCCTGCAACTCTTTTACATGACATCCTTTTTTTTCCTTTGACAAGTTCTTCTATATGAAATCCTTAACCTGGTGCAAATAATAAGAACCGTGTTCCAAAGCTTTATCCAGTTAACTACACAACTCTCGTAATTATAACCACAAAAATCCCTATAGTTGTTGCTCTAAGGATCAACCCTTTGAGGCTTGGAAACTTCAAATGTTTTTTCTTTGAATAAAAAAAAAATACTAAAACAAAAAGTAATCTGAAAGTTAGATGTTCGCATGTCAAGGCATTGGGGTGTGGTTGGTTTATCTTTCAATACTATCTAGAAAATTTGGAAGGGTGCAGAAAAAGATTTTAATTTTTGTAATGTTAGAAGCAAGAAGCAGGTCCAACATTTGAATATATGCAAGTTGAACAAACAAAAATGACCACAATTTGGCAGTTTAACCATCCTCCAAAACCAGAATGAAGAGAAAATTCACTCACATGGTGAGGAGATTGGTTGCATTCAGTTCAAGGATTATAATTGTTGATGGGTGGCTGAAAATCGGCAACAATTGGTATATCCAGGTTTGAAGGTAGGCGCCAATGACAAATTCGCGCCGGAAAACTGATGGGCCCAAACCCGAGCCCTTCAACCCTTATACACCCGTCTCCACTCACTCTCCCAAACCCAGTAAAGAAACCAAAGTCCTTCTCAAATGAAAGATAATACACCGCTTTTTTACTCTTCTAATCCAAAAACGAAACTATGTTAGCTATTTATTGGTAAGAGGCCAATGCCATACTCATAGATAAAATGGCAATCCTGGTAAACTTTTCCATGGCAAAGTTGGTAATAAGGGAAAAACTTGAAGATAACACCTAATGCATTGTCTCTCTTCCAAGAAAGAAGACCTTGGGCCTCCTTTTTCTTCGATGAAGGCATGGCTTAAATGCATCTCTCTTGCATGCTTTCGTGCCAAATTCAGCATCATGCTTCGCCACATGCCGACAGCAATTTTGCAGCAGGAATTCAAGTGGATTTACCAAATCTAAAACAGTGAATTTTTTATTTAAAGAGAATACAATGCAAATAATCACACAAGACAACCAATTTTTTACGTAAAAACCCTTACAGCGAAAACCAAGGGACCTAGTATAGCCAATCAATCCACTATGAAGAACTCAATATAAGAATACAACTTACAAACCACCCCATTGCATCCTCCCGCCTCCAGGTGTCGAATTTATGAACTTCTAAGTGTGCTCTCCTTATATTGATTGAGTCTCATGATCACGTATCAATCCCTTAATACGGTTCTTTAGTGATTGATTAAGTATCGAGTCAACAAAATACTATTGGTATCCACTACAACACTGAAATAGTTCCACCACACTAACTTACCTTAAAGTTTAAACTATGATAAGAAATCACTCTACTTCACAGAGATAATATCTAGAAGTTTACAGATGTTGGAGGTATTCAAGATTTCCTACAATTTAGAATAATCGGCTCTATGTGGCTCTTTCTCCTCACTTGGATATCTCTGCAATAGTTTTTGCTTTTTAACTATGGTAAATCTTTGTGGCTCTTTCTCCTCACTCAGGTCTAGTAATCTAGGTGAATTCACAACAAAAAGCTGTTGTCGACAGGTGTGGAGGTGTGGTGCCAAATTGGGCACAAAAGCATGCGAGAGAGATGCATTTAAGCCATATCTTTATAAAAGAAAATGAAAGTCCAAAGACTCCTCTCTTGGAAGAGAAAAGGCAATGCATTAGATGTTATCCTTGAGTTAGCCATTGGAAACTTCAGCAATGATTGACTTTATATCTACAAAAATGCCATTGACCTCTTGCCAATAAATAGCTAGTGCATTTCTCATTTTTGGACAAGGAGAGTTAAAAAATCTCATATTAGCTTTCATGTGAGAAGCACTTTAGTTTCTTTACTGCATTTGAGAGGGCGAGTTAAGACGGGTGTACAAGTGTTGAAGAGCTCGGGTTTGAAATATTAATCTTGAGTATATACTTGTATGACGGTACCATTGTTCTTAATTTTTCTCAAAGTAAAGGAGATTGGATCGCGCCCTTGGACATAAGCAAGATTTTACAGTGTTGCCAAACTATGCAAATATTGGTGTTATTTTTCTTTTGTGTGCTTCGATTTATTTTAATTATATTTTTCTATCATTAGTACTAACCAAATTGTTGTGAGAATTCCCATAAGTGGTATCTCTTATCAATTTTAAACAATTTCCAATCTAATGCATATGCATAACATTAATCACATGTCAAGAAAAAAAAAACATAAGCAATCACTTAAAATATGCGATGTTTTACATGGAAACCCAACCCGCAACTACTACCGTGGTTGTTGCCAAGGGGGATCCTCCATTCCGAAAGGTTAATGGGCCGGCCGTTAGGTCCAAAGTTGTATGCCACTACTATGGTGCGGATAGATTCACTACTTCAGCACTGTTACCGGACATGCAGGCTGAGCATCTATTTCTCGTATATCACTCCACACTGAGAAGAGGGATTTGTAACTCTAGCAACAACAAGAATGAAACCACAAGCTCCTATGCTGGGAGCATTTCGGTCAAAACCAAAGGACCACTCGTCCAAACATGGTGTTTGTCTAAGGAAAATGCCAACAATACACACAGGTTCTTAACAATCTTCCCCCTTGCCATTTTTGAGGCAAAACATCGATTTTCAATGATCAGCACAAAGTTTTCCCCCTGTAAACATCAAGGTTCGCATGCTAATCACAAAGTTCTCTCATACAAAAATCATGCAGCTCCAAGCATTATGCTTTTTCCTGTCGTACAAGAAATCATACCCGCAAGCTCATTGTTTTGTCACGAAATACCAAGGGTGGAGATTGTAAAGAACTTGTGTGAATTGTTGACATTTTCCTTAAACAAAACACTGTCTTTGGCTAAGAAGTACATACACTTTCCTGAAGTTGCCGCATCCATGTCGGACACAACACTCGTCGGACAGATGTGTCATCACTTGGACATGTGTCCATCACTTGGACATACAGGAAACACATTTAAGTTTGAAGAAAATAACTTAGTTTCCAATTGTAAACAAAAATTATGTGAGTTTATACCTAATTTGATGTTTAAGCTATGGAATACATTATTTTTAATTTTAATTAGTATTATCTTGCAATTTTTCATTAACTTTCATTAAATTATTCCTATATATCACATATTGTTGTTGTGTCGTGTAGTATCCTGTATTTTTTTAAACTTGCTATGTCGGTTTGTCTATGCTGTGTCCGTGTTTCTTACATGTTTGGATGTATAGTCGTGCATCATTATCTTAGAAGAAGCACATTGCTTGGAGTTGCAATGCATTAATCAATGGGAGACACAAAGCTGCAGTACATTAATGAAGGGGAGGCACAAAGCCCTAGTCTCCTTTACTTTTTTTCTCACACTCCCCTAAGACCTATTTGTTAGGTCCCAATGTTTTCCCGTGGTGGGTTTCCACGTAAAAAATCGTGTGTTATGTGATTGATTCCAGTTTATTAATTTGGACGTGCGCTTGATGTTCATGCATATGCATTTTAAGAAGGAAATTATTTAAAATAGGCCCCTGAAGGGCTCAGATTTGGGATATCATACTTGTATAGTTGTACAATTGTTCTCAACTTTTTTCCAATAGTACAAAAGGAGGCCAGATCACGCGCCCTGGATATAGGCAAGATATTACAATCTTACTGAACCATGTAAATTTTGGTGTTACTTTTCTTTTGTATGCTACTATACACATACCTAAAAGGAAAAGTTCTTAATAGTTAATAAAATAAAGTAAGTATGCCCCCACAGTCACTCAGTATAAATATTCCACCCAATGAGTACAATACCAAAGATGAAGAATGAAAGTACAAGGACTAAAGCTAAGAGGTATTCTTCATTCAGGATTACCAATTAATATGAGAATATCTTGATCATGATGTGTTTGGTCTATATTAGGCTTAAAGATTATGATATCCAGACTAATAAGAATGAAAATTACTCTTAGAAATCATAAAAGGAAAGAAAAATCCACTTTATATCCTTGACTGCTACCATAAGTATAGTTGAACAATAACTATTACTTGTTGATAAAAATCAAAATAACACTAAATTATCACCAATAATGTATGTCAGTTTTATATAGCTTACCGTAAGTAGGACAAAAAAAGTTGTCACACAATTGTATTTGGCGTAAAACATATCTAACAAAACATTTAGCGACATGGATCCATGAATGTTGATCAACATTGACATAGTGTCAAATATTAAGGAATAGAGAAACCCACTCGAATTGCTTCTGTATCAATAGTTGTGGTCATACCCAGAAACTTCGCAATCTCTGCTAAATCTGCAAACCACCAAGCAATTCTTTGTGACAAATTCATTTGAAAAAATAATAATAATAAATTAAACAGCAATAAACGACACACCTCGTCACACTAAGGATTATCCACCTCCAAAGAATAATCAAAAGGAGATCTATCAAATTTGTCTTTACAATTACATATAAAAACCCTGGAATACATAAATACACAGATGCTGGAGAAAATAACAAATCAGTGCAGCATTCACAAACCCAATTGACCTTTCAAAGGGAAATACAGTGTAAAGTACTTAGCTCACATGAGAAGCCTAAAGTTTTTCACTTCAGGTTCTGAGAAATTCATTCTAACAATTACGTTATACATATACGTAGTCACAACATATACATATATGCATGTACAGGATATCAAAGGAAATGACAGTAAAAGAAAGAGCTTGTTACATTGGATGCGAGCGGTCTCTTCGTCGCGATCCATGCCGTCCCCTTGCAGATTTTGCTGAGAGAATGGGGACTTGTCGCCTAATAGCCTGCACTTCAGGTGACAAATTTGAGATTAAAAGAAAAGTTTATAAAGATAAAGCTCGAGAGAGAGAGAGAGAGAGGGATACTTGAAGAAGAGCCACTCGAGAAGGGTGTAACGTTCCATGCCGGCGAAGAGGAGGGAGTCGAGGGACTGAGCCGGTGCGGTGACTCTTGGGTAATTCAACATCGCCAATTTCCACTGTATCTCTTCCATTTGCTTCGCTGCCATTAGATTCACTATCGTCTCTATACAGAAATCGAAATTCTCACAGATCGCCCCGACTACATTGAACAGAGAGATAGGGACTGACTCAGAATCTTTTGATCTTTGTTTGTTTGCAGTTTGTGCCGTGCCTCTGAAATTTCGAATTTGAACAACAGAATAGGGCCGTTACGCAAGTGGAGTCGAAGAGAAAGCCCAATATTTATGGACCTTTTTTCGAATATTTGCTAAAACGGCCCATACGAAAAAGAGGGGCAAAACGCAAAAATAAATAAATAAATTAAAGGGTTAATTACAACCATACTCCTGAACTATTACTTAATATCATTATATCTCTCTAAATTTAAAACATAACAAGTTGATTCTTAAACTATCAATTTGTATCAATCAACCCTTCATATTAAAAATATATTAGCAATCAGTTATGAGAGTAGGTGAAAAATTATGATGTAATTTATACATGTTCACAAAAGTTTATTTTATATTTAAATTACATTCTCTTTTTGAAATAATTGTTTAACAACTGAAATATCTTTTATTTTATCCCTATATATTACATGTCATTTCAAGGGACATTTTAGCCATTAGACAATTATTATAACAACAGAACATCAAGTTTAAGTATAAAACTATACTTTTCTTAACATGTACAAGTCAAATAACAAATTTTCATATATTTTCTTAACGAATTATTAACGAGAGGAGTTGATTGAAATAAATTAGTAATTCAAGAGGTCAACTTGTTCTGTTTTAAAATTTAGAGAGGCATAATAATATTCAGTCTTAGTTCATATAGTGTATTTATAATTAACCCTAATTTGAATCCAAAAGTTTTGCAGCTGAAGCAGGATAACATTAAAGTTGTCTCATTTTAAAACCTTCACAAATGATATTAATCCACTTATGCTCTATAGCCTAAAATTCTTTGCACCATCGTGGAATGTCCCTATTCGTAAAATATATTCAAACAAAAAATAAAAACACGCATACATGGCAACTCTTCAAAACCAATTGTAAAGTTACATCTAACAAGCTAAAACAGCGTTTTGTTTTTAATTTTAATTTTTCACGTTTCATAAATTTATAGTCATCTATTATCAGTCATAACTCCTAACATAAGGGTTTTGCTAAATTTTAACAATGTATTTCACTTTAAAACCATTCTATTGATATTTGCAATCATAAATGTCACAGAGCCTCTAGCAGTACAGTCACCTAGCATCAACCAAATATCACATGCATAGCACAAAAGTAATATATATACAAAATACAAGGAAAAAAAAGGTTTAATAAACCATGTTAGGTTAGAATTCAACTTATTCAAACTTACCTTCCTTATTGAGTTTTTATTAGCATTTAGATGTGGAATCATTTACCTTGTTTATAACAATATTTTAAAAATCGGACCGAATCGGTTAATTCAACCGATTAAACCGTTAACAGTCGGAGAAACAGTTCAATCAGTTCTCTAAACCTATTTTGATCAAAATCCGGTCAAACCCAGCAAGAATTGATGTTGAATCGCAATCCAATGAATAAAATTGATTGTTGGACCGTCCAGTTCAATTTTTAAGGCAAAATTTTAGATTTTAAGTATCAAAATTAGTATTGAAAAATAAGACATATTTTATTATTATTAATAAATAAATTAATGACATAATTGTGACATCACGGGTCAATAACGATTGACTCGACAATTGAACTAGTGACCTATGATCCAATCTCTTTTTCGATTCGCTCAACGATCCAATTTTCAAAGCATTTGTTCATAAGCATAGCTATAAATTAGAAATAAACAAACAACCATAAAATCAAAGCTAAATTGGGTGTTTGGTTGGTTGTAAAATCTAATATTGGACACTTCGGTTGGCTACATCATAGGATCACTATATGCTCTTGCATGTATTTTCCCAAATGGAATCACATTGTATTTTCACTCACACCTTAAGAGTGAGAAATGGATTATGTACTTAGATTTGGAAGGTTGTGTTTAATAGTGCTTTAGAAACTATTTTTAGCTCAAGTTTAAGAGTAGGAAGATCTTTTGCCTTTCTTTTTTAACAATAAAAGATGAATATTTGTACTCACAAAACACAGGAGAACACCCACTACACATTTTGTAAGAGTCAAACCCACAATACACTGAAAAAAGAACTAATATAACTGTGAAGGAAGTGAAGGACCTAATCTACTCCTTACCCGGAAAGCTGAAAGTCTGTTTTTCCAATATTGTTTTTAAATATTAAATTAAAAAAATTACTTTCAATAAATATACAATGGTATTTTCTCTATTTTTTGTTTTCAAGTTGAGCATTTTGAAATGATCAAGAACATTAGGTTCACTCTTTCTTTCTTTGTATGTTATTAGAGTATTTTCGTAAAATAACATATTTGACGAATTTGAAACACCCCAAAGTTGCAACTTGGAGGTCAGGAGTACAAAACATAGAAACACCTCTTCACATGCACGAAATTTTTTTGTACATTTGACTCTCTCTCTCTCTCTCTCTCTGTATATATATATATATATCTAGTTATTATCATTTCTTTCTCATTAATGAATAATGACCAGTGTATGTGTATATATATATCTCACTGGACAATTTTGGGTGCTTAAATTGCTACATAATTTAATTTGAGGTTCCCTAATGTGACAATTTACAACTGTAAGAGTGGATTATGTTACCTAATGTGACAATTCACAACTGTAAGAGTGGATTATAAAAAAAATTGCTACATAATTTAATTTGAGGTTCCCTAATGTGACAATTCACAATTGTAAGAATGGATTATAAAAATACAAAACAAAAGGTGTTCCACTGCCGGGAGTGGAGCCCAGGTGAGTAAGACATCCATTTTCATGTGCTACAATGGATTTAGGGAGATCATATCATCTCAAAATATATTTATTATTAGGCAACTGCAAGTGTTCAGAAATTTTGTATAGAATCTTACACTAAAAAAATGTCCTATCAGCAATTTTGTTCCTAAATAACATTTTAGTGGATTCTTTGCTTTAAAAGTATAAGCCCATCATAACCACACACACAAAAATATATATATATATATATCTCCATAACTCAATTACATGGCCATGTCATTTTGTTCAATTTTCTTTGGATGTATATCATCACCCTTACTATTAGTTTACTCTATATTTGCACTTCTTTACAAGGAAAAATTCTGTTATTACAAAATATTTTATAAAAAGTATTTCTACCCAGAATCTAATAGTAGTAGTATTTTTGAAATTACAAGTTATAATGGTGAGTGTTTTTCATTTAAAATGAAATGATGCTTTTTTAAATAATGTCTGATCGTGAAATCATATGAAAATTGTTAAATAGCAATTATATATTTTTCAGAAAGCCTCTCCAACAGTGATTCACTAGTACTCTCAAACACAAAACTATATCAAGGGGTGAGATATGACCAGTCGGATATGCAGGACTGTTCACGAATGAGAGATATACCTAGTTGTATGGATACTATGGGAAAATACCAACCTGCTGAGTTTAGAAACTGAAATATGGAGTATATACAAGGGCCTTACCATCATTAATATGAGAACCAATTCCGAAAGGGCTATGAAGTTAATCCAAGAAAAAACTGAACACAGCTTGACCTTTAGATTTATGGTGGAGGATGCCAAATTCATTTTCAGGAGATGCAATTGTTCATTTAAAAACATCGTACGGTAGAGTAATAGATATGCTGATAGATTAGCAAATTTGGGTAATGATCAAAATGAGGATTTTATATATCTAGAAGACTATCATGCTCAAATTGGATCACTGTTAGGGTATGATATAACAAGAAACTTTGTAATTTGGGAGGAAGTGTATCTCGTTGTTTAATTTCGAAGAATAAGGGAGTCTTTAGACATATCTTAATTTTCTAGCTTATAATTTATTTTTAAAATGTTATTTGGATAACCCACCAAAATCTAATTAAAAAAATTACTATTTAAAAAAGAAACTTACGAACATTTCACATTTTTATAAAATGACTATTTTTTAAAATAAATTGTAACTTGTGACTTCTAAGGTGCTGTACAAATCCAAACACCCTCTAAGAAAAAAAAAAAAATTCTAGAGCGGGGAATATAGTGGTGGCACAAACAAGACCAAGTAGTCAATTCAGTCAAAGTAGGCATATTTCCTTTGAACTTTGATTGAGGCTGCGTTTGGTGTCAATTTTTTTGTTGGTTTTTTTTTAGTTTATAAGTAAAAAAGTCAAAAAAATTTGACTTTTTTACTTTTTTTTATTTTTTATCTAAATTAAAATAAAAAAATAAAAAATAAAAATATAAAAAGACTTGACTTTTTTACTAGTAAACTTACAAAAAAAATTTGACTTTTAAATCGGGCACTGAGACATAGATATTTGTAACAAGAAAACAAGAATAGGCAACATAAAAATAGAAAATGTTAAAACTTGCACGTGCCTCGCATTCGCTGATTGGTGGATGCTTTGGGTATTAAAATGTAGATTCTCCATGCCAAATAGAGATAGAGAAAGTACAGTAATGGAACCCAACAGGTTACAACCTCCTAACCATTGCCAAGTAGGTAAATGCCACGTGTTTCACACTGCAGACATAAACCAAACTTGTGTTGACTGTCGAGCAAGTAACCGGTCCACGATTCTTCCCACCAGCTCACCTTTCTCTTATGTTTACTTCATCAATAAAAAGTGCCAGATCTTTTGGAAAAAAAATATATATATATATATATATTATTCTTTACATAATTTGTTGTACAAAATTTTAAAATAAAATAATGTAATAGTGACAATTTTATAATAAATGATGCTATACAAAGTACAAATAAATTTTTTATACAAAATGAAGACTTTTTGTATGGAATAAAATATTTGAATGAGAGTCACTTTTAATTACATATTGGCATTGCCATATAGTTTTGGTATGAATTTCTGTACAAATTTTTTAATATGTGTTTTGTTTTGATGTGAAAAGCTCTCATCGATACACTTCATTTTATATAAAATTTTTGTAATGATTCTGACATATTAGTAGCATTCAAGTTTTTAGGGTACTACACAGCTATTATAATACTCTACATATATTTGATGAATCCTATACCATAAACTTCAAGTTTTAGTGACATCAATTGGTATTTTTGTACCATTGAAATTTTGTTCCACATCTATTATGTTATCATTTAATACGTATTTCTTATGTACAGTGTGATAACCCCTCTAATTCACGCTTACAACAGAGACGTTTGTTTAAATAAGCTTCTATCAAATTAGAGCGAAAATTAGTTGCTAATATCTTGTCTGTGATGCAGTTCTTGGTATTTTTTCCCAGTATTATGGACTTAAAAATAAACAATTGAAATGAATAAAAAAAAGGGGTGATCTTATGGTCTAAATGGCCCAGACTTTTACTAGAGCAATGTTATTTGAATTGGCAAAAGAATAATTTGAGTATTATAATAGAAATTTCGCTATGAGAATAATTTTGTCTTTTCACTAAAAATTTGCCTTGGTAAAAGTCAAGTTGTTCAAGCAATAGGGCCAAACAAAAGAATAAAAATAAAAACTAAATTTCAAGTGCTCGTCAAATTATACGAATTAAATACAATCAAATCAAGTAAATAAATGAGAATATATATATATATATATATATATCTTTCGGTATTGGCTTTTGCCAACTTCTCTCGCAAGCCCATGCATGATCACATTATAATAACTTTGGCCATATACTATTTAATTAATTAGTCAACACCATCTTAGTATGTATATGTAATTGGCTTTTAATGATGTGAAAATGACTTTCAGGAGCATGTTATTTTTTTTGTTTGTCAATTTTTGTCCCTCAAAAATAAAAAATTAAACAAAAGTCATTCGTGCATATTTGAAATTCAAAGAACGAAGAGGAACAAAAGAGCTATTGAAATGGAAATAGGAACGAAAATAGAAAATAGAACATAATATGAAAAAAAATTGTGATCTTCTCTCTTTCTTTCTCTTCCATCATAAATTAGAAATCAATTCTCTTTCTTTCATTGATTTGGTAGTGTTGGTTGTTTTATATTACCACTAATACAAAGCTTTTTTTAACGTAATATAGATTCTGATTTTTATTGGTTCTCATTATACAAAATACAATTTTTTTTTGTTTTAAATTCTTTGTGCATATGTCATACAGGTTTGTTTTTGGTGTCAAATGTGGCTGGCATGGGCGTGCCAAACCACTAGTATATATAAGATTTAGATTTGATTTCCTCCTCCTATAATTTTCTTTTTTTTTTTTTTGACAACACGGCACTAATGTTATATTATATTATTGATTAATTCAATACAGAGATGTCACTCTCACTCTCTCTTATTCTAACAATCTCTCTCCGGTTCTTCTACAATCGCCGCCGAATAAACCTCCGCAACCTTCTTGTTCTTGCTTTTTGTTTGCAGAATCTGTGGATCTCTCTCTCTCTCAAAAAAAATAAAAACAAAAATGCTTACTTCAAATCTTCTTCCCACCTCAGGTGTCACTTTCTTCATATCTAACCATAGATATCCCATAAATGCTTCACCTTTTGATACAAATCTTGCCAAAAGGTATCAAAATCAGAGAAACCTACACTGCCCATCTCTGCCTTTCAACAAATCCACCTCTCAGTTTGCTGAATCTCGCTTCAAAATCTACAGCCATGGTCGCTTACTCGGGTGGTCTTCAAAACCCGCTTCTCGGATCTGTCATCCAAGCTCAAATTTCAGTCGAATCCGTGGAGACCCACTTGGGTTTTCTTTCAAATCCACAACACAAATCCGCAGAGCAGCCTCTGGGACCCCGCAAGAATCCAGCCAAGATGGAGAAGTTGAGGTTGCAAAGCCAAACAAAACCCTTAAACTGGCTATTGTTTTTGGTCTCTGGTACTTCCAGAACGTAGTGTTCAACATCTACAACAAGAAGGTTTTGAACATCTTCCCATTTCCATGGCTTCTTGCCTCTTTTCAGCTCTTTGTTGGTTCTGTTTGGATGTTCTTTCTCTGGTCTTTCAAGCTCCAACCATACCCAAAAATCTCCAAACCATTCATTATTGCCCTTCTTGGACCTGCATTGTTCCACACTATTGGCCACATCTCAGCCTGTGTTTCATTCTCTAAAGTGGCTGTTTCTTTCACCCATGTCATCAAATCTTCAGAGCCCGTTTTCTCCGTTGTATTCTCGTCCTTCCTCGGTGATTCATACCCTCTGAAGGTTTGGCTCTCAATCATCCCCATTGTTTTGGGTTGTTCTCTAGCTGCCATCACTGAAGTGTCTTTCAATTTTGGAGGCTTGTGGGGGGCTTTGATTAGTAATGTTGGATTTGTTCTTCGCAATATTTATTCAAAAAAGAGTTTGCAGAGCTTTAAGGAAGTGAACGGGTTGAACTTATATGGTTGGATCAGTATAATCTCATTGCTCTATCTATTTCCAGTGGCAGTGTTTGTTGAAGGGTCTCAATGGGTTGCAGGCTATCATAGAGCAATTGAATCTATAGCGAAACCATCCACATTTTACTTATGGGTTATCCTATCTGGGGTGTTTTACCATCTCTACAACCAGTCATCATATGAAGCACTCGATGAGATTAGCCCACTGACCTTCTCCGTCGGTAACACAATGAAGAGGGTGGTGGTGATTATCTCTACTGTCTTGGTTTTCAGGAATCCTGTTAGGCCATTGAATGCGCTTGGATCCGCCATTGCAATATTCGGGACTTTTTTGTACTCGCAGGCGACATCAAAGAAAATTGCGAAGAAAAGTGAAGGTGAAAATAAGAGTTAAACAGGACTTAATTTGTTCGTTTTCAGTTCCTAATTTATTTGGTTTGATAAATTTGGCACTCCTGTTATAGTTTGTTGAATCCCGAGCTTCAAATTTTGTCAATGCCTGCAAATTCTCATTTCTGATCTGTGCTTTCTTTTTCCATCATAATGTGTCATTTTGTTGCTTCTCATTAGAACTTCGAAAGGTTTCAGTACTTATCCTTGCATGAGCTGAGAAACTAACAAATTGTATGAAGAATCGTCTTTTTTCAGATTGCAATGTTTAGGAGAGATTTCTTTATTGCTGACAGTTGATATTCATCTGTAGGCTTTAGACTAATTGGAGGAATTTTGGTGGAAAGGACCCTTATAATTTGCTACTTATGAAAAAAGATTATCATTATTTGCCCACTGAGGATACATGGATTATGTGATTATGATTATCTTTGAATATGATCTACTTCTTCCATTTTGAATTTTGATGGTCGCATTTGTTGATGATGGAGTGCTGGTAAAAGTCTTATTCTTATGCTTCACATGGAATTGTATGATTCAGGTATTGCAAAAACCTGGATCCATATCAATACTACTTTATGAATATAGCACCAATGATAACTTAATCTATGATCTGGTGTTTGATATTTGGGACAATGGTTTCTTTAATCACACATCAGTTGATTGCATGGCTGTATTGGAAAGTTTTGTAATATTCTATTAATGAAAACAATACCTTAATCCTTAATTCTGATTCGTTTGATGTAATGTCTCCTTTAAGATTATCCTTGAGAAAGCACCTAAGGATAACAGAAGTTTGCTAGTAATGCCATCTCTGTATATCTGGGTTTCTGGTATTCAGTTGGCTACTTTTTTTCTAACATTAAGTTATGAGAACTTTGACCATATTCCCTTATTTGATAAATAAGAAGCATGTAACCTTAAAATAAACTTAGAACTTAAAAGAGTATTCACTAGCTACTTCTACTTTATACTGAACTACCCAACCCTTGATGACTTCCTAACCAAAAAAATAAGGTGGACTGAGTCTGGTAGGCCTTATGTTTTCAATTTCTTGGAGATTTGGAAAGGCTTGGACTAATTAGATAACAATGGAGATATGAAATTCTTGGGTCAAGCATTACTGTAGAGGAATGATAAGGAGGCTTTCTTGTGTTTAGATGGCTTTATGAGAGCAGCATGGCATATAGGGCAGGGAAGAACTTATCCTTCCTGATCCATCAGATTGTATCTAAATAATTTGTCTTATTATGAGTTAGATCTTCCTCTTATTTCCCATTGGGTTGAGATTAGCATTGCAGAGAAACTTTGCTCATTATCAGATTTAGTAAGAACTTGTTTTATCACCATCTTACAACAGGTGGAGTATCATCAGGAGATTAAATTTTGCCGGGAAAATTTTTTGTAGGTTCTATGAATCATGTTTACAGAAGTTTGTGGCTTGTGGGCATCATTGCTAATCTTGACCTGTTGTTGGGGAAAATGTATGTGGTCATAGAAGTTTCTACAGTGATATAGTGTTATTTGGGAGGACTTCAGTTACACCTTTATATGGATTATGTCAATTGCCAAAATCTGGAAACTCATTGCATGCATACCAAATCATATAAAATATGTCAAGAAAATGAACTCTGGGGAGATAGTGCCTAACCCAGTACTTCATTTCAGTCAGAGTTCAAACAACTCCAAGATTCCATTCTGTTAACCTGCAAAAGTGCATATTACTAATAGATTGCCTAAACATTTCAGAAGCATCAGAGATGATCATTAATTACCATAATCAGGATTTAATATTCACCTTGTTTCAGAAATGCATCTTTGAATTGTAAGATGAGCTGTATAAAGAATTGTATGCTCATGATTTTCTATTGGACAATGATTGGTTGACATGATGGATTCTTCTTCAAGACATGGTTGAGTACCAAATGACTGCAATATGGGCAACTCCTACATGTAAAAGGACAAGACACCAATGAGAACTCCAGGATCTGTCTAATCTGCTTGTGGTCTGATAGTTCCTTTTTAATTTTTTTATTTTCACAAGGTAATTTTTACCATATAGAGCCCTTTAAGCAACTCTTTCAACATACGTAGGAGTATACTCGAACCCCCACCATTTCCATCAGGCTTTACTTGAGACAAACCTTATCCTGTCTTATGTGTTTACTTCTTTATTTTTCATTACGCATGTTGTGGTGAACTCCTGGTGCACAAAGTTAATATATTGGCATATCTACCTTAGCCGCTCACAACAAACCAACCCAAGATTGGGACTACTAGGCTTGTTTTTAGATGGTGTTGTTATTATTGAAAATGAATCACAAATAGTGAAAGAAAAGGCTAGCAGGAGACTAGAGCCTTCCTCGTTTCACATGATGTGTCATCTGCTTTCTTTCTTTCAATTTGGGAACTTTTTGTGGTGAACACTGAAAGAATTTGGTATTTCTCCCACCAAGTTCTCCCAGGGGTTGTGTTTGTCTTAGGGCAATTTGTTGTGTTGTCGGTAAGGATTCAACTTCTTCAAATGTACTGTGAAGAAATAAATAATTAAGTTGTCCCTCTCTCTCTAATAGCTTGAGCTTTTAGATGAGTTGGTGGTTAACAATTTAACATGGTATCAGAGCGGGCAAAGGTCCTGAGTTCAAATCTCACCGCCTATCAGTGAATATTTTCACGTGTTTGGCACGCTTATGATCAAGAGCTTAGCCACACGTGAGGGGGCGTGTGAAGAAATAAATAATTAAGTTGCTCCTCTCTCTAATAGCTTGAGTTTTTAGAAGAGTTGGTGGTTAACAATTTAACATGTACTAAGCATTTAGTGGGTTTTTTTTTCCCTTGATTGATTGATAGATATTATGGTTTCATGTTCTTTTATCTTGATTATTCTTGGATGTGTGTTCTGGCAAGGAACGTGGGTTTGTTTTTAATTTTTATGTCCGATTTTTTAATCTTTTCTTTCCATATTTAAATTTATAGTCAGTTGCTCTCTCATATTTATCTGGGTTTGGATTATGAACTCTTCTTTTTTTAATATTTTCTTTTTGTTTTTGAATTTATAGTCAGTTGCTCTCTAATATTCATTCGGGTTTGGAATTCATAGTTGCCAGATTGGGGAGCGGAAGCGGGAAACGAAATGGGAAACAAAAGCATGATATGTGGCCTATAAAATTGTGGGAAATGGGAAACACTAAGTAATATAAAATAAAATAGGATAATTATATATTAAAAACCCCCCAAAAAAGCCATATGTAAGTATCTAGAATACCATTATGTAAGTAAAATACTAATCCTACACAATATCTATAGATTTTATTAAAAAAATTATCTATTATTGTTAGATAATAAGATTTGAGAACTTGAAAAATATTAAAAATGATGAGAAACAAGTTTCTAGTGAGTTTTCACGATATTTTTTTAAGAGTTTTTGACAAATTTCTTTAAATTATTTCAGAGTTTTAGAAAAGTCTAAGAAACGTTTCCTAAGAGTTTCCTTTAAAATTTCATAAGAGTTACGTCTCTGTTCTGGAAGCGAGTTTTCCCTCTCGAAGAGAGTTTCTTGGTAAATTTGGATTATGAGCTCCTCTTTTTCCTTTCGAGAAATATTTTTTTTGAATTTTAATCCTTGTTTCCACATCATTATCATGGAAGATGCATGGAAATAGTTGTAGTTGACCATGTTTCAATTGTTCTATTATGTTGATTTTCAAGAATGAACTTAGACAGGGATTTGATAATTCCTGCTTTCTGGACATAGCTTAGTTTGCTGCACTGAATTCTGCTCTGATGACGAGAAAATGCATGTTTCCTTTGGTTTCCAACATAGCAAGTTTAGGTCTGTGAAGCTGAATATAACGTGTTTTGTGGGAAATCTCCTTTTCTCCATCTTTATAACCAGTACTTACAGTATCTAGTGGTATATTTTTGCCTTGAAGTACTTACAGTATCTAGTGGTATGATTGTAGTTACTGTGTTTGCAGCTACCAAATTACGAACATAGCAAACCGAATGTTTGTGTGTGTGTTAATGCAAAGTTTTGTTTGCCTTTTCAGAAAAAAGTGCATATGCTGCAGCAATTAGACATGTATTGCAATGTTTCATAACTCATCCATTATCCCAGATCAGTAATTCCCCCAATTCTTGTGTAGATGATAATCATCCTTTTTGAGGGCCAAGCAGGAGAAGGATGCCTTTTTTTTTTTTTGGTGGTATCCTCATAGCATCATGCACATATGTACTGTACAAATGTATATATCTACATAGCCTTGTGATCTGGTTGCATCCAGTAAGGTGCCCCTTTCATAGAGTTTCTTTCATGTTTACCTAGCTTCAAATTGAAGGAAAAACGGCATTACAGATCTCTCTCTCTCTCTCTCTCTCTCTCTCTCTTTAATATCCGTACGAATATCATATTAGAAGGAGCAAATTACACTAACTTCTTTTAACATTTGGCCTAATACAAAAAGCTACCCCTGTTTTTTAAAAATTACAAATACCCCTTCTCAGAGTTAGTAAGGTCCTGGAAGCGAACAAATAGGTTAAAGTTGCTTTATTAACCCTTTTTTTCTCTTTGAATTATTGGTCAACATTTAATCAAAATAAAAATAATTATTTTTCTCTCCTCACTATCTGTCTAACATGGCCATTGTTCTCTCTCTCTCTCTCTCTCTCTCTCCCCCCTTTTTTCTCTATCCTCTCGATTACCAACCCCCACCTATACAACTTACTCAACTGCCAGGAGGGGCTTCAACCGCTATAAAAACAAGATTTAATGAACCAAGACCTGTAAGGGTTTAGTTTCAAGGATAAAATTGTCAACACACTAAACTAATTGTTTATATCATCAAATTTTGTATGTTGTCAAAGACGTTTGATTAATAGAAAGGAAAATTTGTTACTAAGGGCCTGTTTGGTATTACCTTTTTGTCAAGTGTCTTTTAAGTTCATAAGTAAAAAGATTAAATTTTTTTGACTTTTTTACTTATCTTTAGTTAAAGTAAAGTTAGAAAAGCAAAAAAGTTAAAAAAAATTTGATTTTTTTACTTATAAGTTTAAAAAAAACTTGACAAAAAAAACTATATCAAACGGGTTTTAAGTGTTAACAAAGTAGGGGAAATTTGTAATTTTGGAAAAACACAGATAGCTTCTTGTATTTGGGCCAAAAGTCCAGAGAGATTGTTGTCCTTCGTTCTATGTATTGCATGTATCAAAATAAATTATATAGGTTTATAGGTTTATAACAAATATAGATACACTCCTTAATTTTTTGCAATTATAGAAATATTTTTTTACTTCAATCGATAATATGGCAAATAGCCTTTCTATTAACCAGTCATTAGGAAATTATATATGAAATGCCAATAATACCCTCAAATTTGCCATGCAAAAAAAAATATATCCTTATATGGTGGTGGACCTAAAGAAGAGTAAATTATATGGGTAATTTTCTTTTTCAATATAAAGTTAAGTTTGATGCTGCAACAATAATTTATAATACAAAGATAGATAGATAGATAAAATCAAACGTGCCAATTCGTTAAACTAGATCCTGATTATAATTGGTAGTCGTCATTCTTACGAAATCAAAACAGACCAAAAATATAATGAGCAAAAAGCCATATTACATTAAGTAAAAACATTAAATAGAAGTAGGGATATCATAAATGAATTTGAGGATTTGATCATAATTTGATACCAATCCACCAATTTAAAGATTGGAGCTCGATTCATTCAAATCATTTATTTAATTTTAAGTTTAGTTTTTCAATTTGTAACACTCTCATTCTTGCCCCTCAACAAACATGGTTTTTCTCAAAAAAAAAAAAAAAAATTGCTTGGCCTGTGAACAAGTCAAATTATAGGTTATTTAAATTTGGTTAAAATATGTTCAAATTTGATTTATTTATTTTTTGAATCAATCTTAAATGAGTTTTAATAAAACCAAACATAATTAGCTTAATTTTTTATCCATTGATAATTATAAAATGCATATTAAACAAAGTTTTAAATAAGCTCAATTTCGAATGGTGTGGTTCATTTACTATTGTCAAGGTTTTGTTAAAAACAAAAAAAGAGAGGGAAAGAAGAAAATCTAGCAAATGGTCCCCCTTCGCTTGATATGTTGACGTGGCAGCAGGTAAGAACCTTACGGTACTTCATGCCCATGACATGACAAGAACGGGCAGCAGTCGTTTTACCTTATGAAGGCCCTTCACCCATCAATGAATTTTTGTAGCAGCAGAGACAGAAAGCCAGAGGACTTTGTGGATGGAAGTTGTAACCCCGGTGAGCATTTGCATTTTCCTGCTCATTTTTCTTTCAAGTTCTTGGCCACCAAACAAACAAGGCTTGCATTCTTTCTCGAATCTTGTCTTTCTTTCATTCTTTCTTTCTTTCTTTCTTTTTGGGCTAAAAGTCTCATTATTTTTCACCTCTCATTCATGAATATATACGTTACGATTTGGTGGTCAAATTGACTGTTCATATTCCAAGCCCATAAACACTAACTTTTCTTTTCTTGAATGGTTAGCAGTAGAGATTAACAGCCTTGAGAGAGTTTTCAAGAGTGTACTGATCTGAAAATTGTTGAAAGCACCATCAAAGAGGTAATTTACCCCAAATTTCCTTGATCTTGATTTTCATTTCACCATCTGGTATTTTTGTTTGAAACCAGTACTGATGACTCCTCTGCAAAGCCAGAGGTTTTCTTCGTGATACTCTTGATTTAGAACTTCATAATGCCTAGGGTGTGGTGGACAAGAGACACAGGCAAGCACAAACATTTTTTTTCTATGGATGCTTGCATATATAAATATGATATTTCTGTATGTATGCATGTGGAACACTTCATTTGGCTTGATAGATGTATGTATACAATTTTGAAATTGAATTTGTCTGCGGGCTCGGAACTTGGAAATAGCCTATTCACATGCACGGTAAAGTTGCATAGATTTGACCGTCCCCAAACCTATTGTGACGGGAGGCTTGTGGCTTGTGCACTGGGCTGCCCTCTAGTGACTGCTGGTGTATATAGCTCTTCTTTGGTTTCATATACCCATTTTGTTGGTTGACAAGAGGCAGACAAACAGACAAATTCTTATACTATTCATTTGCATTTGTGTGAATTTGGTTGTGATCATCTGTGTGTGTGCACACACATACATATGTAGAACATTTCATTTGGATTCGTCTGCAAAATTGTTTACATGTGTGTATCTATGCTTATGTATAGCATCTCATATGGATAGTTTTTGCCAGCAAAAGACTGCTAGCTGGTGCTTTCATGTCCTGAAGATAGATAGAGTTTTAGGATTCCTAGAGCTCAAACATTTTCCCTCAACTAATACCACCTTAATCTACAATTGCACTTTAACAAAAAAAGGCTAAAGGCCTGGCAGCATACAAAGTTGGTTTAGATTATAGTTGTGGGTTGTACACTTGCATTTAGTGGCGGAGCTAGAAAATTCATTCAGGGGGCAACCATAAATCCCAATGTTGAAAACTTTTTTCATAATCAAATCTACGCTCCATATTTATGTATAATACATATAGATATTCTTATATATCAGATATAAAGAGATCTTTAAAGTAAAATAACTATTTAAGGGGGCAATTTATAAATTTTTGGAGGGGCAAATTGAGAAACTTTTCTAAAATTGTATACAGAAAGGGACTTCTTCAAAACTTGAAGGAAAGAGGGCCTCTACTGAATTCCGCTCGCCCCTGTCCTTAATCTATCTCGTAATAATTCAATTTCGCCGCGTGAAAATCCTCAGCTGCAAGGCTTGCCAAAAATTTGTTTGTATGATCTGGTCCATAAAGATTTATAAGCAGGACTGTATTGAGAATTCCTAAGATTATACAGAAAGGGACTTCTTCAAAACTTGAAGGAAAGAGGGCCTCTACTAAATTCCGCTAGCCCTGGTCCTTAGTCTATCTCGTAATAATTCAATTTCCCCGTGTGAAAATCATCAGTTACAAGGCTTGCCAAAAATTTGTTTGTATGATCTGGTCCATAAAGATTTATAAGTAGGACTGTGTTGAGAACTCCTAAGATTATATGGCAGGGACAAAATTGAGAATGATTATGTCACTATAATAGAATTACAATATGAAGAATAACAAGCAAGTAACTTAAGCAAAGATGAGAAAAGATTCGAAAACAAAATAGAAGGAACTATATGAAAATTATGACCAAGTAAAAGCTGCTGATTATATTTGAGAACTAGAAAGCCACTTTTTAATACTTAAATAAGACCAAGCATATAACTCAATATTTTATTATCTACTGATCCTCCAAAAAAATAGTCATTTTAGGGAAATGTTTCCCTTTATTGAAATTTGGAGCCTCTATTTTTATAAATGCATGTAAACTAAGTAACACAGGTTAAAACTTCTTCAGTTCTTCCCACTAAGAATTGTTTCCCCTTTTTATCAATATCATATAAATTATCACATTGAAACATCATGAAGCGTGGAATGCCCATGGTGGACGTGACACAATTTAATTATTCGTTTGAGATGGTTTTGATTCAATTGTTGTTGAGAACTAAAATGACTGCTGAACAAGGGATAAAGGAATTTATTTTTTTTAGTACACTTGATGTTCCACAAATAGGCCTGGAAATGAGCGGAGCTGAGAAGACTAGTGGGTTGTTTAAGTTTGGCTTGCAAACTTATCGGGCTTCCAAATTTGTTTAAGCTAGGATTGTTCTCAAATGAGCTTTAATCAAGCTGAACACAAGGAGCTTTGTTTTTTTTAGTGCATACACGCTTATCGAGTCGAGTGCGAGCTTGGCTCAGAAAATTTACGAGTTCAAAATGTGTTCAAACTTGGCTTGTTTACATAACGAAGTAACCTCAAACGAGTTGTTAAGAAGCCAAACACGAGTCGAGCTCAAGTAACATGGTTCATCTTATGGCCCTATCCACAAATTAAGCTCTTGATATTTTCCTATTTATACATAGATGGTTGGTTATCCATCTCTAAAAAGCCATTTATTGCAGAGGCATCTAATTTCACCCCTTTTATTTGTTCAAAGACTTCCCAAACCTCCTTATCTGTAAAGTAAAATATTCTATATTTGAGGCAATGATCTTGTTAATATCCACCTTTATAAACCCGTTTTCTTGGACAAGCAATGGATTAGAACCTTGAATGTATGTATCCCTTGAGATACAGTTGAATTTGACTCAATTTATAACTACTATAATATGTTTCTAATGCCAAATGTTGTAATATGTATAATATACAACAAAGCCTTGTTAGGATAGTCGGCTGCACATACTGAATTTTAGGTCAGTTGTTTGAGGAATATCGACTGAAAGGCATTTAAAATCAACAAACCTAATCAAAGAAGGTGATAGATGTTTAGATCAACTTATTGGACTTAGGGACTTAAAATGCACATTACAAGATCATCAAATTGATTGTCAATTCCATTGTTTGTTTAAAGATGAGGAGACCAAGTTAAATTGAACTATAGTATTTGTGCATATTGGCCATAACTGGACAACAAGAAACCCATTGCTCATTAGAGAAGCGACAATGTAGACTGCTTGCTTACATATGGACACGTTCTACCTATAATTACTAATGTGAGAGAGAGAGAGAGAGAGAGAGAGAGAGAGAGAGAGAGAGAGAGAGAGAGACCACTACCAGTTTGTTGATTTTTCTGGCAATATACTAGTCATTGGTGGACCCATATGGGAGGTGGACCCCCCCTCCCAACCCACCCAACCAACCAAAATCCTAGGTCTGCTACTGAGACAAGTAAATACAGTTATCCTTATCCGCTGTTAGATGGTGTCTTGGATTTAGAAACACTAAGTTTGAGGGGTCATTCCAATGGCCGTCAAGGGGGCCAAATATTTGTCTTTGTATTTTTGGGCTCGATTATATAAGGACCAGATTTAGGGATTTTGAGGGAGAAAGCTCATGGACATAGGCTTTAAGTTGAATAACATCAAATGTATATGTTTGCTGTGCATCATTGTGTTTGCATCAGTTTTCTATTTCGTATTCAATTGCAATTGTGGGTTTGCCATAACGTATACTTCTATGAACTTTATGAGATTGTTAAAAAGAATAAATGGAGAAGCATACAAGAGAATTAAAGCAGCAAATATATGAAAGCAAAAACCCAAATGAAGATGGGTGAAAAAAAAAGGGAAATATTTTTATATTTACCATTATAGGTCATCATTTTCCTATATATATTAGCTCAATTCAGGGATATTTAAGGGAAAGTTTCTTTTATCAGGCTTTTCTTTCTTTGGTTAGCTGATCCCAACTAAAATTTAGGCTCCTTGCCCTTCTTCTTCTTCTTCTTCTTCTTCTTCTTTATGCATTGCTTATTTTGTGTTCTTTTTTTGGTGATGGTACTCTATATTACACTCTGAATTATTATTTGAATTCGTGGCTAGGTCTAGGTACATCATCTTATGCCTTTCATGTGCATGCCTATACTAGGTAAAATGCACTTGCACGTTTCACCCCTATTATTTGGGTGAGTTTCACTTTGGTTCTTGCAATTTCAATTGTGAATATTGAACTTTATATGTTCTAATTAGTGCTGATTAGATCTAGCTATCAACTCCTGATTAAGGATTTGAATGGAACATACATGTGAGCTGCATGTGGGCATGTGGGATCCACGTCGGCTTTACATGGGATCCATGCTCAAGTGGATCTTTTATAGCCTCTTTATCTGCCTGAAGTCGTATAAATCAGAAATGAAATAAAAGCAATGCATGTTGCTACAGGAGGATGCGTTTCATTCTATTGTTGGTGAGAATAGTTCGGAAATTTTGGAAATAGACTACGAACTGTTTTGTTGTGTCAATGATATGTGTGAATGATTTGGGACTAACGAAATATGCAGGAATAGATTTAGGTTCTTTTTGTTCCCTGAAAAAGCTGGTATCACTTAAGGAACTTTCAGAATTATTCTGCTAATAGGACCAAGGATGTTATGAAAGTAGTTGTATGCTTGTAAGTCTGTGTTTGATTTGAGAGGTATTATATGATGTTTTGTATTTCAATTTTGTCATGTTATGTTGATCTGCTTGTAGTACACTATGTTGCATGGATCCCGGGTATGTACATCACTTGCAAGTGTGTCAAGATGTCAGACCTCTATGACCTCTAAAACTTGGGAAACAGGGACTCGGCTTAAACTGGCAAATGTTTGCAGACATCTATGCACATATTAAATACATTCTATTTTTACTATAATTTGATAATGTACTTGAAAAGAATTTAAGTTATATCAGATGCAATGGAGAAAAGGAGTTTATATCTGTATCTCTATGGGAGAAGCTAGAAACCCTCATCTGCTTTCAAATCTAACCTTCTTCTCCTTCATCATTGCTAAAAGTATCGATATGTTGGGCTTGGATACGTAACATGTTGATTTGTGCCAACATGGGTGTGACAAAGGGTTTTTTTCTTTTTTCTACTTTTTCTTTTTGGGTTCTTTTCTTTTTTTGAGAGTGGGAGTAGAACATAAGATAAATGTCTAGAGTACACAGTTCCATTCCTAGTAGCCCAAAGTATGAATGAATATTTACACATTAATATATTGGACTTTCTTGCACTCTTACTGTCTTATATTTACTTCTTTTACATGGATAAAAATGTTTCACTTTTTGTCTTCTCTGGAGTTCTAATTTATCCCTACTTTCGTATAATCCTGCTAGATTTTGGGAATTGTGTCCCACCTCTCTAGATGGATCCATTGGCAGGCAATAAAGTTGAAAAACACCAGATAGGGAAAGCAGGTGCAAAACCTGTTGAAAACCCCCAAAGTGAGCACTCATCAGTAAAAAATGCGAACTCTGAGGCCGCATCTGTCACAAACTCTGCAATGACTGAATTTGAAGAAGATGAGTTTTGGCCACTTTCAGGGAAGCCATACTTTGATGTGATCCTTGCCAAATCCCATGTCAAGCCATCATATCAATTGGTAATCACTTCTCTCTATCTCCACTCCTAATTCTATGAATTCAATGGCATCGAGTCCCAGTTGCTTTATCTCGTGCACCTGCTGATCATTTTCTTATCACACAGTTCATTGATCTTGCTGTTTGATTCAGCGCATCCGAAATCCGATGGCTATTGTGTTGCAAATTTGGCCCTCCCTAATTCACCCCCTTTTATCGAGATAAATATAGAAAAACAAAACACAAGGATTTATGTGAAAAAATTCCAAAACAAGGGAAAAACTATCAGCTCAATATTATTGAAAACATTGTTACAATCACAAAATTTTTCCTCCTCACCCCAAAAACACCTACTAAGCTTTTCTACTAGCTAAAATTTTAACTTTCACCTCTTCAAGAGGAATTTTACTAAAGTCAAAAGTTATTAACTAAACTATTGGCTGGTGCACTTAATTAAGAAGATATAACTCTCCTTATATAGGCCTTGAGTCTTGCCCCCTTTCTCATTCCTGACCGATGTGAGATTGCCAAACGGGCAAAACCCAATATATTGTTATACTCAAAATGTTCTTAGTGTGGTTTCCATAATATATTGGAGGGTTATGCTGTTTTGTTTCAAGTTTTCATTTGATCTTTCAGTGCCTTCCAGCTAAACTGCACCCAATCCTGCCTTCCGGTGTAGTCCCCGTGGTTCTCACTTACTGCGGCAAAAAGTGGGAGATGGTTTATTATGCAGAACGTACCTATAAAAAGTTCGACACCAATTGGAAAACATTTGTGATTGATAATGATCTGAAGGTTGGAGATGCTTGTGTATTTGAACTCATGGAGTGCAGCAGCAAGATACTCAAGTTTAGAGTTCAGATCCTTAGAGGTGAGTTCCCACCTGAATTGCTGGAGAGGACCAGTGGTGAGAGTTCAAATACTCCTATAGTCCTCGATGATTAGGATCGCGCCACCTTTTCTGCGTTTTGTTGATTTCTGGTACAACCTTCTATGAGTGAACTTATACAGTATAAACATATGAAATATCAACTGACATCTTCTTTGCTGTTTTGTAGTAACTACTCAGTATCTGGGTATGGATTTCTGTGACTGGTGTTGTCATGTTAACCGCGTAGTATGTATGGAAACATATATATATATATATATATATATATTAGTTCTTACTGTTTGATCTATTTTGGGGCATATTTTGGATACTTTGATCTTAAACACATCATTACATTGGATAATTTGTATAAATCTTAGAAACTACACTTTATTCTCAGGCATATATTCTTTTCTGATGGTAGAAAAACATTTCTCTCTTTTATATGTAAGCATAAACCAGTTGTGTTCTTCACCTATCTTCTCTTCACCTCATTTTTCCAATAGGAAGTAACTTACAGAATGCACACTGAAGTTATGAACCAAGAAATCAGATATCATTGCCTATCAATATTGATTTACTTTCATAAAACAAAATCTATTGCAAAAAAGGCTGATAATCATGTTTGACCTTACTTTATGACTGAAATGAAGTTCAGAGTTTTATCAACGATGAATCGAAGTCCAGTTGACAGACAAGTATTTTGTATTTTGTATCGCGGTTGATTCAAATAAGGTACGGTTTTGGATTTACGTTTCCACATTATTTTATGATTTCTTAGAACAGGGTTTAAAACTGGAGACATAGACCATATTTCATCAAACCGCCGAGCGAACTCGATCGTAGTTTCGAAAAGAATGAGGTTATTGACATTCATAAGCCCCAGAAAATTCTTGGCATTAGTGGAAAAGTTAATACCCTCTACAAACTAAGAAGAAAATTGAATCTAAACAGGGCATTAACTGCAATAAAAGGGCAACCTCACAGCAAGTGAGGTCAGTGACATTTCACCACATACCAGAATAAGCACCAAGAGGCAACATTATTCTTGTAGCAAAAGAGAGAATAACACCAATAATTTTTCTCATGTTTTTCAATCACATGTTTGGTTGGGGGACTCAAACCTTCCCCCAAAAGTCTGTTAAATATGAACAGTAGAAGGATGTAGTCAGCTGAATTAATGAACAAAGCTTTAAATGTGTATTTGGAAATAAATACTGTTCAATAATCAATTAAGCGGTCTATTTGAAGGGTAAAGTTATCTAGTTATACGTCATTTGCTACTAAAATCACTCTCTTTAGAAAGGAATCAAGAATAGATATATGAAGTAGCAAAACCAAGAAATTCATTTGAGGGGCAACCATTAATCACAATCTAGAAAATTGTTTTTATAATGAACAATAAGAACTACTCCCTCTAGGCCTTGATTATGTGGTTCAACCACTATCTATATATGTGCAAGTATTCATCATTTACTTTATAAATTTGACTAAGTGCTTAATCTGTATGTTTTCATAAGCAGGGGCGGAGGCCACAAGAGAGTATAAGAAAGGATTGATCCTTGGGTCATCTCTTATGGTTCAAACGCTGGCCTAGCTATCCATTCCTCATACCTTCCAACATTTTGCATGTTATTTGTACTTGTAGAGAACTATTAGTCTCTCAATATCTTAATCCTCTTATTATTGTAAATTATCTATTTTTCATGGTAGTTATGTTAAAATCAAAATTAATAACAAAAAATAGGAAAAATTCCTCTATTTTAGAAAACTAAATAAATTCCAATAACTATCATGTGATATTCATAATATTCAATACTAACTCCAACATATGTATCTTGTTATATCTGCGTAGAGCCAAGGATGTGTTGATTGAGAGAAATTATTTAGTGCTCTTAGAGCACTAGGTGTCCTTGTTTCTCTATTAACATGGGGGAGGGTCCCTCACCTCTTATTGGAGATATTTGATCTCACCTAACAGAGAGACTGCACTGCTATATGAGTGATGGAGCTTGACATGGTGCTTTAGGAGCATTGGAAATTTTTTAGTTGATGTGTCTTAATTTCTTACCTTTTATAAATGCCGATGATGGATTTGATTGGACCTTCACAAGAGTATATGACCCTATTATGGACCCTTATAAAAAGTATAAGTGAAGTCTCACATCGTCCGGATACGAAGGTCATCACCTCTATATATACCCTTAGGCAATCATCACCCTATAAGCTAGTTTTTAAGGTTGAGTCAAGCCCATGAATTCTTCAACAGAAAGCTCTTGAAAGGGGCAAGAAATAATTTTAACTATGACAAGTGATGTGATCGGTTTTTATGTCTAGATTGTAAGGCTATGTAGTTGCAAAGAAGTTGAAACTCTAGAAACATTATTTATCTATCTATCTATCTATCTAGGGTTAATTGCAAGCACAATTCTTGAATTATGACTTAGTATCACTATGCCCTCTAAACTCTAAAACATAATAAGTTGACACCTTGAATTACTAATTTGTATAAACCAACCTCTTTTGTTAGCAAATATTGGCAATCACTTAGGAGAGTAGATTAAAAATTATCATATAACTTGCTTATGTTCACAAATGTTCACTTTAAACCTAAATTATATTATTTTTTTTTGTAATAATTGTCTAATAATTGAAATACTCTCTATATTTTTCTTATATTTACATGTCATTTCAAGAGATATTTCAGTTATTAGACAATTATTCTTATAAGAGAAGATCAATTTAGGTATAAAACTATACTTTGTGAACATGTAAAAGTCGAATAACAAATTTTCATCAATTTTCTTAACAGATTGCTAATAGGAGGAGTTAATTGATACAAATTGACAGTTCATAAGGTTAACTTGTTACGTTTTAGAGTTTAAGGGGTATAGTGATACTGAGTTATAATTCAAGAGATGTGTTTATAATTAATCCATAAGTAATGCTATACAACCAGAAAATTCATACAGAATTTATCACCAGAATGAAGTGTCTAAGTTGTGGTCCTATCACTTCATAATAAAAAAACCTATCAAGGTGCCTGTTAATTACAAAATTACCATTGCCACATCATTCTGGTGTAAAATTTTGTACAATAATTCTGGAAGAATAGCATTTTTCTTAATCCATCTATCTATCTATACTATTATAAAGCAAACTCTTGGGTTTGGTGAAGTCGGTGAAGCTCCAAATTCAAAAAAGTATCACTTTTAGGTACAGACTAAAAAGTCCTTAAAAAACACATAAATTACTAACATTGTGCATATCTTTATCTAACTCAAAGGATACAAGAGCAAAATACTAATTTAAATTTTGTAACCACCCACTAATTATTTTCTATTTTTTCTCTCTCACTTGCTCAAACTAACTATCCACAAAGTGGGGGCACCCTTTTTAGTCTTCTATCTATACTATTATAAAGCAAACCCTTAGATTTGGTGAAGCTGGTAAAGTTCCAAATTCAAAAAAGTGTCACTTTTATGTACAGACCAAAACATCCTCAAAAACCACATAAATTACTAACATTGTGCATATTTTTATTTAACTCAAAGGGTAAAAAAGTAAAATACTAATTTAGGTTATGTAACCACCCACTAATCATAACCTATTTGTTCTCTCCCATTCTAGTACTATTATAAAACAAACCCTTAGATTTGGTGAAACCGGTGAAACTTCAAATTCAAAAAAGTGTTATTTTTAGGTACAAACCAAAAAGTCCTTAAAAAGCACATAAATTACTAATATTATACATATCTTTATCTAATTCAAAAAATACAAGAGTAAAATACTAATTTAAATTTTATAACCACCTATTAATTATTATTATTTTTTCTCACTTGCTCAAAATAACCGCCCACGAACTGGTTTGGTAAAACCTCCACTTTGATGGATCGACAAAAATGACCGCAGCAGGAAGGTTATAGATTACACTTTTTGGTTTTTTCCCTCGCTTAAAAGATACAATGGTAAATTACAACATCCCATTTGTATTTATTTAGATTACCACCTCACACACTGACATTTTTGCCGGCTTTCACGGCTCAAACTCTTGTTTCTCTCACAAACTCCATCACAGTGTCCGCAAAGGTTTCAACTCCGGCCAACTCCTACAGGTCTTCATCGCAAACATCATTCACCATGCTCCACCCGCACCTCCAACCTCTCCATATTCTTGGTCCAGGTAACACTCTCACCATTCTCCTCAACCATTGTAGGAAATTTCATTTCTTGGGTTTCACAGTTGGCTGCACTTCACGATTGTCCGTGAAAGTCGTTGAATATATTCTCATCTACGATCACCTGGGAGGACCCGCAAAACTCTCACCATTCTCCTCAACCATTTTAGGAAATTTCTTTTCTTGGGTTTCATAGTTGGTTGCACTTCACCATTGTCGGTGAAAGTCGTTGAATATATTCTTCAAGCCTTTAGCGGTGAGAGCCGTCTCAACGTCGACGACAAATCCTACCTCAGTTCAATATCATCTACGATCGACGCGAAAACCAGTCCCACTTCACATTCCGCAAGTTTGGTGGCAACCTATTCCGCAGGTTCGTAACTATTCGGTGGCTAACTATTCCACAGGTTCATATTTAATTCTATATATGTGTATCTATGTATGCTAACATGTAGAATTTGCATGATCTCAATTTTTGGTTTTCATTTCTGAGCTCATCAATAAAGTTTAATTTTTGGTCTGGTTGAATTTAATTTTTGTAATTCATAAATATAAAGTAGTTCCTAAAGTGAATTTGGTGTATATTTGTTTAATTGGGTTTTATGTGTTTGATACTTTCCTTCATGCAAAATCAGAAGAAATAAGATGAATATATAATAAGAGAGGAAGAAAAGCCAAAGCCTTAAAAAAACTTAATTTATATGTAAAAGAATTCAAAATCTTGAGTGACAATATTTCTTTGCCTTTCTCTTACAGTTCTTGGAAACCAAATGGAGCATTGATGCTCCTGTAGTGAACTTGGTGATTCAATTGGTTAATGTGCCTCTTAATATCGCACTTCACATTACATCCTGTATAGCATTGCAGATCCTATCATGGAAATAAACCTGCACTTAAATGAGCCTAAGATCAGTTTTTTTTTTTTTGGAGACTAAAACTACATAAAGCGTACGAAGATTCAAGTTATTTGCTTGCTAATATTTTTCCTCAGTTTTCAGAGAAACTAAGAAAATGGCTAACAATTTATGGTAAAATTTGCAACCCTTAACATCAAACAGGGCTTGAAAAGTAGCGGTAAACGATAAATGCAATTAGAATTCTCACCATCTTTGTAAACAATCTCTGACCTTGAATACCATCCTGTACAACATTGCAGATCCTAAAACAAATAGACTATAATCTTCATATGTTAATTGGCATGTGAAATTTCTAGTTAATTGTAAATCCTAAAGCAAACCTTTAGGGTTTGGTGAAGCCTACCGTTGGTGAGACTTTTTTACTACAAAAAAGACCCACGACAAAGAGTTTGTCTAGTTTATATTAAGTACATCTAGGGATAATTATGTAATACCCACTAACAAACTGCTTCTTCACAATAAAGAAAGAACACACGACCAGCACAACTCTCGGTTAATTTCTTACTGCCTATGAACTATCTCTCTCTCAATGACTGTAACCCAATGCAGCGTACCAGTGATTCGCCAATGGAAAACATGAATCATGGAAAAGGAAACTCAAGAGCGTTTTTTAGTCGCAAGGCTACCGTGGACCCCTCTGTTAAACTCGAAAGAGAGCCTGTGACTTCTTTGACAACGCTGTGTCTATCTTTATCCATCAAGGCTGCCGCAATGATCTGTTGACCCCTCTTTTAAACTCTGTGTCTATCTTCATATGTTAATCGACATGTGAACTGTGAATTCATAGTTCATTGGTTAGGGTTCTATCTGAATGATATATAGGTGATAGGGTCCGGGAAAAACAAAAGAGCATTCATCTACATAAACCCAACAAAGATCAATCCTAAAACCATCTCCCGGGGCATTGAATACATTACTTAATGATTTTTCTTATAAAAAAAAAAGTTCTTATTTGACTCGAGATTATGTACCTCAAATTTTCCAACTGATTATATAGTATACCAATATGTATTTCTGCAAAATAAAACATGCATCCATTCTTTTTATGTACTTTCTACCCGTATGAATTCCAAGTGCAATTCTCATGTATATGATATCTATATAGCGCCATACTGTTGTCCTTTTTATTTGTTCTAATGGTTGTTTGGGTTTGGTTCATGGCACTGGAAGGATGTTGCTTCCAATTATTGTGGGATATTTGGGGACAATTCATGAGGGTAAGAATCCATGCGTGAAACTTTAACTTTTAATTGAACAATGTATACGGATTTCCGCATAAATTTTTTTTAAACGATTGATTTTAGTAATTTTTTTTTTTCTTTTGGCTGCTGAATTTTACAACTTGATGTGGCTTCCAATACTGGGGTTTTAAGGTGCCCTAGGATCTGACTGTGGACGGCTTGGAATTAAGGTTTCGAACTCAACGTCTTCAACATCTTCAAGCAATAGCAATTAAGGTGTGAGACAACCATTAATTCAAATGACTCCAACTGCCTTCTTTTCAGAATATTTGTTTATTCATGATAAAATTATAATGAAAACAAGCTTGCTTTGTCCTATCTAGGAATCCAACCATGCCTTAGGCCCTAAAGTCCTGTTGAGTATCTTGGGCAGTCGGCAAGGGTTTAAGAGAAGGGTGGGAGATTGGTATATGCATGGGTGTCTAGGTGTTTGACAATGTAGTATATTATGGGAATTGTTATTGTATTTTTTTTTCCGGTCAAATAAAGAATTACGCACATATCACGTGTGCAGAACCACTAGTATTAACATACCTAGAATATTTCAAGCTATGAAAGATATGGATACACTAGAAGGGGATAATTTTTTTTTTTTTTTTGGAGGTGACTTTGCAGGGGGAAGAAGCAAAATGGGAGTTAGAGAGATTGGTGCCAATAGAGGAGATCAGTTGTAGGCAAAATATTAGAGTTCTTCCAAAGTTTCTGGCTTAAAAAAGTAGACAAAAATGCAAATAGCGGAGTTATTTTTCCCCCTCCACCCCAACCCCCCCGGCGGGCGATATTCGATGCAGATAGGGAGAGCTTGCAGCTTCATTTCACAGAGGATGGTAAAATCGTATGGCCCTAGATTTTATTTTCTTTAAATTTCACACGTTTTTTTTTGGCATATATTATGGGTTTTCGTAGTATATTTGTTGCATTTAGTAACTATCTTATTTGATAAATTGAACATTAGCTTTAACCTCAGAGATATTGGACAATTGTTCGTTTAGGAATTAGTCCTTGGCTTTGGATGAGGAGCAAGGATTTGGTGTAGTAAAGACCATGTACAGCTTTGTGGTTAGAGTTTGGAATGAACTCAACGTCACAATAGTAATTTGAAATTAAAGATGACCGTTGTAATAAATTACGGTTTAAATCTTTCTCATGCTGATTTTTGAAATTTAAAACATTTTCTATCAAACTTACCCCTCATTTAAATTTAAATTTGCAAAACAGAATACTAGCCATTACTCGTTATACATAATTAATAAATTTTTAACGCCAACAATGTGATTATTTTGTAGGAATTTTTAGAGTTTGTTACCAGAATATTGTTAGTTTTAAAATAATTTCTCAACTAGTGTTCTCTTTAAATTATTTCAAATTGTATGATTTTGCCACATTATATGCCATGTAAGAAAGAGAAAGGAGCAACACAAAAAATTATTATGAAAACCCCCTATTAATCTGCCAAAATGGCTTGATCAAAGGTAATGCAGCTAGTATCATCATATTATGCAATCGGTCTGCCAATTATGTAGGGTATTTGTCACAAATAGTTTTACTTCTTATGTTGTTCTCAAGACTGTTAGAAAAATGTACTGTGGGAGAAGTCAAGAATCAAAGTTGCAGCTTTGAGGTGTATCAGTAGACCCTATCTTTAAAGTGATATTCGCCCCTATTATCTTTGTTGTCGGGTTGATAGCAAATCACTTCCAATATACAACAAAGATACCTGAAGTTTGCAAGCAATAATTCTAAAAACTCCCTTTAGAACTCTCTTACGAAATTCGTATTACAGACAAAACTTGAGAGAAAGATATTGAAACACAGAGAGTTTGTATTTCTATATTAGATTATATGTCAATGTCAATCTCTGAATGCAAAGATTCCTATTTATAATCACCAATGGGTGTTTGAAACCATCTCTACAAATAGTTATGTCGGATCTAATAAAAAGACACATTTTCTTTTGAAGCAGTGGTTGTTTTTCGTTTACGTTCAAAATTTTTAGTACGGCTCGAGCGATATGGCTCGAGCTATTAGAAGCATGACTTGAGCCAACATCAAGCCATGCCTCAAGCCATGCTCTTTGAATCTATATAGAGAATCTGCAGGCATACATGGCTCAAGTCATACTCAAGATGGCTGGAGCCATATATCTTGTTCAAGAGAACATTTTCAACAAAAACAAACCATGTGATCCATTAGATTAACACCCACTACTTTCTAACTCATGTTTACCAATATACTTAACATTGCAAGCTATATTATTGAAAAATCTCCAACAATCCCCCACTTAGCTTGTAATGTTAAGTCTCAAGTCCAATACAAATAATATCATGCATAAAAGAAAGTGTCGTTTGACTTGAACTTTTAATTAGTGTAAGTATTTCAAAATTATAACAGAATCAATGATGGCCTTAAGCTTTAAACCAAGAACCTTTTATGTTAAAGCCGAAAACACTACACATGTGGTACTATGGACTTTCAATGAGAAGTTCACCAAACATTTAGTGCTATTATGGCCATGTGCTCCTTGGTTTCATGAACATTTACAAAAGTAAACCCAAACTTTTGTTAGAAGCGGCACCACTTCATATGTTCACGTAGGTGAAGTTCCTTTGCATGTCTCTATTGCATGAGACAACTATCAAGAATTTCATTAAGAGTAATGATACTCATCCTAAAAAATGCAACATCTAGCACTGAACTCTTTAAAATGGATTATCAAATATTAAAATCTTTACAGTGTTATAATAGTCACTTATCAACAACTTGTTATTGCCTATTGAACCTTTTAAAATAGTTATAGTGCTAGCAAAAGGTTAGGTTCCTATTGTTGGAGACTTTTTAGAAAAGGTTTAAGTACTCCCATTCCATGGATGTGATTTTTAATAAATCTCTCGAGTCTTTTATTGTTATAAGCAACGTCAATCACCATCCAACGTCCATCATTTGACATACACAAATATTATACTTAGTATGTCAAGATATGCTAATATACACATAGCTATATACCCTAGACATTGTAGTCTTCGTAACACAATACAAAAAAATGGCTAGCATCAGTTGTGGCCACATCGATACATATCTCAACCATTTTGCCTCTTTGCCTGTAGCATCTCAGATTTCATGGTGAAATATTTGTACTTGTCTATTTCATAACTAACTACAAAATAGTCTATCCACCAAGTTTAATAATATGACTCCCCCCATAGTATATTTTTCCAACAATTTTAAAGTGATATTCGCCCCCATTATATTTGATGTCAGGTTAATAGCGAATCACTTCCAGTATACAAAAAGTCACTTGAAGCCTGCAGACAATAATTATGTAGACTCCTTTAAGAACTCTCCTATAAAAGTCATATTACAGACTAAACTTGAGAGAGAGATGTTGAAACACAGAGTCTGTATTTCTATATCAAATTATATGTCAACGTCAATTTTTGGATGCAAAGACTCCCATTTATAATCACCAATGGGTGTTTGAAACCATCTCTACAAATGGTTATGTTAGATCTAATAAAATGACACCTTTTCAATTTAAAACAGTGGTTGTTTTTCATTTAAGTTCGAAATTCCCAGTATGGCTCGAGCCAACTTGTTCAAGAGAACATTTTCAACAACCATTTGATCCATTAGATTAACACCCACTACTCTCTAACTCATGTTTACCAACTTACTTAACATTGCAAGTTATACTATGGAAAAATCTCCAACAAGGACAAGCTTGCTTAGTTAACTTCTTTTTTTTTTTACTACAAGGTGTTCAAGTTTTTAGCTAACTATTTCCACAAGCTCATACAGGTCACCATCCTCGTGAACAATGTAAACTTCATACACTGCATGAATGATGGTTGGCTACAAGGGGCATGAGGAGGGATCGAACTTGAGAATTTTTACTTAGCATGAGAACAAGTCAACCACTGGGCCACCCCTCGTAGTTAGCTTGCTCAGTTATTGATTTAGATAGAAAAGTACCATAAATAATAATAGAAGCTTTAAAGGATGAAATAATTTTACCAAAATGGTTATCCAAATATTTTTGCAAGATTTACTTCAATGGAGCACTGTTAAATAATACTGCAAAAGATTTAAATTCATATACTAATTCGATTTTTGTTAGTGCTCATCATGTATTTAAAATCTCTATATCTTCTATAGAAGTTTGAATTTTGAACAAGGTCCGCCTCTAACATTTTCTAAGTAATGATCGTAAACAAAGATAAAGAATCTATAGACTCACTTTAGTAGAAAACTATATCCAGCAATTTACTAATAGAAAAAGAAATAGTTATAATCAAAGCAAGAAAAGAAAAGGCAGATCTAAAAGTGCTCTGCATGTGAATAAATTGCAATACATTGAAAGGGCAGCATAGTATGCGGGGATAGGTTTTATATTTTTGTAGATTTCTTATAATAAGATAAGAATGCTCATAAGGCAATAGAAAATGGAGAGCAACTAACTCCTTGGAGCAATAAAGGATGATGACTGGGGAGAAGTAAGTTCCCAATGACACTGATTTCATTCACCTCTATAAAACTAATATGATTTAATCTACTTAGTTTCAAATTAACAATAGTGCTTTCATTCAATTTCGTAAGGCTGATACCAATTAATCTACTTAGTTTCAAATGACAATGCTTTCGTTCACTTCAGTAAGACTCATACAAACTAATCTGCTTAGGGGTGTTTGGGTTGCAGTTTAAAAAAGTCATAAGTTAAAAGTTTAAGTTAGTTTTAAAAAGTCGTTTAAAAAAAAAGTCATAAACCAAAAGTTTAAGCTAGTTCTAAAAAGTCACTTTTTTTTAAATGGTTTTTCCAAGAATGTTCTAAAAGTGACTTTTTAAGTGGAGTTCCAAACACAATTTAAAAAAGTAGTAAGCAGCTAAAAAAGTCGCATCCAAACGCCCCTTTAATTTCAAATGATGGCCCTTTAATATTTAATTTTGTCTTTGACACAAGCTGGCAGATTAGAGGGTAAGGGTGGGGTAGTAAGAAGGTTTTAAAATAAAGCCTTCATGTGAAGTGGGGGGTTTTCCTAATTATTTTTTTGGTTTGCTCTCTTAATTAAATGGCGTATGATGTGGCAAAATTAACCTTAGACTGAGAAATAATTTTACGGAAACACTAATTTGGAAATTATTTAAAAACTAACAACATTCTAGTAAAAACTTCAAATTTTTACCATGAAAATAGTAAAAAACAGGAATTTACCAACCTAATATATAGAGATTTTGAAAATTATCAATATGGTAGACTAACCCATTTTCTAACTTTTAGTGGACAAATTGCCCTTGTGGGGTACTAGAAACTTCTGTTGTTGTGTACTCTCTCCTTTAATTATTAAAGGAGTGGTAAATTTGGTACACCTTGTTTGGTTCAGTAATATGATATTGTGCACTTTGGTCTATGCATATTTTTACACCTGTTTAATTCAATATTTTTTGCCTCTCCATATGCGATACTGGGGTGGAGTGTTAGTTTGACATTGTTGGACCTATTTCCTAACGGTTTAAGTTTTTAATTGAGTTGGTGGTTAACAATTTAACAAGATTGTATTTTTGCAGAGAGACACAATAAAGGTGAGATACAGGCAAGTAATTGGCTTGAATGACTATCCAAGATGTAGTTCTGTAGTAGCGTCGAATAGATCATTTCTTGGGGAGATACATTAATTATGTCAAATTAATAACTGAGAGTTGACGGAGTTGGCTGACTGTCCTATTATGGGAGGGATGCCATGAAAATGGCAAACAAGTCAAGAAAATAAAGACCAGCTAGTTGGAAATCAATTTTGGTTTTCTTGCAAAATCCATTATATTACTAAGAACCTCAATCTCAAGAACCTAAATGCTAGAAAGTCGTCGACGTAAGAAAGCTTACGTTACTCAATATCTCAATCTCAAGAACCCAATGGAAATTAACAATTTAAAATCCAAACACCAAAGAGGAGAATGAAAAGAAAAGGAGAATTCCATAAAATTATAAGCTTGAAAAATCGAAAGGTAAACTATATTTTGTATCCATGTACTTTATATTGAATCTCACTTTGGGACCTGAGATTTTAATTGTAGCAATTAAGCCCATGTACTTTTAATTTATTACAATGTCACCCTCCTCTAATATTTTGTTTGTGCAATTAACGCCCAAAAACTCTGTGCCTCTCAAGTGCCATTTTTCAAGAGCAATAATGCATTTTCACATCATTTTTGCTTCCAAACGGCCTCAACCCTCTTTCACGAGGAACGGTATAGGGTCATTTTGTAATCCTAATTTCAGTTTATACATAGAATGACTTGATTTTAGAGGCTTTAAGAGAGATTAGTGAGAGATAAGGGCATTTGGTCACCAAAATAGTGTGAACATACATTTTTACTCTTAAAAAGAGGCTATATGAAACGCAAAGTGTTTTGGGCAGTCAATTGTAGAAAGGAAAGATTAAAGAAGGGTGACATTGGAATAAATTAAAAGTATTGAGACTTAATTGGTACAATTAAAAGTGCAGGTTCTAAAGTGAAATTCGGTATAAAGTGTAAGGGTGAAAAGTATAATATATTCAAAATTGAATTAGTTCTGAACCTCAAATGCTAGAACTCCAAGGATATGTAATGTATATTTTTGCACTGGAAAAAGAAAGACGAAACTCAACTCTCACGTATAATATGATGTTGCCATATTTATATATTTTTTTATGGTAGACTACACGTATATTTCTTGTACTTTAAACTCAAACTCACTTTGGCCACTGAGTTTTCAATTGTAACAATCAACTCCCTATACTCATGGTCAAGCTGCAACGTGCACCTTACGTAAACCAATTTGTCCATTCAACGAAAAATATCCTTAAAGGACTAAAGTGAGATTATGCATAAGGTGTAAGGGTGCTAACTATAATAATTTTGTTTTTTTACTTGTGACTGTTTTAAGGACAAATAAGGTAATTGACAGCGCAGGGTTATAGAAGTTAGCACCCCTTCACTTTATACAAAATTTTACTTTAGTCTTTTATGAACATTTACTTTTATCTCTCATAAATATTCTGCATCAGGCTAGACAAATGGAAGTTAACAAAAGGTCTACTTTAAAACTTGACAAAATGTGTAAGGCTTTACTATCAAATTAAAAATTCAATAATCAAAATGAGATTGAGTGTAAACCATGGGGGTAAAAAAATGTAATTCACACTTCTTTTTATTTGAAAAGAAGTTATTTGATGTTTGACCTAGTGAAAACAGACATATCAAATAAAAGAGATATTTATTGTCTAACATGCGTGTTTTTTTATGTGACTGAAGAACTTAATATTGCACAAGGCAATATAATGGTTTTTTAATATCAAATTTTTGGTGAAAACCCTCTTAGCAAAAACAATCCTAAAAACTTCAAGAAACTTAAAAAAAAAAAAAAGTAAAATTGAGCTTGTCCTATATAAATATAGCTTAATCAAGTGCAAAAACAGTATGTTTGTATAGTTGGACCACGAGCCTAAGGTTGACAGGGGCGTGGGTCTGTCTGAGAGTCTTGATAATCATTGAAGTGGCTCACTCGGGTCTCCTGGCTGTGGGGAGGGCGAGAATCAATGACAGACAAGAGAGAGAGAGGTTTATGAGTTTGCTGGTAGTTCATGTAATAAATATCATCAAGCTATCCTCCATTGTTATAAATGAGCTGAGAGTATTTATAGTGGGTAGTGATTGACTTGTGTGGACACGTGGCGTCTACCGACTAGACATGCCTGAACCCACCATTATGACCTGAAGAGGCTATGTCAGGGCCGCGGCCGAGTGATTAGATATGCGATCTGCTATGGTGTCAGGCTTTTGTCCAGTCATGACATGTCATGTGTCTGCTGTATTAAATGTACGTCGGATTAACATTTAATGCTTAAGATACGGTATTCGAGTGGATCTGAGGGTGAACCTCGAGTAGATCAGTATTTAATGTTGGAGCCATGCAGGCCCGAGGCCTGGCTTAAATAAAGCTCTTAGAGTTGTTTGTACAAGGCTATTGATGGGGGCACTGAGCTTGTCGTGGGGGGGAGGGCATCAAACCGGTTTGTCTAAGCATTGCTTGACCAATTTTTGACTCTCATGTGGCGTCTACTGATGGGGGTACTTACACAATACATGTAAGGAAAACTAAAATATTTCAAACACATCCGATAATAGTTTTTGATGAAAAGTCTTATAACACAATCTAGTAATAATCTTAAAACAAAACTACTAGTAATAATCTTAAAACAAAACTAGGGGAATTAATCAAATGATAGAGTGAATATTATATTGTATTATTATTATATATTTATATCTATATTATCAATACAGGAAGGGAGAACACCCGTTTGGTGTCTCCTACATTTTGAGTTTTAGAACGTAAATTATAATTGATTTCTAATAAATACAAGGGCAAACAAACTATACCTAATAATACCCAACTACTCCTCGTAGTATACTCCAGTTACTCAAGGTTTTTGGACTTTACCTCGATGCTGTTTACTTGTTGACTCTTATATAATCTCTGGTATTGGTTCACGAGAGTAACAATAATATTTGGCAATGATTCAAAAAAAGGAAAATGCTCATAAAAAAATATTGTATGTATGCACACCCTCTAATATAATATAGATAATTTAAAAAAAAAAGGAGTTAAACTTTGTACTTTTACACTTTATATCAAATTTCACTTCAAAACTTTATTTTCAGTTGTAACAATTAAGTCATTACTCTTTTAATTTGTTGTAATGTCAATTTTGTGTTAACTTCTATTTAGATAATAGATGGAAAATTCACATATGACAAGTACATTGCCTTTTTTAAGAGATAGAGATGTAAAATCATGCTTTTCTTAATAATTTACTATAAATTTATCTCAAATCACTTCAAAATCATGAGCATAATCAACTTTATAATGTATATAATATTTAGACTTAATGTAAAAATTCTCAATTCAATTCATGTGCAATACACTCATGTCTTGGAATGAAAAATGGTTGGATTTTATGTATATGTCTTTTGAAAAAGTCATGTGGTTATCACATACAAATTTTCTGTCCATGTTCTAAACAGAAGATTGATATTACAACAAATTAAAAATATTAGCACTTAACTGTTATCATAAAAATGAAAGTCTTGAAACAAACTTAGCTGTCCAATAAATATAGGGGTGTAAAGTGTAACTAATCTAATTACTTTTTATTATTATTATTTTTGTAGCTTCTATGATTCTGTCATTTGATAGAGTCCACTAAAATTTGAATTTTGAATGTTTATGGTCTCGTGCGGTGCGAAACTTATATAGTGAAACATATCGACAAAATTTGGTTGGTCTCCCAATTCTTTTTGCCTACATGGCTAGAATAGAGTGGTTCCACACAGGTGGTTTAACTCGAGAGCACCTCACCATATTCGGTCTTAACAATACGGCCGACAAAATCTCCAACATATGCAGCAGCAGATCAATTAAAAGATGAAAAAAGCCCTCAAAGAATGGAGAGACGTGTGCGACAACAAACCTTCAACGGGTGCGCATTTTGTCTATCTCTTCAATTTTCCAACGATTTCCTAGCAACCAAACGAAGCATTCACGTCTTCATTTTTCAAATCTGTTGGTATAAGCAAGGATCAAAATTTTGTTTCGAGAGGTTGTTTCGGTTAACTCGGAAATGGAAACGTTTCGGAAACAATTTGGAAATGTTTAAGGTGTTTCGGGAACATTTGAAAAGTAACAAATATTAAAATATAATATTTTATATTTTTCTCAATAAAAATTGTACAACATCTATGAAAAGTTTTAAATTTGGGTTAACACAATTTATTATTTTAGCATATAGCATTGCATTTTGATGCATTTTTCTATATTCTAGTTGTTTTGATGAAAATAGTAGTGTTTCATTATTCTACCAGTGTTTTGTTTCGGTCTCTTAGGAAACAGAAACGTTTCGGCCATTTCAATAGAAATAAATAAAAATTTTGTTCCTTGGATATAAGTCATGGCTATGATCATTTTAGTTTTTTCCTCAAATCTAATGTTGTTGTTTTCTTGAAACGCAACACCATTCCATTCAACTTCCCAGCATCCACAAGATATTTGGTATTGAATTTTTTTATTTTCCATAAGTGCGTGCTCAATGTATATTTTTGTTTTCCTCTTTTGGGATTAATTTGTTTTTGCTTATAATGTGTAGACAGACATAAAGAAGCGACAACTCGTGTAGTCTGAACCATTTCAAGTTTCCGCCCAACCAAGGAGGTAATTCAATACAAATCTTATGAATCATACTCTGATCTACAAAACCTTAGTTTACTGTTTTGGTGTTTTTCAGAATTTAATATGGACACATAAGTAAGGATGGCCAGCAAATCTGAATGTTCGGGTTCCGAACCCGACTCGACCCTAAAGGATCGGATTTGAATTAACTTTATCGGTATCGGATCGGGTTCAAATTCGGCATTAATTTTTTAAATCGGATTCGGAGTCGCAAATAACCATTTTTTATAAGGCACTTAATGATATCATCGATGACATATGAGGAAGGAGTGGCCACTTTGAATCTGGCTTTGGTTGGGGTGCGCAAAGAGTAAAAAAACACAACAATCAATTGCTTTTTGTTGGGTCCTTTCATAAAGCCTGTCATCACTATTTTTTACATATAAATATATATACAAATATATACATGTATACCTATACCTATGTGCACAAACGACTTCCATATCATACATTGTATTTGAAGTTGATGTTGCTTTCTCTCTCTCTTCTTCCTACACTTTCTCTTTCTCTGCAACTATCTTGGATATAACCTCTGTAGCTTTGGTTTAGAGAATCGAAACCAGTGCTTGTCTGAGCTCCTTGCTTTGAAGGCACAAACAAAACTTCGTCACATACAAAAGGTCGTTCTCTGTGGAGAAGACAAAGCAGATGTGTGTCTCTTCAAGCTTCTGCGAATCAGAGAACCAAAAATAGAAACCCAGAGAACCCAAAAATTGGCAATTAGAAGGGCTATGGCAGATCTATAAACCCAGATCTACAATCGCAGACCACTATGGCTTCTAACAATCGTTTCCTCTTTGCCGGGTTGCTATTGCGACTGTTGTTGGAGATGGAGGAATTTGTTAGCGACTAGCGGCATGGAAGGTGGTGAAGCACAGGAGTTGGGGGTGCCGATGAAGCACAACTTGTCGGCGATAGAAGTTGGGTATACGATGGCACCGGAGTGGAGGATTTGAGGTGAAGCGCAAACAAGAGGATCTGCGGTCAGCACTAAAGTGGTCGCCTTATTCTACTTCTTTGGTGAAAGTTGTCTCCCACTGTTCACCAAGAGGAGCAAAGCCTTTATTTTGGACATTTCGGGTTAGGGTCAGGGTGAATTGGGTTCTCCAACTTCGGATTTGGATCGGTTTCGGAATTAAAATTTAACGGACCGCGTCGGGTTCGAAGGAGCAATAATTTAAACGGAGCGGTGATGGGGTAAGAATCTTCCGACCCGAATCCGACCGTTGCCAACCCTACACATAAGTATTTCATTTGCCAGTTAGTGGAGAAAGGATGGGTGTTTGTGTAAAATCCCAAATTATCTTTTATTTAAATGTAAAATTTTCAATGCACCATCGATAGAGTTGATAGTAACTCAATCGTGTGGGAACTTTTACATAATATTAACTTGAGGGCATTCTCGTAATCTGCCAGAACGAACTAAATAGGGTTGGGTCTCTTCGTACATATAATAGTGCGTAGAAGAAAGAGAATGAACCTACATTATTGAGAATAGACAACCGAGAGAGAGAGAGAGAGAGAAGGCGGCGGTTGTGAGGCTTAGGTCTTATTCTGGGGGAAGCAGCCGTGAGAGACGAATAGAGAGAAGTCCCGAGAGAGAGAAGGGTCGGCGGCTTGGAGAAGAAACCGCGGCTGTGTGGAACTGTCCAGTGAGATCTCCGACGAATTTTCTGGCGACAAAATAGGTAGGGTGATGGAGCAACTCGATCGTTCTTCCTTTGATGTATTTGTTACTTGTTTTATTGATGTGTTCATACATGCATCGTTTCAAGTAGTTTTTGTAACCTATATGCATGTGTTCCTTTGGTTGTGTGCTGTGTGGAAATTATGGTTGTGTGATTTGGAAATTCTAGTTGAAGCTCTTGTGAGCCATTGGGTGTTTTACAGTAAGGGTTTAAGAAAGAGGGCAAAGAGGGCAAAGAGGGCAGCCAGTAGTATGACTTTTCAGCCATACTGATGTTGGGTCCTTCTAGTGAAAAGAGAATAATCTTAAATAAGAGAGGAATTAAATGTTCAACCATTGGTGTATATATTTTTGGATCTGGGTTTGAGTTAGTTTTCTGTAGCAAGAAGAGGAGGGCCATCAGTTTGTCCAACTGGTTTGGCCATGGCCGCGCTGTTTGTGTGGGTAGCTATTGGTGAGTGTATGTGTGTTTGTTGATGGATTTCTTATTGGAATGAGAATTAGTTTAAAAGTCTAGGTTGACCGTGGGTGTAGAATGGGAGAGTATTGGCTTAAAGTGTCTAAAAATTTATATATGTAGCTTGCAGGTAGTTTTATAGATAGATATATGAAGATATATATATATACATAGATACATGTGGGTGTGTTGTGTGTTTTGATGAACCTATAATGGGTTTGATAGAATGTGAAAAAGAATAAGAAAGAATTATGAAGAGAGACGAGGATGGTGGAAAAAGAAATACGTATATATAATTTACATACTAGTACTTGTTGGTACGGCCATGCCTCCATAGACATGTTGCTGCTAGTGGGTGGAGGAAGCTAAATTAATATGACCATTAGTTGAAGAAGGAAAAAGAGAAGAAAAGAAAGAGAAAATGAGTAAGGAAAGGGAGAAAGAAAAGAAAGAAGAATAAAATAGGGAAGGAGTTGCTGGTTGAAGTAGAGAGAGAGAAACTGTTGTTTCTTTTTTAAGAGAGAGTAGCAGCTGGGTTTGACTAGAGGTTGAAGATAATAAAAGTGACTATCCTATGTGATCAAGCTCGCGGGTGCTATGGTGTACCCTCGCTTAATCGGGACCCTTGCAGGATAGGTTTTGAACTCGTGAAAATATAATACCTTAAGTTTTTTTTCTATGTACTGAATCCATTTTGATGTTAATTTGATCAAATTTTGACCCTTATATAGTGATCACGAAGTGGTATAGAATGAAGGGTAAATGGTTATTGTGCGATCGATCAACGGTCAAACGTGATTGGATTGCTACGAAATTTTAATATGTTGATCTTGATAATTGTTGTTAATGATCCAATGGATTGAATATAGTAGAAAGATATTCAAGATTTTTTTGTATAAAATGATATTGTTCGGTACTTGCTGTGAAACCGATATTTATGTGATTACGAATTCTTATTTATTGCTTTTATTATTCATGGCTATCGGGTATGATTGTTGTTTATAATTGTGATGCCATGGTTTGTGTATCAACGTTATCTTCGTAATGCATTGTGTTATTAAATATTTTCATTGGATATTATCATAATTGAGGAATGCATTGCTTTGAGTTGTATAGACATAATGGAGTGATGGTCACGTGCAATTTAATATTGAATACAGATGATAAGAAATGATATCTAAAAAAGATGAAATTATAAGGAATATCGTTTGAGAATAATGGGAATTATGAGATAATAATAAGCATGAGAATACAAGCAAGTAGGGGTTGTTCCTCTTTCGGGTAAAATAAAAACCCTAGAATTGAGTCTTCGCCAAGCGTGTTTAGCGTCCGCAGAGGCATGTTGGTCCACTCATACCACAGATGAAAGTTCTGGAAACGGGGTTGGTGGATGACACCATGGATTTGAGTTTCGAAAGCCATTGTTCCAAGTATGTTTAGCGTTTTCAGAGGCATGTTGATTCACTCGTATCACAGATGAAAGTTCTGGAAATGGGGTTGGTGGATGACACCATGGATTAGAGCTCTGAGAGCCATTTTTTCTCCCAAAGAATTAATAGATGACAATAAGTAAGGTAATGTGAAAGTTGGAAGATTATTGAATAATGAGATGATATGGCATTGAGCAAAATAAATGGTTGAAAAACTAAAGAAAGAAATAGAAGAATATTATCGCATTAAACTGAGAAAGGGATTATCATATGCATTGCATTCACGTTACATTGCTGTCATATTCGTTCAAATGCCTATATCTTGCTTAGTATGCTATTTGTTTTATACTTGATGTTCGGACTACTGGGCGAAAGCTCACACCCCACCAGGTCTTGCAAGTATAGATTTGGACACGAAGAAGATGTTTTGAACTAGCTGAATGTTAGTTATACATTTTGTTTCTAGTGTATATTTTGTTAGCACTGGGAACAATCTTATTATGTATTTTTATATTTTAGTTATACTTGAGATTTTGGGATTTAGATTATTTATTGAGTGACGTGTAGTTGCTCTGTTGTACCTTTGGACTGTTTATTATGATTGGACTATTATTTTTTTAACAATATTGAAAATTTGGTTTATATTGTCCCAAATGAGTTATTTTTATTATAAATCACCCTTGGTTTTTTTAGGGGTGTGACAGTTTGCACGTCACGAAAGTATAGATTAACCTAGATAAATATAGAGTTAATTACAAGTATATCCCATAAATTATGACTCAGTATTACTATACCTCCTAAACTCTAAAATGTGATAAATTAACCTCTGAACTACCAATTTATATTAATGTTGTCTTTTTGTTAGTAATATATTAGCAATTAGTTAGGAGAGTAGATGAAAAATTATCATATAATTTGGACATGTTCACAAATGATCGTTTTATTATACCTAAATTATATTATCTTTTTGCAATAATTGCCTAATAACTGAAATACCTTTTATATTGCCCTTATAATTACATGTCATTTCAAGATATATTTCAGTTATTAGGCAATTATTATAACAAGAGAAGATCAATTTGGGTATAAAACTATACTTTTGTGAACGTGTACAAGTTGAATAATAATTTTTCATAAATTTTCCTAGCCGATTGCTAATAGGAAGGGTTGATTAATACAAATTGGTAGTTCAAGGGATCAAGTTGTTACGTTTTAGAGTTTAGGAGGGTACATATTGATATTGAGTTATAGTTCAGGGGGTGTGTTTGTAATTAAATAACAAAAATCTCCTTTGAGAATGCACTAAAGCATTAATGTTCCACTAATTTTGGATTGGTCTTGACTAAATTAGTTCAAAATTTCAATTAATGAAAAGAAATTGAGCAATTGATTCAATAAATGTTTAGTTTTATTGCCGAAGGGTCATTTGGTGTTTTAATATCACTTCCACTATTTTATTTGATGTTTATTGTTAAATTGGAATTGATCTAATAAGTCTTCATGGTGGTTAACAATGTTTTATAGACTCAGCTTTTTGAAATTGGCATTAGATTAATTTCTGGATTTTTTTTTTATAAGTTAGTGTAGAATTTAGTACCTGTGATTATTTATCAGATAATATTCAATTCAATTCTTCTGAAAAGGTTGAAAAAGAAAGGAAAAAAAACTAAGTCTTTAACATTGATTGCACAAGGATCCCACTTTATAGGAGGGTCTGGTTTATCTGTTCTAACATATAAAGATAGAACACTGGAGATTCATGTTATTGATAAGTTAGTGGATAACCCTATGGAAAAAAAAATTGCAACCCCATTCGGCTGTCTACTATATATCTATGTAATACTCTATTCAAATTGACTTTGTCTGAGTAAATTATAATTTGGGGATCTCTGAGGTTTTGTATTATGCATTGTACATATTATTCAGACATGTTATCATATAATGTAACTTGGGGAAATGAATCCTTTGGCAATTGTTTGTGACAGTTAATTTGAAAGTCTCCTGGGATAAGCCACGGGCCCAAACAGTTGAAGAAAATCAAATGGAGAACCCATTGGCATAACAAAATGAAGGTTTCCAGATAGATACGAAGAACCAAAATATGTTGGATCCCCCTAAAGGTGAATTTGAAGATGATGAATTTTGGCCACTTTCTGGAAAGCCATACTTTCACGTGTCTCTTGCTAAATCTCAACTGAAACCCTTGTATCAACTGGTAAGCACACTGCCCTTATGGCATCCTATAATTTCAATTGGATGTTTCTTTGATTGTTGGGGTGTGTGTGTGGTTTTGTTTTTTTTTTTTTTTTTGGGGGGGGGGGGGGGGGGGGGGGGGGGGGGGGGGGGGGGGGGGGGGGGGGGGGGGGGGGGGGGGCGAGAAGAGAGATTGATTCGGGTTATAGTTTCTTCCCCATGACTCACTTGTAACCCTTTTATTCATATCTAAAACCCATCCTATTAGGTGCAGCGTGAAGCAGATTTTTGGGGCCAAATTGGCATCCCTAAGTCAGTGAGATAGATCATTTTGTAAGCAGGTAATTATACTTTTCTTTCCTTATGGTTTGAGCAAAAATCAGATGACCACCTTATAGTTGAAAGTAAACACATAACTCCCCGTAGTTTGAACTTAACTGTAAAATGGATACATGGATATTTTTGTTATATCATCTTTCTAAAATACAACATTAGAAAGATGATTTTGCCTTTTTTTGTCAAAATAAAAGTTATCTTTCACAGGGATATTTTTGTCATGTCACCAAATCTTTCACGGTTAAGTTTAAACTATAAGTGGGTTATGTGTTCACTTTTAAATCACAGTGAATCATTTGATTTTTGCACACATCACAAGAAGGTAAAATGTAATTACTCTTATAATTGCATAATTGTAAATTATGCTTCACTAGAAATTGGGGTTACTGATATGTTAAATGATCTTAAAGCTAACTTATAGAAGTTTTCTTTGATGCTGTCAGCTTCTTCCAGCGAAATTGCATCCTTTGCTTCCTAGTTCTAGAGTCCCTGTGGTTCTCGCCTATTGTGGCAAGAGTTGGGAGATGACTTACTATGGAGATAGCACACACAAAAGGTTCGACCCCAGCTGGAAAACCTTTGCCATTGATAATGATCTGAAGGTTGAGGATGTATGTTTATTCGAACTCGTGGAATCCAGCAGTTCAAATCTCAAGTTTAGGGTTCAAATTCTCAGAGGAGAATTCCCACCTGAATTTCTCGCAAGGGTAGATGGTGAGACTTCAGACACTCCAATTGTTGTTGACTAGGATCCTCCTGATCCTGAAGATTTGTGCAATTTTTATTTCAGATTCTGGCAGAGCTTCTTTGATTCTACAATTCTAATAATTTTTATGGAATAATTAGATCGTATTATGACTTTCCAATGGTTGTTTTATAGCAATTACATGGTTTTTTTTGTTGTTTATCCTAAATCTTAGCAATTACTAAATAATGGGAGATGCAAACAGCCTAATGCTATATTTAGAACTCAAATTTATTAAGGAAAAGGAAAAGGAGAAGGAAATGAGAGGTTTTAAATTTTTACTTAATGTTCTTTTATTCTCTACTTTTCCTAATAATTAAATATATGTTGTAATTTTATATCTTTTTTACTCATCAAATTTTTTATTCAAACATGGCAAAAGAGAATCTGACAGTTAGTATTTCTAAGCTTAGTTCAGGTGAATTTTGATCTAGAGCAACTGCAATCTTGATTTAAGATCGATTGACACCTCAATTGGCCAACAGTGTCAAATACCAGACTTCATTCAATGCAGAAATTTGTCACTAATTACTTCATATGTCTAGTTAGTTTATATTTTGATACATCAACACAAGCACCGAAGGCCAACTACAGAAGATCCAAGCTGATCAGGTTACAAAAACTATCTGCAAAGGACGCTAGAGGAAATAAGATTAATCTTGCTAAAGCCTATGTAGCCAACTAGTTAGCACAAGAATTGGCCTGCCTACGCCACCAGGAAAAGGTCCAGGGTTGATGGTTAGCCAAGTCCAAGATATCTTCCACCGCATACTTGATTTCCCATCGATCCGAAGACTGAGCATTGCCCAGAAGATTAATGAGATTAGCCGAGTCTGATTTAAAAATTGCCGAATGGTAATTGAGGTTTCTGGCCATAGTGCAAACAATCCTGGCAGCCCATGCTTCAACAGCCAACGCGGATGACACCTGAATTTGACCCAAGTTGATGTCTAGCACCTCTCCATTAGAATTCCTGCAAACTACTGCGAACAACCCCATCTTAGAAGCATCATGGAAAGCACCATCACAGTTGAATTTCACAGCTTTATCAGAAGGGGGACATAATTTGCTCTGAAACCCATTCTAGTTATTTGCAATAGCCTCCCTGCGGGGTTGAAGACAGCCTGAATGAAGTCTTGACAGGCAAGCTTAGCTCTATGAATGGCCACTCTAGGGTTCACCAAAATTCCACTAAACACAGAGTCATTACGATCTTTCCGAATGGCCCAAGAGATTTGGGAAATCAAAGCCAATGAATTTTCATCAAATGCAGGGTTTAGGAAAATGGACTGAAACCAATTTGTGGATGATCTGATATCCTCCGTATTAATTTTATAAGACAAACCACTTCCAAACCGCATGGGTTGCATCCAACTGCATCTAAATAGCAGATACTTCACTGATTCAGCCTTCATTTTGCAGATATCACATGTCGAGGATCTAGAACATTTGCGTTTGGCAAGGTTTTCTTTCGTGGAACAATGCATTACGGAGCACTCTCTATAAGAATTGCCTCACTTTGGGATGGATAGGCAGGTGCCATATCTTCTTCCACAAAGCTTCTGGGACTTGACGTGAGGGCCCTGGGCTTTGCTTCTTGGACTTTAGATAGATTGAATAGGCTAGGGAGTATCCCGATTTTACTGTGTAAATACCTAAAGGGTTCTAGTCCCAGACCACAGCATCTGTTTCTCCGTTAAGCTAGTTGGAATCCTTGGGACGGCTTCTGACACTCCTCCTGGAAATAAGTCTTGAACGACATTAGCCTTCCACGTTTTGGATATCGGATGAATGAGCTCTTTGACCTATGTTAAGGAACAGATCTTTGGTTTTGGAGCCCCACTTTAAAGTTCTGTAACCCAGGGATCCATCCATCTTCCCAGATCTTTATAGCAGCCCCATTAGCAACATTCCATCTAGTGATGACACCTCCCCCGTCGCCGTCCTTGCCCCGTTTAACCTCACCCCCATCCCCTCTCCACCCGCTATCTTTATATTAGTGGTTTTTTTTAAACATGTTATAGGTAAAGTAAATGTCAAAATCATATAAATAAGAAAAAGGTCATATCATTTATATTCCGAAATAATATTTATATATAAATATACAGATAAAAGGGGTGGGTTCGGAGCAGGTGGGTTATTACATTTTATCCTTCAAACTCGATCCGCCTCGACTCCGATTGGTATCACTCTATACTTGTCCTATTAAGAGAGGAGACCCGAGACGTCAGATTGTTTTGTCATTCCTATCCTAACACATGGCATTTATGATGGTAATCATCGATGTTTATTATTTTGATTGCCTCCATAATCATTTAATTCTTTGATCCTTTAAATTTTATTCAACTGTATGGTAAGCCTAATAGGGATCAACATAATGCCTAAAAAATGCCAAGCAAGCTTCCTACCAATTTATGAAGTGACTTTTTTTTATTATTTAGTGACTTTTTTCAATTAAAAATTAATTTTTTAATTGTTATGTTCTTTTAGGTCCTGCATACCTGTAATAAAAGAAAATTAATTTTTAATTAAAAAAAGTCATTTTAGTAAAGGTGAAGTAGATTTTTAATAGGTTGTACAAGGTGCTGGAAAGTATAATTTGATGGTGTTCAATCCTGGCTTCTTAGCAGTAACAGGACAACACATCTTGGTGGGGCTGCCCACCGTTTGCATAATACCCCCCTATATAGTATATATATATATATAGTATTTTAGCAAAATTCTCATGTATTGATAGCCCCTAGTTTTTGTATAATCCTCCTTTAAGTAGTTTATATGTATAATCTCAGAAAAAAATCTATTGTATGAGGATCCCCACAGTTTAAAACTAAGGGCTTGCCTTATATACTATTAAAATTTTTGTATAATGGACTATGAGACTTACTCATTTTTTTTTTCTTCTTGTACATTCAAATTCCTAACCTATTAAATCAAAATACTATGGGCTTCTAATGGGTACCACCCAAAACTTAAAAAGATAAGTAGTTTGTGGGTTTTTAATGTGCATCCATACAACAAGTAGAATTACCCATTAAATACATTAAAAAAATCAAAATAATAAATAAACCATATTTCGTTAAGACTGTATTGAACTTAGTTTTATTTTTCATTACAGAAAAATTTCTTTTACTTCAATTTAGAAATATATGCAAAAAAAATATTTAAAATATAATCATTATATCAATAGGTGAAAATTTTTTGTTTTAAGTTTTGGCACTCCCAAATCACAAAAAATATTATTCAATGTGACCGATAATGTGGTATGACAGTTCATTTATGTTATACCTCGTATAAAGAGAGACAACACTTTTTAAAATATTATAGGCATTATTCTATATGTATGATGGCATATAAAATTTAAAATTCTCACAAGTAAAAAATTGTACACATGGTACAATTAAATAGAATGTCGCATCACGTCATCATACTAAAGTAGTGACACAGTCACCCTAGATAATCACTCCCAAACTACAAGGGGTGGCATAGTTGTCGATTTGTGCTCATGCTAAGTATGACGTCTCAAGTTCGATCTCTCCTCCTATCTCCTTGTAGCTGCCACAATTCATGTAATGCATGAAGTTTACAAAGTTCTTGTGGTTTGCATGAGTTTGAGAAAATAGTCGATTAAAGACATGGACACCTTGTAGCAAAAAAAAAAATTTTTTTGACACCCCCAAAACAAGTTCCTGACTTCACCCCTGCTTCTTAAGTAATTCAAATTAAAATTCTAAATTATTGGGTTTCATGGAATATGAAGCAGCTGAATGCAGTTGAGCTAGTGTGCGAATTGTGTCCAGGTGATTGTAAAAATCTGCTCAGGATGATATTGAATTTATGAGGAAAGATATAGAAGCCTATTGATGTAGTTAGTATTGAAGCCAAAAGAAGAACTAAGAAAGGTGTTGATATTTTAGCAACTTTTCTACTGCACTCTTTCCAGGAAATTGATTTCCATCAGCAACAAATGAAGGCTTTTTTTTGTGCAATAGGTGTCTAGACTTTCGACTGACTATTCTCTTGAATTCGTACAAGATCACTGTCTACACATTTGCATGAATGATGACTAGCCTTAAGGGAGGTGGAGAGGGATTGAACTTAAGACCGCCAACCGAGCATTGGGGTATACAATCTTTATCCAAAACTTGAGATAATGGTTATAATCTGTAATTAACTTGGCCTACCCAAATTTTGTCATTTCCATATGGACCTCGATGTGAAATAAGGTCGTATAGCATTATGATCTAAGATTAGTTCAAATAAAGATACTTATGTAGAGAACTTGGATTTAGAGAGATCACATCTGATTCTTCTTCTAATGCATACAACGCAAATGTATGTTTTGCATCGAATCCTTATTGTAAGATCATGAAATTAACTAATTTAGTGACCCTTTCAATTTATTATATTTTGGGTTATTGGAGAGTCTATCACAAGCATTTAGGTTGGTTTAAATGTCTATTTATTTGAGTATGTGCTAAGAGATGCTTTGATGATACAAAAATTAAGTTATTTGTTTTTTGCTTGAGTTCGCTGGCGGTCACTTCAAAAAATAGAGAGGTTGTTTGATCAATGAAGTTCGCTTACCCTCGCTGGCGCTCACCTCAAGAAATAGAGAGGGTTTTTGATCAATGAAGTTCGCTGGATCTCATTTGCCCTTGCTGGCTCTTGCCTTAGGAAATAGAGAAGGGTTTTGTTAGAAAGGAAAATCTCATTAGCGGTCGCCTACGCTCATGGCTGCGATAGTCACAAGAATTTTGACTTTGGAAAGCACTCCTTGCATGGATTTGACCTACCTACATAAAATGCACGCCTTCCTAAGTTTTATAAGTGAAACATTTAAGGAATTCTCTAAACCCCCTAGATGCTCATAATTGACTCTTAGCATCAAACAATCTTTATCAACATTGAAGACTTGAAGTCTTGAAGGAGTTCGAAATACAAAATCCATACTAAAAGAATTGTATAGTGATCAAGCACGACAACGGTGTATTGAGGAGTCGATCATATTCAAGCCAACCAAGAGAATCGAGGAGTTGATCATATTCAAGCCAACCAAGAGAATCGAGGAGTTGATTGAGAATTTGGTTGTAAGTATTCTTGTAACCGTTTAACATTAGTTTTAGTACATGATCATTATCCGATTAAGTGGACACATGGTTTTTTTTTATTTGAGTTTGTACGGCAAAAAAATTGTGTGTCAATTGTGTGATTGATTTTTCTCTACTTATCATTGACATTTGTTATGATTGCATGTAAGTATAGTCATGACCATCATAGTATTGTGTTCATACTTGTCCTTTAGCAAAGCTATAGACTAAACAAGAATTTTCAATTATGACAATAGGCAAACCTTGGGAAATTAGAGCTTGTTTGTTATTATTTTTCAAAACATTAATTTTGCCCTTGACAATAAGAAAAACGAAAACAACATGCAAATGTGTACGGTAGAATTGTTTCCAAACGCTTATGACAACAATACCAAGTCTTGTTGTATGTGCAGCATAAAATAATGGTTTTTCTAATTAAATATTAAAGAATTGTGGTAACTAGCTTTAATTGTAAAATTAAAAACTAATATAAGAATGAACGTTGTTGTATCTAAGGTTGAATCCTTGGTGGTATATGACGAAATTACACTAATACAAAGGCAGCCTTCAATTGCTTCTAGCCTTCTTCCAGATTTTTTTTTCCCTTTCGAGTTTTTAATGCTCTGAATACTCTTTTTTTGGGTGACTGGGGAGTGGTTTAGAATCTAAACATTCTAAGATTGTGCTTGTTCGTATGATAAGGTCACAATATTGGACTACTAATCCACTGTTTGGCCTTATCTAACATTTGATAAAGCAAAAATTGGTTAGGATAAATAATTCAGAGAGGGCTTTTATTGTATATATGAGATTAAGTTATTTTCTGAGAAAGGAGTGGGTGAGGGAAAGCAATCTAGTGATTTGGAATCCAAATTACAAAATTATCTTCTGACGAATTTCTAAATTTCAAACAAAGAGTTTGTTTGAAACTTGGGGAAGGAAAGGAAAGGGAAGGAAAAAAAAGGGAAAGAGAAAAAAAAAAATTCTTTTCTTATTTGGTTTTATAAAAAAAAATGAAAAAAAAAGAGAGAGTGATAGTTTTGTTTATCCTTACTTTTCTCTCTCCTTCCCTTTTTTTCTTTTTTCCTTTTTCTCTTTAATAGAATCAAATAGAAAAAGAAAATTTTTATTTATTTATTTTTTCCTTCTCTCCCTCGAGACTTGATTAGGTGGGTGGTTTCATTCGATCAGTTTTGACCGATAGTGGTTAAGCGAGAGATGGCCAGATGGCAATTGCATACACACAAGGCCCAAGCCCACATGAATGGGCCGATGGCCCATCAGAAATACAGATAGAGACGGATATAAAAACGCGGTGTGTTTCCCTGACTCAGGTTTTTTATAAACATAATTCCACAATTGGGGTGTGTTTTAACTTTATGCTTGAAGGCAAGTTAATCGCCAATTGAATTGGCGTTTTCAATGAAAATGCTAATCCAATTAGCATTTTCTGGTGGTATTCCATGCGTATAAATACTTGCATTAAAACCGCCAATTCAATTGGCAGTTTTAATGCTCTCATACCAGCAATTATATCAGCAATTCCCCCAGGCAATTCAAAACCCATAACTTCCAAACCCGGAACCCAATTGACGTGCCGTCAACTCCCACACGTCACTCGTGTCACACCGGTGCCTCTCGTCAAGTTTCGCGCTCCCCCGAGCCTTTCTCGCCATTTCGGTACCCCAATGGCCGAGTTGGCATAACTCCGAAAATATAAGTTCCGGAATTCCGAAACTTTGCATAACTTCCAAACCGGGAACCCGATTGACGTGCCGTCAACTCCCACACGTCACTCGTGTCATACCGGTGCCTCTCGTCAAGTTTCACGCTCCCCGGAGCCTTTCTCGCCATTGCGGTACCCCAATGGCCGAGTTGGCATAACTCCGAAAACATAAGTTCCGAAATTCCGAAACTTTGCATAACTTCCAAACCGGGAACCCGATTGACGTGCCGTCAACTCCCACACGTCACTCGTGTCACACCGATGCCTCTCGCCAAGTTTTGCGCTCCCCGGAGCCTTTCTCGCCATTTCGGTACCCCAATGGCCGAATTGGCATAACTCCGAAAACATCAGTTCCGGAATTTCGAAACTTTGCATAACTTCTAAACCGGGAACCCGATTGACGTGCCGTCAACTCCCACACGTCACTCGTGTTACACCGGTGCCTCTCGCCAAGTTTCGTGCTCCCTGGAGCCTTTCTCACCATTTCGGTACCCCAATGGCCGAGTTGGCATAACTCCGAAAACATAAGTTCTGGAATTTTGAAACTTTGCATAACATTCCAAAACGAACCATGTTCATAAGTTCCGTAATGCCAAATATGATCCAAGCTCATATATATATATATATATATATATATATTATATGAAAACATAATAACTGATTTTACATTATACTGAAATAAAAAGTACACCAAGCTTTATGGACCATGTTCATAACAACATAGCGGTTTGCCAGCAACGCTAAGACTACTTGGTAGATAGTTTTGAAAGTCATCGTCACCTTCTTCTTCTGAGAAGTCAGAAAGTTCTGGGTCAGAAACTAGCAATGGATCTTCAACGATTTCTAATATTCGTTGTGTTGGATCACCACAATGTTCCTTCGCTTGCTGTGTAAAATGATATCTATCCAACCTTCGTTGCATTTGATCAATCTCGCATTTAAGTGCTTTTATGACCTTGCTGTTACCTAATCGTCTATTGAACAACTTAGCTGAACGGGCCTTTGGAACACGAAGGCCATGTCATCGGCAATACATCTCTTGTTCACACCGTTTATCGAACAAGTCTTCCCACGGCGACCTTATGCATTGGGAGTCAGTCACCCCGCGGGGTGGACCTAAGGACGCATCACCAATGAAGATGTGGCTGACCGGACCCATCGTATCGTGCATTAGGATTGGTTTATTAAGAAAACAACGCTTTCGGTCATACCATTTGTTACCGACTGGATCCATGTATGTATGCACTATATGGATGGGTGAGGATTGGTTTTCATCTCTGTCGCCGCTTCGAGCCGAATGACTACACGATGCCCCAAATAATCCTTTTCGCTTCGGCATGTTAGGAAGTGTGTATGGTTTAACACTTGTTTTTGTAATGGCATGACGTATAAATAGGTAATACAATACAATGCATGAGTAAATGGTTCACGTGAATTCATTGGGATGCGAAACAAGACTTTTGTGCAGCCTTCACGTGAAGAGTTCAGGACATGCCTTCACGTGAAGCTAATGCACACTTTATATTGAAATGACGCATCACTTCATGCAGCCTTCACGTGAAGCTAATGCACACTTTATATTGAAATGACGCATCACTTCGTGCAGCTTTCACGTGAAGAGTTCAGGACATGCCTTCACGTGAAGCTAATGCACGCTTATAAAAAATTTGATACAAAAATGTATGAACTGCAAAAATTTGATACATCCATAAACACTGGATACCAGAAATAACCATACTATTTGATTACATCAACAAATGTTCAACAACTTCCTGAAAATGTACCTAATACAAAACCCATACCATCAAGTACTATACATGACCACCTGTACCACATGGGGGTGGCCTCCTCTCTCGTCTCGACTTACGGGTAAAGACCCGTGTGATACTACGTAGTCTCAACTGAGATGGCTCTGCATGGGTGATCTGTGAAACGCCCTCAGGAGGTATATGCTGATGTGGGTCAATGGTAGGGCCTACGTCGACTGTATCAATAGGAGGCCTACTGCTAACTTGAGTGAGCTGAGATGACCCATCTACCTGTGATGGTGGTATGGGATGTGTAGTCTCGGATGGCACAGTAGATGGACCGTGACCCTGGGTGTCCATGAAAGGCGTCTCTATACGGTACCCTTCAGGTAACAATGGATCGAAAAGTGCATGAAATCCCATATCATCTCCGACGGGCGAGGAACCAGATCGCTGGTCATAAAAAACAAGAGAAACGTCGTGGCGGGGTGCAGTGCGACGAGGTCTCACCTCGCAACTGGTCGCATATGATGATGAGGGTACATATCGAGGGTCACTATGATATGTATATACTGGCATACTCGGTGTGACATGTGATGTAGGTGTTTGGATCGAGGCTGGCTGGCCAATTGAGCGATGCGCCTGCGAAACTAAGGGCTGGGCAACTGAGGGCTGGGCCTGCGAAACTAAGGGCTGGGCAACCGAGGGCTGAGCCTGCGAAACTGATGGCTGGCCAACTGAGGGATGGGCCTGCGAAACTGATGGCTGGGCCTGCGATATGCGCTGTTGCTCACGTAATATGTCTAGTGACTTGGTACACAAGTCACGAGCCCTATACATGTCCTCTAGTGCCAGCTCAGTCCCAAACCCATAGATAGCACGATCTATAAGATGATGCACGGTCGTGAAATGACGGGTCTGCAAAATGAAGCATAATTTTTATGTCCCTTTACCACATCATATTTGCTTTGAAAAACCATATTACGTAAAAAACTACTAACCGCAATCTCTACCGTAGACCCAACCTCCAGGTAGCCTCAATCTGGGCGGTGAGCTGGATTGCCCACTAATGGGCGTGTGATACGGCGATACCACTGCATATATGGATCGTCATATCGCATGTCTCCAGCAGTAGGAACCCCAACAACAATATGATCGCGGCGTTGCTGCCATCGCTGTATGTACTATATATGATAGTCCATCCAATCGGTGTTATGTCTCCCACGTCCATCTAAACCATGTAAGTCCGGAGATGTGTTATGAGCCTGTGGAATGACCTGTCTGAAACCAAACTGTCGGCATACACGATCAGGTAAATGCCACTCTACGACCTCAAAGCACAATAATGGAGATCGAGTCATCCAGATATCGCTCCCAGCTCGACAATAATCTGGAAGTGAATCGATGATAGCATCATATGGCCTCCATGTGAACTACAAACACATAAAATGTGGTACCCATTACTAATTGAAATATATGAACCAAAAAACTAAACATAAATATAGCTAAGGAGTATTCATACCTCGTCCGGCCTCAAGCGGTCCAACTGGTCGCGATATACACGGACAACATGGGTCGACACTGTATCTGTATGATATCTCGATCTCCATCTGACAGATATGTGTACATAATATGAAAACTATGTTTAATGACTGAAGATATAAAGGTAAACATAAATAACTACTAGGTACATACCTAGCTCCCCACGGGCCACTGGGTAACTGTACCCCATCTATATCCAAGGGCTGCTGGCCATCAGTTGGCTGATCTCTACGACTAGGGCACATGCGCAGGAATCTCTCCCAAACCCATATCTGAATAAAGTTCAATGTTAAAACAAATAGTAAATGAAATAAAAATAAAACATTACGGCATACTGGATAAAGTGCAAAGTTATTGAACCTGCAACAAAAGTAGTGCGCCTGCTATCTGCTTCCCATCTGGCTTCGTCGCCCGGCACATCGACCTATAAAGCATAGCTAAGGTGGCACTGCCCCAGCTATATCTCCCTGCCGCGTCTAAGTCCTCCAGAAATGGAAGGTATGACAGTCTGACAAGAGTCTGGGATAAATCTGACATCAGCACCCCCCCAATCAGGCGAAGTATGTATGCACATGCGTGCCGCTGTACAGTAACATCATCAGCTCCAGCTGGAAGGGCCTGGAAAGTGTCACGGAGCCATGTAAGCCGAACACGCCCCCTATCTAACTGCTCTGGGGGTGGGGCCACACCTAACAACTGGACACACAAGTCCCGCCACTCCTGCACAGTACTCCGAACCTCCCGTCGGATGATAGGATGGCCATCGACAGGTAGTTCTAATAATTTAGAAACGTCCTGCAAAGTAATGGTAGCCTCCCCGATAGTCAAATGGAAGGTATGGGTCTCTTGTCGCCAACGCTCTATGAACGCCATGATCAAATGATGGTCCAACCGGATCATCCCTACTCGGTAGACACCATAGAACCCAGCACGTAGTACATACTGCAAAATACGTGGGTGTATCACATCGTATAAATGACTGGCGGCGCGTCTGCATTTAAGAGGATCTGTACCCTACATCATTAATTGGAAGGGCATTAGTATACACATGAAATCCCACAAAATATATGCATACATATAAAACATATTATAAATGCGCATACCCCATGGTCCCATATCCAACTCAATCGATGATGGCTCTGTAACGTCAGCACAATACGATCGATAGGCCCAGGAAGAGCTGTAGCTGTATCCATAACACCTGCAATTGACACGTAACATATGGGGTTAAAACAGTAATAAAATAAATGATGTAAGGGTCTGCAAAGTCATTGGGTTTCTGTATAAAAGCTGTCAATGATAGGATCAAAACCTCAGAGACCTACGAATATCACATCTATGCATGTGAACGATGTGACAAAACCCTAAAAAAACTATCAATGAAATACAAATAAGCCTTACAATTAATACGATAAGTTCAAATGCAATTAAGTTCAAATATACGCTTAATGACAACCAACCATTATCTTAAATAGAAATACAAATTGTTATTCACTAGGTAGCTAATTATTCTTCCAATACATAAATCAGGCAGTCCGGTTTGGACATTTATGCCTATCATGGCCTTGTTGTTTACAAATACCGCAATTATTGAATTGTCGTCTCCTAGAGACGTCCATCTCATTCTGGATTCGTTTGTTTTTTGGACGCCCTGGCGTAGCTTCTCGTCGACGGGTCGGATCTGGAATGAGCTTAGGACCATCATAGGAAACCCAATAATGCTCGTGCACCATCGGTTGGAAACTTGATTCGTACACGTGAGCAAAAACGTCGAGATTATATTGAGGAGCAATTAAGCCCCATGGTTGTCTTCCTGTTTTCGCGCAAACTACCAGCATGTGCGAACAAGGATAATGGTAGATGACCCATTTTCCGCAGTCACACGAGGGAGGATTCAAAGTCACCGGATGTCTGTTATTCCCTTTCGTGCCTACTGGGTTTGTAATAACCTCAGCGGAACCCTGAGCCCTGCATTTGGAATATACTAACTTCATAGTTGTAATAGAGATGCAGACTTCTACAAATCTATCAATGAACGGTGTGAATTAAAAAAACTATATAAATTTTATGACATTACCAATTAAAGACATTAACGCGATGCATCGCCGATCGAGCTTGATAAGATTCTATCTTCTTTTGCACTTTCGATGTGTACCTCAACCCCTTTTCTGAGGCACGATGAATTTGTACTCGTTTCTCGGTGAAAGTTGCCACCAAACGGTAAAAAGTTACCTGAACACATGCAGTTATGGGCAAGTCTCGTGCACCTCTTAAGACATTATTATAGCATTCTGAATCGTTGGTGGTTAAAACTCCCCAACGATAACCTCCGTCATGCGCCAATGTCCACTTCCTAGGGTCCTCGTTGCACAGGTCGCGAAATGCTTTTGTCGCTGACTCCGTTTGTAAATTTTTAATCTCATCCATTGCCTCGTCGAACTTACGCACCTGACGGGCAGTTCCAACTTTCCATATAAGATCCTTAACTTTAGCATTGTTGAACTTTTTTTGGTAATTACTTTTAAAGTGCCTAAAGCAATATCGATGGACTCCAACTGGTTACCCGTCTCGTGGACTTTCCCAATAATCTTTTACTGCACTCAATATGGCTGCATGCCGATCAGAAATCAATGTGATCCCCTCTTTCCTTGGCACAATAAGATGTCTGACATGGTAGATAAACCATGACCAATCACGATAGTTTTCCGATTCAACTACTGCGAAAGCTAGAGGAAAAACATTGTTGGCAACAGTTTTGGCCACAGCAATCAACAACACTCCTGTATATTTCCCATAAAGGTGGGTACCATCGATACAAATCACTGGAGGGCAGTGGTTGAAACCTTCAATGCATGGACGGAATGCCCAGAAAATTCTGTCAAGCGCGACGTCGGCAGACCTTCCAATGTCACGTGTTTCCAATACCACAGCTGTGCCCGGGTTCCTGAACTACAACGTTCTCATGTACCTTGGTAACTTCTCATAGGACTCATCCCAATCCCCGAAAACCATCGCAATGGACTTTGTTCTTCCAAGCCAAGCTTTTTTGTATGAGACTGTGAAACCAGCACTAGTTTTTACACTCTCGATTATGGAAGCTATCTTCCATCCAGGGTCTTCCTGTACACCACAACAAAATAAATATTCAATCTTTATATTCATATGAGCATTGCTACATAATATCCAAACATCTTACTTTTAAGTTACAATTTATAAGAACTTACCGCAACTTGTGTCTTAATCATGTGTGCAATGAATGTCGAATTAAGGTTGCGGTGATCCAAACTCTCCATCCTATGTAAACAAGTATGAGGCCCAGGGTATTGTGTGATTTCAAACAAAGTATGCTTCTTCTTCAAACAGGCACGCAATTTCCATGGGCAATCATGACTGCACCTGGTGCTCCAAACCTTTTTATTTGTTTCTACAACATAATAATGTTTGTTCCTCTTCACACGATACCAATTACATGCACGGATCACTGCATCCTTATCTCTAAAAACCATACCTTTTGCAAACTCTGGATTAGCATCTGACCATGTTGGACCGCGATGGTATAAGTCTCGACCAGCTGCGGAATCATCTACCCCATCCAGGTTCGTAAAAAAGGGCACCGGATTGTCATTCAATTCAGGAAGGTTCACTTGTTCTTGCCCATCGTCATCAGAGTCGTCATTTTCATCATTTCTTATTAAAACATCAACATCTTCCTCTGATTGATCGGATTGAACAATATCTACATCTTCATCTTCATCTATCCCTCTACCAATCTCATCAAGGCCCACAAGTCGTTCTACAGGATCCATACTTGTACTGGGACCTCCTGCCTCTACGCACCCCCCTTGACCCGAAGCATATTGTGGGTGATATGTGGGTGGATTGTCAAAGTCATGCAATTGTTCAACATTACTTAGACCCTGTGAGTAATCATTGTATGGGGTGAACAAGTTAGGCATCGATTGTCCTGGCGCATCCTCTTCAATTGCGCTTCGACTACTATGCCCAACTGTAAGCATTCTAGTAAATGTCCTTAAATCCGATGCATCACCTCTCCCTCCCAAGATTTCACCGTAGGACTGGACATCTCCCCAATTAAAATCAGGACGACTGTGACTGGTGGTCATTGTGGATATGTCTTTCTCAATGTACATTTCAACACAATACATGTCAGGATATCAGAAGGGAGATTTAACACAGTTTGCAATGTCTCGTCATCCTTAACTGACAACTTCTTATATATCCATACTTCTCCATTTCGTCTAACAGGGTATCTACATATGAACTTTATGTTTACATGCTCTCCAAACTCATCCATCTTAGGAATGATTATGTCTCGTAACCCACCAAGTGAGGTTCCCAGTTCTACATTATAACATCTACTAGCCTCTATATCATAGGCTATTCCTTCTCTTCGATCTCGGACTATCTTCCCCCCCCCAATAAAACAGTATCATTGTCGTCATTACTTACCTGTGCCTATCATCAAACAAAATGGTTTGAGAATAAAAAAAGTAACACATATATTTACAAAGCAAATAATGGTTTCGACAAGTAGGGTACTAACAAACTAAAAGTTGATCTTAACTCATATATTTACATGAATATATCTAGTTATGTATTCTATATATAGCAATGTAGCGGAGTTTAAAATGTTCTCGTCAATAGTTTCTTCGAAATTATGAAATTAAAGAAGCCACGAGTTCTATATATAGCACCTCTATTTTTTAATTTAAAATATATTTAACTTTATTAGCCATTTTAATTTTTTTATTCTTTAAATATTTTTAATGTAAATATCTCATTGATTAATTTTTGTATTTTCCACAAAAATCGGACAATTGCAAGAGAGGTGCTTATATATTTTTCAGAGAAACAGTAAAAGAGTGATTAGTTTCAATTTGCCCTATATTTTTTTAAACAACAGTTATGTTGACAATATTGTCGAAATTATAAAGTCTTAGGTGCTTGTCATACCTAATAAATTTAAAGTTAATCAAAAATTAAGATAAACATCCCACTAAACACTCAAAACTATACTAATTTTTTTTAGAAATGAGTACATATAAAAACGGAGATAAGGAAGACCAATTGAAAAAACTTACCTTGAAATGACGAAAATAGAGAAATACACTAAAAAATTTATCCATAACAAAAGAAAAGAGAGAAATACCAAAAACCAAGGGTCCAAAGTGCAAACAAATTTACTTGTTTCCATGTGCAATGTGTGAGCTTGAAATGAAATATAAACTAAAGCATTTTTATGTCTATAACTAAAATAAAACCAAGAGTAATGCACATATTCACCCACACTCGCAGTATAAGCTTGCGAACAAGTGAGAGAGGCTACGTTGAGCCTCCAATGATCCTAATTGCTTATTCCTATTTTTAAATTAAATTAAATATTCTTAAAACTTTTAATTTTATATGCAAACACATGTTATAAGGCCATTTGTTAGCTTTATATTTAACTTTAAAATATATTTAACTTTATTAGCCATTTCATTTTTTTTTCTTTTCATATTTTTAATGTAAATATCTTATTGAATACTTTTTTTATTTCATTTTTATTCTTTATTAATTTTATTAGCAATTCCAATTAACTTTATTAATTTTTTATTCTTTACATATTTTTTATTGTTGGCCCACTCTCTCATTTTTATTTCTTTCATTATATTGCTTAAAGCAAAGCTAATTAAATTAAATTTTAATTTAATACATTTGAAGGAAAATGTAGCAGAGAACTTAAACTAAAATTTTTTTTATGTCTATAACTAAAATAAAATCAAGAATAATGCATACACAAAAATTTGTTACCACATATAATTGATGGACTAATAATGCACATATTTACTCACAAAGATTCAATAAAAACAAACAAATCAACATACAATAGTTGTAACAATAAAAAATAAACATACCTGTGGTTCACCCACACTCGGAGGAGAACCCATGAATGAGAGAGAGAAAGACGCGAACGAGAGATAGAGAGAGGGAGACGTGACAATGTCGTATACGTATTGCTCCGTCAAATGTGATTGGGTGATGTTCTGTAACTTGATGCGCGAGAGAGAGAGAGAGACTCACGATTGCTGATAAAACGAGAATGAACTAAGTAAGACAACTAGGGTTTAAGTTGTAGTAAAACCGCCAATTCAATTGGCGGTTTTAATGAAATCGTCAATTAAATTAGCGGTTTCTTAAAATCGTCAATTCAATTGGCGTTTTTTAGTTGGCCTACATACGGCTTCGATATACGCTTAAAATCGCTAATTGAATTAGTGTTTTTATTATAAATGCCAATTCAATTAGCGATGAACTCGAGTTTGAGAATAAAGTTAAAACATCCCTCAAGAATTAAGTTTGTAAAATGGCTTTGTCAGGGAAACTTATCTAAAAACGCAGCTGAATCTTGTTAACGGTCTTCTTTCTCTGTCCGAACCGAACCCTGAGTTGAACTCGAACGTCATCCGAGCTTTTGCCAGGTAGTAGAAACTGGAGAGAGAAAACATATACTGAGAGAGAGAGAGAGAGAGAGAGAGAGAGAGCATTGCAGAGAGAATACAAGAGAGAGTAGAGAGATAAATTCGTGCGTCAGAGCGCGAGAGAGATGGAGATAGAGATGGAGCCGAGGGGGAAACCCCTGTCTTACAAAGTCAAGGGCATGTCTCGAGAATCACCATCTCAGAAAGCCACGCATGTCCTCGACTCCGACCTTCGAAATCACTGGTCTACTGGTACCAATACCAAGGAGTGGATCTTGCTCGAACTCGATGTACGTTTCTCTTCCCCTCTTCTTTCGATACATATATCTAAGCAAGCATATTCATACAAGAAGCACATACACCCATTAACTTAGCTTCGGCTTTCTGATATTTCAATTCAATGGTTTCATTTTCAGCTACCAATGTTTCATTTTCCTTTTTCCGTGTGCGAAATTATTGGATACTGTATTGATTCCATTTTGGAGAATTTGGTCGAGAAAGTGAAATTTGGGGGAGTTTGGGGGAAGGGGGTTAGTGTTTCTTTATTTTCATGTTGCAGTGGTCATTGTCATGTATTGATAAGTAAATTGGTAGGGAAGAACCTGAAACTTGAAGAAATTTTGTCCTGATATGGAAGAACACTGAAAATTATGATGCTTGTGTAGAAATTATGTCTTCTGGCGTGGGGATAAGCTAATGATTGGGATATCGCTATGATGGCTATTACCTTACTGAAAATGCCAGTTGTTCTCAATGACCTCCATTCGAATCAATGGTGCTATTAAAATCTCTTTGCACGCTTAGAATTTCTCTCTTTATGTCAGTGGGGTGGGTTGCAACTTTTGAAAACAGCTTTGAAATGCTTAATTCTGGAGGGACTTTTCTTGTAAAGCTTGAGAAGAAACTGGTCAGAATAAAGTGCAGAAGGAGCATGTGAATTACATGCTATAGCAAACGTGGAAACTTTAAGAATCTAGTAGTTTATGCGCTCCTACAGACTTTTAAAATATAAAAAACTCAGCTAAATGACAGATCTCACGCAACTTGAATGGTACGATATCATGTTAAGTTGACCAGGGTTATTTGTGTGTTATGTTGGGTTGAAATCTGAATAAAGTTTTGCATTTGGTCAAATGAGCAATTTGATAGGAATTTTAAGTGAGGACCATCATTATCATCTCAGTTTGTTTTATTCTTTTCTAAGAATTGAGAATTTTAATAGAGAAGCAGCATTTTATGGATGATGGTTAAATGGGCCGAGTTTGTGACATTTCCCTTTGCTTGGTGTCATAATGTATGATATAGAGAGGCTATCTTATCTTTGTCATACAGTGACCCTTTATCATCTGACCTTTAATCATTTGACTGCTTCTGACATGTTTTAGATGTAATTGTTTTCTTACAATGTCTTTATTGCAGGAACCATGCTTGCTATCACACATAAGGATTTATAATAAGTCAGTTTTGGAATGGGAAATTGCAGTTGGCTTGCGTTACAAGGTTAGGAAATTGTACTAATCGACCATCAATGGATCAAGTTATATATTATTGCTCACACATAAGGATTTGTAATAAGTCAGTATTGGAATGTTACAAGGTTAGGAACTTGTACTAATCGACCATTAATCTATCTCCATTATACATTAACTTTAACAACAATGTACAGGTGTTTCAACGCCTTTATCAAGTAAGGAACAAAATTTTCATTTATTTCTATCAAAACAGCCCAAATATTTCCGTTTCCCAAGAAAACAAAACGAAATACTAGTGTTCCCATCAAAACAAACCGGAACATAGTGAAATGCATCAAAACACAATGGTATATGTCAAAATAGTAAATTGTGTCAATACAAATTTAGAAATTTTCATAATTTTTAGTGGAAAAAATACAAAAGATTGTGTTTTAGTATATTAATATTAGTCACTTCTAAAATGTTTCCGAAACGTTTCTGGTACATTCAAAAACATTTACGGAACATTTATGTTTCCATGCTAAAACGTCACACCAAGATGAAATTTTGATCCTTGCTACCAAGGCTAGTCAGAATTAATTGAGGCTTTAAAAAAATAGGCAAAATCTTATTAGGCTTATGCATCCTAATCCAAGCATAGTCAATGGTGCCCTTTCTGTGGCTTTCCATGCCTCGATCCATGAGGGCATGTGTCAGCTGCTTTTTTTTTTAACCTTCTTAATGTAATTGTTTAAATTGATCAACTATTTGTGTGTTACAATTTTTGCATGTGTACACAATCCCAAATCTTTAAACCCACAGAAACACGTGCTTTCATATCTACTATTTTCAACTATTTTTCTTTAGCTTTTTTGATAAAGTATTTTCCTTGACTAAACCACTACAGTACGTTCCTTTGCTTAATTGCTAATTATGTTCTTTTATACCTAATATAATATATTATGAATTCACTTGCTATTTTCATCCTTATGCAACGTAAGATCTTATCTCAGTAGTTAAAGTGTAGAATATAAACAATTGTCTTTCCATAACTTGCTTATATGCTCCTAATGTCTAACCATAGGCACTTGTGCTGTATATATGTATATGGAAAATTTTCCACCTTGTACCTATATTCTATTTTCTTATAAGAATTTCAGTTGTAGAATTAAAATTCTCAACAGGCTTATGCTGCCTGTGAGGTCCCCCCCCCCCCCCCCCCCCCCCCCCCCCCCCCCCCCAAAAAAAAAAAAAAAAAAAACTTGTGGGAACAAACACTTTGCCTTATGCTATTACCCTTAGTAGTTGGTTCTTTAAGGAGTATCTCAACTAATTTATACTTAACTTTGATTTGAAAATTCAAACTCGATAGGGCTATGTTACAACAAGAAAGCTTCTTCCTTGCATCATGCATGGCTAAATGTCTTGCCTTACACATCTGCTTTTAAAAACTATAGTTAGCCAGACCAGGCGAGAAAACACAGGAGTTTCTTGATGGTTTCCTTCTTTCCCAAGAAACAAAATTTTCATTTGTTTTTGGTTGAAACCAAGGATCAAAATTTCGTTTTGATGTATTGTTTTGGTTAGCTTGGAAATGGAAATGTTTCGAAAAGAATATGGAAGAGGAGAAAAAAGTGAAAGCGAAAATTCGTTAATCCTGGATATGCATTCATCACAAAGCATTAATAAAAAAGAAAAAAGCGATAGTATAAAGAGATAGTATTTCTCGTGGAAACCCCACTTGGGAAAAAACCACGTCAGGCAAGCCAAGCACTATCAAGAATAGTTTACACAAAATTGACTTATAACCATAACAACGAAACTCCATGAATGTCATTTGAATCCCCACGGACTCCGGTTGAAGCTTTCTTGTGTGGATGATCTGGATGCTCAAAGACACATAATTCGATTCTACGCTTTTCTACGTGTGTATTTCGTTGAATCAGTGTGCATCTCTATATATCTCTATAACTAGAGAGTTCTATTCAATACATACTGCTTCTATCTTATTTGTAGCTTCTCTCTTCCTAAAATAAAGTCCAGATCACCCCTTACATTAGTTGGTTCGTGCTTGGCTTGAATGCCCTGAAGTTTGCAACTCTTTTATAAAGTTTGGACTCCTTCTCAAACTGATACTGCCGCAATGGCTCAAGCCAACCACCACTCAAGCCAACGTCGAGCCATTGATTGAGCGATCCTCTTTGAATCTTTGATTTTTACATGCAAGTTACTAATAGCTTGAGCCATTAGACATTTGCTTGAGCCAGCGTTGAGCCATCCATTGAGCAATCGTCTCTGGATCTCTGCAGGTTCTCTAACTTCTGCAATGGCTTGAGCCATCCTTGTTGATCAAGACTTGATTTGTTCTGCCCCTGTATTTTTATAGGGAATGAACTATATGCATCAGCTTTGATTCACAAATAACCAACTGCTCCTAACAGGAAGCATAAGGAAATGTGAATTTAAATCCATCCAAGTGTGTTTCTAAAGCCAATAAATTAATAATTAAACATGTTTGAAGGTATACAATCATTTACATTAGAGAAAATTATGATAACGTTGAATATTATAATATGTATAAAAATATTTATAAAATTTATTTAGTAATTAAGTTTATTTTTATAAAATGATTCTGACTTAATGTTGACATTACTTGACTATGAGTTAATTTGATAGTTTATGCATGTTTTTAGTTTATTAGTTTTTAAATAAAGATTTGAAAATTTGGGCCTATATTAATTATAGTGACAATAAATGCAATCCCCTGTCTAATGATAAAGAAAACATTAACTATGATAACTATAATTGTAATAGTAAATTAAGAAAAAAGTCACAAGCAAGGATTAGAATTGTGAATACATTTCGAAACAACTCATTGTTTCAGCATGTTTCGATGAATCTCTGTGTGTTTCATTTTGTTTTCGAAATATTAGAATTTCGTTAGTCCACTAATGTTTCGTGTTAGTTCGCTTGGAAACGCAAACATTTCGGCAACAAAAGGAAATTTTGTTCCTTAGTCGAAACAGCCAAAACGTTTTCATTTCCTAAGAGATTGAAACGGAATACTAGTCGTGTAATGAAATTCTAATGTTTCTATTGAAACAAACCGGAACATAGCTAAATCCAGCAAAGCATAGTGTAATATACCAAAATAATAAGTTGTGTCGACACAAATTTAGAACTTTCTTTGAATATTGTACAATTTTTATTGCGAAAAATTTAAAAGGTTGTATTTTGCTACATTAATATTTGTCACTTCTAAAATGTTTCCGAAACATTTCCATGCTAATCGAGACAAAACTCCAAAACAAAATTTTGATAATGGTTCTTTCGTTTCCTCTCTGTTCTTCTTCTTCTTCTTCCTCTTCCTCCTCCTCCTCCTTTTTTATTTTTTATTTTTTATTTTTTTATGACGAGAATCATCGTTAAGACAGGGCACATTAGACCCACCTTTGCAGAGTAAAACTCAATTAATATCTACATTTTTATTAAAGATGGTTGTTTTATCCTAGAAGCCTTGCATGAGAATTCGTCACTTTCAAGTTGGAATATTAATAGGACATGCTTGTACTGAAAATAGCATATTGCTTGCCTTGGAGGTTGTGGAAACTACTGTCTTGCACGTTTTTGCTGAATAATCTTATGTTGCATATTGTTTATAGAGATTACCATCTTGTATGCTTTAGTGACTTGATTTTCTTTACTAGCCGGAGACATTTGTAAAAGTTCGCCCACGCTGTGAAGCACCTAGGCGTGACATGACTTACCCCATGAGCTACACTCCATGCCGCTATGTGCGAATATCTTGTTTGCGGGGGAATCCGATTGCTATTTTCTTCATTCAGGTTATATTTGATAATTATATGCACATCTTTTGCTTTTGATCAGCTTTAACATTTTACTTTGGTTCTCTTATTTTATCATAGTATATTCATATTAGTTGCTAATTACTCCATAGATTTTAACCTGTTCTTGGCATGATGGAACGTAAAAAAACTAGAATCTCACAGAAATAAAGCTTCACATGATGGAGATGAAAATAATTTTTCTCCTAAAATTTTATAATCCTCATCAATTTGTGAATCTGCATCGGTTTATATTCTAATTACACCGGATCATTGCCAAACTTCATACTGACTTGTTATGAATTAGGATTTGTGAGTGCTCTTAGAAGTTCCTGGTCTTTTGGCTTTCATAGTCATGGCTTAGTCACTTTCTCAGGTAGTTATGTGAAGAATTTAAAAATTTGTAACTAATAGCATAGCCTGTTGATGTTATTGTGGTCAGTGCAATTAAAACTTGCATTTACTGGGGTTCTCTCTCCATTACCTTTCAAGGAAGACAACTGTAGATGTTGGATCCCTTAGTGTCAAAAGTGACCTTGCATTGATACATGCAATTCAAACTGCATTTTGCATGCAGGTGTCAGGTGATAGGCCTACTTTTTAGATTATTATTATACCTTTCATTTTTATGGCCAAGAAGCTACTGATAAGGGAATTTGTCCTAAGCTACACATCATATTTCCTTCTTGGCTAATTGTTGTGGATTTGGCATTGTTTTGTGGAATGATTATACACAGTAATGGAACATCACCTCAAACAAAGGCCCTTAGAAAAGCCTGAAGTAGAGTGACCTACAAATAAGAGAATGATGTGATATGTGTTTGGAAATCTTGCCTAGCTATGTCTTATGGACTCAGGTATAAGCGTTGGGTGCGGGTATGTATCTAAGTGCGGATTTGACACTAGGACACGACTAGATTTCATATTTCTTAAATACTTCTTTTATTTTTTAAAGAGAAAATGGTGTGTACAAACTAAGATAAAGTATTTTATGCATAAAATGGATGTTTTATGCATAGGTTTATGGTAAACTAAATCATTTATACATACTTGTTGGGTGCATGTCTAACTACCCATATCAGAAACATATCCTATACCCTTATCCGAGTGTTGAGTGTCCGACATGGGTATTTTATAAATTTAGAAGAGTCCATGCAACATAGCTGCCCAGGACTGTCAGATTTGTCAAAAATGATGCAGTAATAAGAAAAATGAAGTCGATATAATTATAGAAAATAATGATTGACGAAGTTTTAGGAGGGTGGGATAATATTTAGCTAAAGAAGTGGTGTATATTGGCAAGTCTCTCTCATTTCATGATATGTGCATGTGGATATATTCTGGGGAGGAGGCTGTATGTGTGTTAGATTACCGGTCCTTTTTGGGACAAATTCTAATTTGTTGGTGAGTCCACTAACTTGGCTATAGAAGTACATCACTTGATATGGTTGGATTGAGAATAACATTATTTTAACAAAGTGTTGGCATGTCATTGGTAGGATTTGATGGTGCCTTAGTAAAAGGAGGGTGGGCCCAAATTTACTGCGAGGATAGGTTGGGTCTTACCTTAGGAAGCACACAGTGGCGGATCCAAGAATTTCGCAAAGGGGAGGCCAAAATATGGACAAGTTTTAGTGGTACAACTATTGTCACTCAAATTTAAGCCCCCCCTTTTTTTTTCCCCTGTAAGTACTCCTCTAAGCTTTGTAGTGGGAGACCCATCAAATACATAGAAGGTAAGAATCATGGCGATTGTCGTACCTATAGACAAGGATGGTACATGCCACTGATTTTACCCTCAAAGTAGTCATTTTACCTATTGCATAATATCAGATTTTAAAACAAAAATAGTACAATCTTTTATGTTAGAAATATCTAATTCCAAATATAGTTTACCTTAGTCATATATGTAATAACATAAAATTCTCATCTATCAATGAAGTCCTTACCATTGTTCCCAAAAAAGAGGGGTTGTTAAACCTTCTCACAATTGCTTAAAAAATATAGACATGAATGTAAGTTTTTAGTTTGTGACCTCAATTTTTAGTAGCGAAGGTAAGAAATTATAAAATCTATGCCATATTCATAATTGTCATCTTAAATATTAGTTTCCGAGTAGTTCAAAATATTTTAAATCTTAAGTAGTTTATCAAGCTATAAAAAGTTATGCCAATGAGATACTGATAAAATATACCAAAACTTCAGTGATACAAATCATTAGACTAGGTATTAATTTAATATATCTAGAAATATAAAATTATTCACTTGAAAATTACTTGACTAGATTATGATTATTGTCGAACCATAAGTGATTTTGCCAATCAACTGGTACCTTGATCAATTGTACATTTCAGTATTACTTTCATGTGCATTGCTTTAGTAAAGGCCAAATATCAAAGATAATAGTAATAGTCATTGAACTAAAGACTAATAAAATATAGGGTTAATTACAAATACACCCCCTGAACTATTACTTATTATCACTATGCCCCTATAAACTTTAAAACGTAGCAACTTGACCTCTTGAATTACCAATTTGTATCAATCAACCCTTCCTATTAGCAATTCATTAGGAAAATGAATGACAAATTGTTATTTGACTTGTACATGTTAACAAAAGTATAGTTCTATAACTAAATTGATTTTCTCTTATTATAATAATTGCCTAATAAGTAAAATGTCTCTTGAAATGACATGTAAATATAGGGGCAAAATAAGGATATTTCAATCATTAGACAATTATTACAAAACAACAATGTAGTTTAGGTATAAAATGAACTTTTGTGAACATGTGCAAGTTACGTGATAATTTTTATCTATTCTTCTAATTGATTGTTAATATATTACTAATAGAAGGGGTTGATTGATACAAATTGATAGTTCGGGGGTCAATTTGTTACATTTTAGAGTTTAAGGGGCATAGTGATATTGAGTCATAGTTCAGGGAGCGTGCATGTAATTAACCTTAAAATATAAAATATGTGGAGGGTAAAGGAAAAATATGATATAACATTAGGATATATCTATCTATATACAATATAGAAAAGGAGGCTGCTATTGCTGTGGTTGCGACAAGTGGCTCATTTTGAGTGGCTTTAAAGTGTTGTTTAAAAAATAAAAAATGATAAATAATTATCTGGTTGTATTTTACTACCCTATACATGTATTTAATTGTTTGGTTGTCTCTTTGGTTAGTGCATGTACTTATTTTTTTTGGACTGATTCAGTGTACTTATAATTCAATGTACTTATTCACTTTATGTATTTATGGTGTTTGTGGCTGATTGCTTTTTTTTTTTTGTTCATTTATTTATACATTTTAGTACATTGTTTTAATGCATTTATGTCTATATTTATGTTAGTACATGTGTTTTAGGTTCATGTACAGATATCGATTGTGTGTTATGTTTATGAACATACACTACATTTATGTAAGTGTATAGACTACTACATAAACATGAATAGATTAAAGAAGAAATACTATTAATATACTCATTTAACCATGACACTGTCCCTTAGCAAGGACTGATAAGGTGGCACTATCGAAGTGGCTCATTACTCTCTTTATGTAAATAATTAATCGTCATTTTTAGAATGATTACATTTATGTGATTTATATATTTCATAGAAAATTATATTATTTTTAGAATACATAAATAGAAATAGATAATATAGCTAAGTATACTAATATTCAATTTACTATAAGCATATATGGGTTAGGGAGATTATATAAAAACTTTTAAAACATGACAAACGAAATTATATTTAGTTTTTATTTGAAACCATTGTTGTTAAAAATGGATCTGAAGAGGTATTCCAATTCCGTGCATCGCACGAGTCTAAAACTAGGTAAAATTATTAGGAGTTTGATTACCGATGGAAAATTTTGGAATGGGTAAAAAATGAGGATATTTTGAGAGGGGGCAGGTAAAATTACTTGGGTTTTGGGGGGTAGGGGAGATATACTATATTTTATTTAAGGATCAAAATTTTGTTTCGATAGTTCGTTTCAGTTGGCTCGGAAACGAAAACGATTCAGAAATATTTCAAGATGTTTCAAAAATATTGCAGAAATGACAAATATTAATATAGAAAAATACTCTTTTGTATTTTTGTCCATAAAATTTGTACAACATTTATTAAAAGCTGTAAATTCGGATTGACATAACTTATTGTTTTGGTATATGTCATTGTGCTTTGATCCATTTTTCTATGTTCCAGAGTGTTTTGATGGAAATCATAGAGTCTCATTCTTCTACTAGTGTTTTGTTTCAGTCTCTTAGGAAATGGAAATGTTTTGACCGTTTCAACGGGAACAGATGGAAATTTTGTTCCTTGATTTTATTGTAAATAACCAAAAACATGGAGGGTCTAAGAAGAATTTTTTGAACTTTTCCTTTTGACCACCATTGGAAGCACTATCTGTTAGACACATGTTAGACACAAACAGTCATTGGACGCATGCCTACATGTGCCGATAAGCATTCAAATATGTCGTGTTATTTCTTTTTTATAGAATTTTAACATCTGACACACTTCAAAGACAAGTGGGACATGCATATCTACTGTTGACACATGTGATTCATATCTAGGGTATTGACACAAGTTTGAGGAAAATGAAATGACCAAGACAAAAATGAAAAAAGAAGTATGGATTTATAAATGCCAATCCTCCTTTAGTTTATATTTTTTTTAGTTTTGTACGTAAAAATTTATTAACGAAGGCATTAAGGTAGGGTGTTGCTAAATACATAGAAGGAGAAACAAAAAGACAACCTATACTCTACCCTTAGCAAAAGCCTATATAAGATTCAAAAATTCTGTCAAGGATAAGGTACACCTTTCCTGAGACCCAACTATCCAAATGTGTAAAAAAATTTCTCTGAAATTTTAACACCCCTAATAGATCTATTATTCCCCACCACCAAAAAAAGAAAAAGAAATCCTCATAAGGCACAAGCAAGCCAAAAGTAAGATTGCTTCCTTTTTTACCTTCCATTTCCTCTAACTAGGTAACAAGTCTTCCACCCTTTGAGGGAATACCCAAACAAAGCTAATATCAACTCCCAAGGATTTCTGGTTGTCATGCAATGAATGGGAAGGTGATTTACCAACTCTCCCTCTTGTTTACAGATATAACACCGATTAACAAAAACCAGTTATCAATGGATAATATTATAAATTGTGAGAATTTTGCCATGTGTTGCATGCGATGGATGAGGTCATCAATAAGACTACCAAAAGCGTTGTTGAATAAGTGATGATCAAAAGCATGGTATGGTGGTTACCTTGTTGGAGAAAACATGATTAATAATTAGTACAAGACAACTGTGATTGATATGGAGGTTACGCGAATGGCATCTAAAGAAGTATTTTAGAATAAAACAGAGGTATTCAGGGTTGACTACTAGATCTATTATTCCGCTCCCCGCATATAATCCTCATAAAGCACAAGGGAGCCAAAAGCTAAGCTTGCTTCCTATTCTGCCCCACATGTACTCCCCTCCAACTACATAATAGGCATTCGACCCTTTGAGGGAATATCTAAACAAAGATAGTATCAACTCCCAAGAATTTCTAATCATCTTGCAATAAATGAGAAGGCGATTTACCGATTCTCCCTTTTATTTGAATGTACAACGCCGATTATAAACACTAGTTGACGATGGGTGATGTTATCAATCATGAGAATTTTGCCATATGTCGCACACGATGGATGATGTTATCAATTGTGAGAATTTTTCATGTGTACAAAGAATGCTGTCGCTCCTTGAATACTGTTGAGTTTAACCGCAAGTGTACGGAGGTGATGTAGCAATAATCTCGATGAAGTCCGAGGTCGATTCATAGGGAGCAATATGGCACAGTAGTGAAAGCGTAGGTCAAGTATAGGTGATGAAATTAATTCAAGAAGATGATGAAACTCTCTAGAAACACTCCAATTGTAGCCAAAAGAAAAGGAAAAATCTTTGTTTGTTCTGGAGTTGATGATTTAATCTAAAACAATGAAAATAGAATAAACTAATGAATGTTAATGATAGAAAGATCTTGGCAGCAGTTGGTCCAATTGATTGGTGTCCGGGTGTATTTTCCAAGGTAATTATTATCTCGATTCAATATCAATGACAGTGCTACTGAATCGGAGGATTTTGACTATAAAAATGATTAAAGATTCCATTCAATTCTCTTAGAATATGGAAAATAAGTTCTAGGGTTCATATCAGGGATTCAAGCAATATTCATCCCAAGTCAAGCTTCTGTATGAATATTCAAGAATATAATCATAAATGCTTGATTTTGAAAGAAACTATGAAGAAAAGAATGAATCTTGGTTTCTGAAAGATTAAAACATATAAGAACAAGATTACCTTGAAGAATCCACCAATGACCAATCAATCTTCACAACTTACGCCAAATAAGAATTTAGCTACTCGTAAACATTGTAGAACGCATAGAAATTGTATTGAACGAATAATAATTGAAGGAACACAAATTTTGGAATATGAAATAAAAAATCAATTACAATCCAATGTTTCTCTATGAAAAAGCTCTGAAAAAGACACAAAAATCATAGCTCTGAACATCTCTAACTAAGTCTACATAATTAGGACTCCTTGTCCCTTAAAAAGACATCAATCCTAACCCTAGAAGGAGTCTGGTTCATGTCAGGCCGTCAGGACGGGTTAAGAATTCTGTCCGGACAGGCAGTGCTCAGTTAGGTTGTTCGGACAGCTTGGGAATTCCGTCCGGACGGGCAGTGCTCAGTCAGGTCGTCTGGACAGGTTGGGAATTCCGTCTGGATGGGCAGTGGCTTTGAAGGCTAATTTCCCCCTTTTCTTGCACTAACTCCATTCAGTCCTTGTTTGATCCATCTTAATCCAGAACTCTGCACAAGTAAACAAAATAACATTAATACTAATAATCAATTAATTTATCAAATAACTAACTAATACAGGCCTAACAAAGTACAAATCAAAGGTATATGAATACAGTTTTACAGCGTAATCAAAAGCCACCTTAAATGGAGCCTCAAAAGAGCAAATCATCTTCCAAGGAAAAGACAACACCTGTTGTCCCACCAAAGTGCCATAGAAAGCCTCAGCTCAAACTGCCCCAACCTTTATACTCTCCATGACAACTCATCAGTCCCACCTATACCAGATACATGGTGAAACACATCCAAAAACCTGGAAAATTCCTCCACTTCCCAATCTTGCACATCCTTCCTTTAGGGTTTTAACTATTTGAAACCCTAAACATTCACAATTTCTACTTGTTCTGTGAATACTTGAGATTTTGAGACCTACACCATTAGGACTTTCTATTCCTACTTCTTTTCCAACATCAAACGTAGAAAATGAATAATGGTATTGTTTTCATATAATATATAGAAAGGCATACTTCATGGGGGAAAAAAGACCTTGCTTCTTGTTTCATATATGCGTATATTTCTATTTTTAGTTTTCATAGACGCATATATATCTGTAGAAGATATTTTCGAAGTTTGTTCTAGTTTGGTTCTAACTTTGAAATGGTGACTAAGAAGTATGGATATGGGTGTAAGACTCCTCTATGACATGACATGAACATAAACTTGCTGACACAACTATTTCAAAAAATTAAGACACGAACACAGCGAAGACACAACAATCAATAAATTTGCATTTTTATAGGCATACATAATACATAATAGATATCATTGTGGATATCTTAAGTCATTTATTTATAAAGATGGAGACATTGAGGATATATGACCCATAGAATTGAAGTGGGATGGATGAAATGGAGAATTGCATCAAGAGTGTTAGGGAATTGTAGGATTTTAATTTAGGTGATAGGAAAATTTTATAGGACTGCTATAAGATCTGTTATGATGTATGGTACAAAATGTTGGGTGGTTAAAAAATACCATGTTCAGAAAATGAGTGTAGGTAAAATAAGAATATTGAGATGGATGAGTGGTGTTATAAGAAAACAAAAATAAGAAATGAGTTCATCAAGGGAGAGTTAGGAGTGGCACCAACTGAAGATAAAATGAGGGAAAACCACTTGAGATGGTATGACAATCTGTGTAGTAGATCAATCTTAGAACATTTGAACCTAGGAAGCACGGACACTTTGTTTAGGATACTGTTTGTGTGTTGGACATGCCAGATGCATGTCTAGAATTTTTATATTTATTTGTTTCAGTGGGCATGTAGGGGACACATGTTTCTCTTAGTTGGACATGTTATGGGACATGACAAGGTTGATAGGTTGTTGTTAAAGGTATTAAATGAAGTCAAATATATAAATATCAAAACTTTAAAAGCACCAAAATACAAAAAACCCAAATTCAATTATTCAAATTCTTAACTTATTGGTTGTTGTAGTATAATTGTAAACTTGTTTATTTATTTTCATCTTGCGTTTGGTGGTTGTAGATGTTATATTAACATACATAACAATTTTATATTTTTTTGTTGTATCCCCTTCGTATCCCTATTCTCATTTTTTGAATATATCGTGTCCCATGTCGGTATCCATATCCTTGTCCGAATCTGTGCTTCTTAGATTTCAAGGATTTATCTTATCCATTGCAGTCCTTTCCTAGACCTGCTCACATTGGATTAGTTCTACCATGCACGAGTTGGCATAAAAGCACAAAAATGGTATCCATTGCTGATCGTCACACAAAACCAAGAATACTAAAGCATACTTTAGTTCTCTTTCCTTTTAAAACTCACATTTTCCTCCCATTTTCTTCTAAAATTTGTTTTAAAATATTTGAAATAACCCACATGTCACACAACGTTTCAGGTGGGTAATTTGAACTTTCACATCCACCACTAATAAATGCAAAAGAAGACCATGTTTTTTTTTTTTGGAAATCTTAAAAGCAGCAACCCTTGGAACCCCCTTTCCCCCCTCTGCCACTGCCCCAAAGATTTTTGTTGTAGATGCACATTGTAACATAGGGTAAAGTTCCCTCTCTAAGCGCTGAAATTAGTGATTTAATAGGTTCTTCATTTTTTCCCTGGGGGCATATTTGGTTGATGGGAATTGAGGATGTGCATCCTATGGGTATCTCATCCACAAAGGTTCTCACTCCCATTCTTGTTGGAATAATTAACTTGGAAGTTGGAAGGTATTTTGATTTGCCGCGTTTATAAAGTTTGGTAACTAGTTGATAAAGTTTCTTATCCGAAAGAACAGTAATAATAGCTCAATTGAATAATCTTTAATTTTTATCAATTTTCACACTATCATTAAATGAAATATTATAGTAACTCAATTCGAAGTTGTGATATAAGATTAAATTTCCATAAAAAATTATTATAATAGATAGAAACAATTGATATAAAAAATAATAAATAGCTAAAATTATTTTTTAGAAATTAAAAATTCAATTACTTATTAAAGTATAGACATTAAGCTCACACTACATGCATTCTTTTTCTTTTTTGGTTATGCAAACTGGATATGCAGATAGGCTACTCCACACATCCGCTAGGAAGTACTGCCCTTTAGCACCACACAACTATTGGGGGAGACCCCACTGCATCTACGTTAGGTTTGAAGCTTAGGTCTCATTGCGAGCTCTTAGCACTGAAGAGTAGGTTTAGCCCCACCGAACGACTGTAGAGATTTGAACACAAACATTGAGCAAAGAAATTCGAGTTCTTATCCAATTGAACCAATCACTCGATGGTTATGGGCAATGTTTTGAAAACCGGACCGTTGAGCGAACCGAAAAAGAGTCCGGGTCATGAGTCACTGGTTCAACCATTGGGTCAACTGTTGTTGACCCGTGATGTCATAATTATGTCATTAATTTATTTATTAATAGTAATAAAAGGTATTTTATTTTTTTACACTAGTTTTGACACTTAAATTTTAAAATTTTGAAATTAAAACTTAAAATTTTGGCTTAAAAATTGAACCGGATGGTCCAATAACAGGTTTTACTGACTGAATCACGGTTCAACTGCGGTTTTTACTAGGTTTGACCAGATTTTGACCAAAACGGGTTTAGAGGGCTGACTGGACCGTTGCTTGGCCCGGTTTCCTTTTTTTGGTTCAACCGGCCGGGCCAGTCCGGGTTTCAAAACAGTGGTTACAGGCATTCAACCTGCCAATCTATAGTTTATAGTTGTATCAAAGTTATTTTTTTAAAGTTAAGTGAAACTTATATCTTTCCATTATATAGTATGATTGCACAAAATGGAATTAGAAGCAAATTGCATCTTTTTATTTTTTATATACATGAGAAGAAAATTACCTCTCCTATCCATAATGCTAAAACATCTTCAAACAATAGAATGGGAATATTTGGCTTCTCTTATGAGTCATCTCATAGTGAGGGATGGTACCAATTCTGAGTCCCCAGTTCCTTACATAGTTACATCCAAATGTGTCCTTAATTACTTTTTATCCAACAAGGCCTTGAGATAGTTTTCAAGTTTAATGCAGCTGAGAAGTTTTCACGAAGTTGAATAAAAGGAAAGGGCCATAGCAAATTAAGAGTTAAAGGAATAGGGGAACAGTATACAACTATTTTTGTGCTTAGAAATCATTGGATTCAATATAACAGAGTTTGAAAATTGAATGGAACTTCGTGAATTAATTAATTTTAAAGACACATTGACTTAATGCTTTTCTACAAAGGAAAACAAAATCACTATTGCATTTATAACCCTCTTATCATGTTTCACTGTGTAATCTGTAGAAGACTATTGATCATACTACATCTTTTATTGCCAGGTCTATGTCTTTCCCTTTAGCAGTCCATGTAGTATACAGTCTGCTTTCTGTGTGAGCATTTCTGCATTCTATGAATTATATGAACTTCAACCTCAATTTAATTTTAAGGTTTGGTACTCTTTGCAGTTGATTGGGGTTTCAGTTACTGGTCTTGAACCGGAGTTTCAACCAGTTGTCAATCACTTGTTGCCTCAGATAGTATCACATAAACAAGATGCTCAGGACCTGCATCTCCAGGTGGATCATATTACTAGTACTAATTCCATGTAATTATACACGCGTTACTTGATTATTTATTCTTCTATTATCATAAACCCTTGCCTTCTAATGCCAATTAGTTTGTAGTTGCTTCAAGATATGACAAACCGGTTGGTTGCATTCCTTCCCCAACTTGAGGTAGTTTTAACTCAAAAAGGTTTAAGAGTTTCTTTGGCAGTGTCTTTTGTGTTCTGTCTGCTGTGCTCTGTTGAGCATGCGATTAATTATTTTGCAGGCAGATCTTAGCAGCTTTTCGGATGCTCCAGAGCTGAATCTGCGCTTCCTTGCCATGCTTGCGGGCCCTTTTTATCCGATTCTTCACATTGTGAATGAAAGGTTGGTGCACTTTTCTGCATACTTGTCATGTACTGTATGTCCTGTAGTCAGCCTCTAAGAATTCTGCACAGCAGGTTGGTATCCTAGGTGAACATATTACTGCTAAGCTTTTGGAACTCTATATAAAATTTGGTTATTCATCAAGACTTCTATGATTTCGATGGCTCTAATATGCTTTCGCATAGTTACCAATATGGGAAACAGAAACGCGAAATGTGGCCTAAAAACATTATGGAAAATAGGAAGCGCTAGGTGATATAAAATTAAACAGAAACATTTATAAAAAAATTGAGTTAGAACTTAAAAAAGACAATATAAAGTATTAGTTACTTTCACGATCAATTAAAATACTAATGCGACACAAAATCTATAGAAACTTATTAGAGCACTTATAAATTATTGTTAAAAAAATTATTTGAGAGCATGAAAAATACTAGAAATTATGAGAGGCGAGTTTCTTGGGAGTTTCCACAATATCATTTAAGGGCTGCTGAAGCTGAGTAATCAACGAAGAATTTGTCCCGGTGATGACAATATCATCAACATTAACAAGTAAGAGAACCATCCTAGTAGAGGTTTTGCAAAGAAACAAAGAGTAATCATATTGGCTTTGTATAAATGAGAAGTGAAGCAAAGTAGACCGGAATTTCTCAAACCAAGTTCGGGGAGCCTGTTTCAAGCCATATAGAGACTGCTTCAACTTAAACACATTTGGAGAAGGAGAAGTGAACAAACCAGGGGGAGGTGCCATGCAAATATCCTCCTTGAGATCACCATGAAGAAACACATTTTTGATGTTCATCTGGTGAAGTGGCCAACCTTGGGAAGCTGCAATGGAAATGACGGTACGTACTGTAGTCATCTTAGCCACTGTAGCAAATGTCTTCTCATTGTCTACTCCATACTCCTGCTTGTTACCAACAACAACTAACCTTGCCTTGAAACGCTCCAAAGTCCCATCAGAACGGAGTTTAACTGAGTAAACCCATTTACAACTAATGATTTTAACGTTAGAAGGACAAGGAACGATGTCCAACGTATGATTATCCCGAAGTGCCTGAAGTTCCTCATCCATATAGTGAATTGACTTTTAGAATTGTTATTACATGTAGATACATAATTTTTAAGAATGTATTGGAATTAATAGTTGAGGAAATTAAGAAAATATCAAATTGATTTTTGGAATTCTTATTAAATTTGACTTTACATGAATTTTAAAAGGTCTAAAGAAGTATAATTTTTAAATAATTACTTTTTAAATTGCATACAGAAGATAACCTAGATGAATTTTTCAAAAAAAGGATTAAAAAATTGCCACTCAAAATGAGCAACTTGTGGCGATCACAATGACAATGGTCGATACACAAGATTTATTTTTTAATTTTTAGATATATTATTTTGCTATAGTGGCTAAATACATGATTCTTTGTTATGGTCATGGTTTAATGTAAAGTTTCATAATGTACGTTATTTAGATTATTTCTTGGGATGTGCCTCTTTGCACTATTTACCTACCAATAAATTAAGTATTTTACTGACTTTGGTTTGTTTTAAATTAATTGATCAACAATGTAACTGCAAAGTTGGTGGTTTGAGTTAAAACAATGTAACATTTTATGCATAGATAAAATTAATTGAAGAATATGAGATAGGGTATTTTAGTTTTGAGATAGTTCTTACATTTGGTAGATAGTTAAGTATGTTCCTAAACTTAACATACATGAAACAACTAATACAATGAATTACATGTTCATGTAATAATCTATTTATGTATAGAACATAAAAATGTAACTTGGCACAAATTATGTTCTGCCCATAATCTGATAATAAATTTATGTATCTCATATGTAATATTGTCTTGATTTAGACCTATACCTACATGGCTTTAGTAGTCTTATATGGCCTCAGATTGAGGACAATAAGAGACCACACCAAAGAAATACCGTAAATTAAGACAATCAAATAGCCAATCAGCATATCAAACAGAAACTTGCTAAAAAGGCTCCAAAACATGCGAAAAAAAAAAAAAAAAAAAGCTGAAATTCTAAATTTGGATTATGGCTCTCATACCATGTCATGTTTCATTAAATAGACTACAATCCAATAATTACTGATTTTCTGCTCCTAATATTAAAAATGCACCTCTAACTATTTATGTTCATAATTTACATATGGATTACAGTGGCTAACATATTAATTTATGTAATAATTTATATACTTACATGAATGTAGTCACATATGTGTGTTCCTGAACCCAACATACATAAATCAATGCAAATACAATGAACCTCATGTTCATGCACTAATTTATAAATGTACATGACACCTTCACCTTCAGTTTCAGCACTCCACTGTGCACTTAGTTGGGATATGTCCATTAAATTACATGTACCAGCATAAAAATATAAATGAAGTAAATTCAATATTAATATATTTAATAGTTTAACTATTTCTATTTATATATATTATAAAAATAATAAAAATCTTTACAAAATACCTAAAGGACATAAATGTAATTATTTCAAAAATAAAAATTATTTATTTGCACTAAGAGAGATAATGGACAATGAACCAGCATGTACAAATACATGAACCAAAACAAATGCAATTAACCACAAAAAATATGAAAATTATATAATATGAAAAAAAAAGGCCACATGTCATAACCACAACGATAGTGGCATCCTTTATTACTTTATGGACATGAACCTAAAAATCTAACTATCTGTGATCGTATAATATTCGACGTATGTTTATGTAATAATCTATACATTTACATAAATGTAGTGTATGTTCATGAACATAAGATAAATGAACAAACATAAATACAATAAATCTTATGTTCATATACTAATCAATAAATGTACATGAACCTGAAATACATGTAGTAACATAAATATAGATATAAATATATGGAAATAATGAACATAAAAATGTCTACTACTTATTAATTTTACATGCTATTTAGTCCACATATGTGTGTCATCATGAACCCAAATTAACATATATGAATAAATGAACCAAAGAAAATGCAATCAGCCAAATAAATAAAATATAACAATTACAAAGTATAGTTAAAAAAAAAAAAAAAACCCTACAATGAGCCACGTGTCACAAAGATGAATTGTACTTAATTTGATTGTGTATTCATCTAACCTTTGTATTTAATTCATCTAACCGTTCATATAATTTGTTGTATATTCATTTAACTATACATGTTTAGTTATGTATTTATCTAAATAAATGAGTATATTGTAATATTTTTTGTTATATTTTATTGTTATATAATTTAATTATGTATTCATTTAACCATTTATTTTTATTATTAATGTACCTGGTTGATTTATGTATTTCTACATAAAAATAAAGATGAATTATTAACATATAATGGCATGAAGAATTAAAATTGAAAAGGCTAGAGGGATAATAAAGTTATTTTTTTCATTTGAATTTAATAAATACAATATATAATGGCATGAATCTCACACCAACAATAAATAATCAGGAAAATCAAAGCATCAAACTCGTACATCTAGAGAAACACCATAAAATACATGAACTAATTGAGTACTTTGAACCATAGTTCAAAGATTAAATACATGTACAATGAACCAAAGAGTCAACCAAAATAATTATTTTTTATTTTTTATTTTGGAAACCAAAAACTTCTAAATCAAAATTTGAAAGCCGCTCAAAATGAACCACTTGTCGCAACCATGGCGATAGTGGCCTCCTTTTTTATATTGTATAGATATAGATATAGATATAGATATAGATATAGATATAGATAGATAGATATCCTTTTGATCTTGGACATAGGGCTGATTTGCTGCTGTCATGATTGAACCTTGCACTAGACACAACTGATGAGGTCTTTTTTTTTCTTTTCCTTTTCTCGTAGAACTGTATTAAAATGGGGTAGTTGTGAAGAAATTATGCGTGATAAATGGTTTAAATTATTTTTAATTACATGGACCATTTTTAAGTTTAAAAGAAGTGAGACAATTGATTTCTTAAATCAGAGGATAGGAGGAATGGCTGATATAATTCTATAGGCAGTAATTATTATAATTAGTCATATATTTCTTGTTATCGTTATCATGTTCCTGCCATGTTAATTCTTGTTTACTCTAGATTTTCTGTCTGGATCCTGTTTCTACATTCATAACTAAAGCTGCGCATCCTCTTTAACACCAGTTCAACATATCCACTTTAATCTTCGATAGATGAGCACACAATTTTGATGGCCCAGCCAGTGTGTGGGTAACTTGGGAGTTGTTTCCAAATGGTTTAGCTGGCTTGTGAATCATTTTTTCTCACTGTTATCCTTTGAGGTCATTTTTCTTTCCTGGCTTACGTCTCTTCACTTAGTACCATAGTTGTACCACTCTTCGTATATGCATATATACTGCTGAACTTGGACAGCTTAATTTCCCTGTGATTGTGACAGCCAATGTTCTATCTTCTTGCTTCATTACGGTGAAATCACCACAATTCAATGATAAAGAATGTGGTTGAGGATATGTTTATAGATAGGGCTGCACCCTGATTATTGGTAGCTGTTGCTGTAGCTGTAGCTGATGCCAAATAATTAGTCCTAATGGGTTGTTGAGCTAAATGTCAATTAATAGCTCACAGAGCTATGTTATTTCTACTCTGTTATAACTTTTGATTCTGTTTACAAGAGCTTAGCTTGTCTTGCAACTTGACTCCTATATAGAAAAAAGAAATAGCCATATCTGTAGATTATCTTATATTATATTGATTCCTACTTCTGTAGATTGTCTAATATTATACCCTTTTTCTCTGTATGGTTTATATTTATACATATATTTTCTTCTTGGTGCAGAGAAGCTGCTAGGTTGGCAGGAAATATTTTAGACTCTGAAGCTTCTAAAAGTAGTCAACCATCATCAGCTTTAACTGTTTCATCTAATTTTGAGGTAGCTGCCATGTTCTTGTCATCCAAAATGTTTTTTGGTTTGCTGTAGCATGCATAGTTATTTTCTTGAAAGACAGAAACTTGTAATATCGTATGGGGCCTACTTGGGGACCTTATTTGATCTATTTTTGGTCCAGTCAAGTCTGATTTTACATTAGTATTAGTTTAATATGCTGCTAGTACAGTTACTTATCAAGAAAAAGAAAATTGCTGCAATACAGCTCTAGGAGTCAAGGATAATTGGGTAGTTTGAGATTTGGACAATATGGGTTGTGAGTCAAAGCAGGCATTCTGAGCCCACTTGGTTGTGAAGTGGGTTCGATAAAGCCCGTGCGACTTGGTCAGGTAAAACCCATTTAAATGGATCCAGCCTATCTTCTTTCTTTCTTCTTTTTGTTGGCAATGTGTCTCCATTATGGCTCATGATCACGTAAGTTACCGAGCCATTTTTGGCAAGAGTTATTTTCAATGGCGGACATGTGCCTTCAACTGCTCTATAAGGTAATAAGTAGACATGATGCTTCACTTAAATAGTATAAAAGATTAATCTTTCAGAAGTTAGATGAGTTTTTGTACGTGATTAAAGTCTAGTATAAAAACAGATTCTATCATTCACATTTTGATGATAGAAAATGAACTAAAAGGGAAAAAGCAAAAAAAAAAAGCCACTCGAAGAGGAGTTGTAGAATCAGAATCATTGGCAGACCCTCAGACATTTATGTTGCTTCATTGTGTTATGTGCTTCAACCTTCTTAAAATTTGGGAGAGTTGAAATTTGTCCAAAGGAGACATGGAGTCGTTTCATTTGGTGACACAAACAGTAATTAGATTGACTGCCAACTTAAAGTTACTGGATCTCTTGAAAGGAAAAAAAAGAGAAGTTCATGGTCTCATCCTCAAGGATCATCTTCAGTTGCAAAGGGCTTCTTGTTTGGTGGAGGGGCATAGGCGAACAATTTAAATATCATATGTTGGACTGCGATACAATATGTGCTCCTTTAAGAGAGGGAGGACTGGGTATCAAAAGGCTAGTAGTGCTCAACCAAGCTTTACTGGATAAACAGCTATGGAGATAGCTTGTGTGAAAGAGGGTGTTGGAGGAGGGTTGTAGTAACTATGACAGATTGGCAGTACGTGCGGTGGTTGGGCTTTAGCGGAGATCTTGATGTCTTATTAAATGGGGCTGGGGAGACGGATTTGTGGGAACTGGGAAGTGGTGAAGTTCCAATGATTTACTCAATATTTGATTGGCAATGGCGAAAAGGTCTGGTTTTGGAAGCAGGTGTGGCATGGGAGTAGGCCTTGGAGACTGCCTTTCCTACCCTAGTGGATGTTGCAGCTAATCAAGGGGCAGCGGCAAGTGAATATCTTAGAAGAGATTTCGCTGGGATCTCACTGACTGGGAATTGGAATTATTTTGCTTGATGCGAATTCTGTATCAGTTACCTTGCATTGGAAGTGGAGAGGACTCCATGAGATGGATTGAGTCTAAGTCAGGGTGCTTTGAGGTTAAATCTTTTTATAAGGCTCTTGTCGGGTTCTAGGGAGTCTGCTTTCCTTGAAGGGGGGTCTGGGCATCAAAAGATTTGTCAGATGTGGCTTGTTTTGCTTGGACTGCACGCATTGGAAGATTTTGACTGTGGATTATTTAGTTAGGAGTCGTTAGATTCATGTCAATTGGTGTTGTATGTGCGAGAGGGATTGGAATCAGTCAAAAGAGTTCCTAATAAAAAACACCAAGAGAGGGCACCACCTGTGTATACATCAGACTTAAGAGCAGGTTTTTGGTCATTTTGTACAGTTGGGTCTCACGCTTAGTTTATCCATCCTTGAGCCAATTTTCCGGTTTTATAGAATCCACGGAGCAGTTTGTGTATAAATCAATCGATTTTCTTTTTGTCTTTTCAGATTCTGTACATGGCAAGCACCCCTTTGGTGCCTCTTACATGATACTCATTACCTTATGAAAAAATAAATCTGCTCTAAATGTCCAACATAGGAACCAAGGCATAAAAAAAATCCTAGAAAATGGCAAATCAGTGAAAAATTACTGAAACATGTGATAGAATGCTTCATTGCTAGTGTTGCTGAGCTATCTTTTTATCGTTCACAATAAATAGTAAGTGGCTTGCCCCAATGGTTGTGGCCTTGTACAACTAAGCTCGTGGGTATGGGTTCAAACCCTAGCTGCCTCTCCCCCTTCCCCCCATAAAATAAACTCTTATCTATCAAAGAAAAATCAGTCACAATAATGGTTGATATCATCTATCTTCTTGTCAGTCACAAAAAATGGTCGTACATCTAATTATGTGTGCTGCGAGAAAGTCCATGAACCAAACCCTGGTGTTATCCCTTTGAAATCATATTACTAGATACACTAACAATTACTTTAGGGGTTAACTATATTTAGCTAACTTCAGAGTTGAATTAAGTTGCTTAGTTTTACAAATATGATTGGCACAAAGATTTAAAGAACTCAGGTAAGACAGCCACTGAAATCCGCCTCAAACTGCCAGATTAAAAAGCTGGGTAGTCATTGGTCAGAGAATCTACTGCATATTTTCTTCGTGCAAACTGGTGTAAATGAACTCCAGGTGAAAATTAGTTTGCTGAAGTGGGGAGTTGCGGGCAATCACAAATAAGTCCCAATCAAGGTATTGTGAAACAGTGTGGAAAATAGAAGAGAAAATTTATAGGAATAACTGTTTTTTCTGTTGAAAGAGATGCCAAACAATTTTCAAACCTCTGGTGGCATTTGTGGAGGTAAATATTAGATATCAATATTCTTAGTGATTGTAGTAAACTTGTCTTGTATTCAGATGGTGCAATATTCATTTGGTTTGAAATTAGTTGATAAGCTCAAAAGATATTTCTTCCCACTTTTGCAATGGGCTTATTGAAGAAAATGTTGGGACAAATTTGCATACCAGGTTTTCCTCAATTGCAGGACACAGAATTGAAGAATTAAAAGGTTATTGGCATCCACTGTAATACCTCTGTCATTGACTACAAAGTACAAGCTCGCATTTAACAGAGAGAACCTCTCTCTCTCTTTCTTGGTTTCCTGAGTACTGAATTTTGCCACTCTGTTTGGAAATCGAGGTAGAATGATTAGAGCATTGTGAAGTTATCAATTTATATGATATCCCCGTAATCATGTACATACCCATGTATATGTGTATATATTGATAATGTGATTTAGAGGAGACAATCTTCCAATCATGTAAATTGATGTTGCATGGCCAAGAAGGATGGGGAGTCAATTAATCACCTCCTCCTGCAGTATTCAGTGGCTACAGAGTGTTGGCTCTTGATCCTTTGACAGTTCGTGATGGAGTGGGTCTTCCCCTAGGGTGTTAGGGGTCTATTGTCATATTGGAGGGGGGCTAGAGTGGGAAAGAGAAAGAAAAAGGCTGAGTATTTTATTTCCTCATGTTCTGATGGGGATTATCCATCTCGAGCGCAATAGTTGGTCCTTGAGGGAAAAGAACCCCCTTTTCAGATTAAAGAGTAAATTTATAGCTCTTTTGTATAGTTGGTTCTTTAGTGGAGTTGATCATTTGGTGAATCAATCTTTGGATTCTGTTGAGCATTTTGAGTGTTTTGGATGTATAGAGAGCATAGTTTTGCTTCTTTCCGCACACAGTGTACACGGGTGTCACCCCCTTGGTACCTTTTTATAGAATATATTTTACGTATAAAAAAATATACATTTATGTGTATAGGTTACATATGTCAGTAATAACACTCAAGCAGAATAAATGTCTACATATTATACAAAAAAAAAAAAAAAAAAAATTGAGAGAGAGATTTAACCAGTGTTTGAAAATTTCAGAGTTATGGATGGCTGGTTGTGCATGCCTGTAACTCTCTGTAGGTTGATAATATATAACCAAATATAAGCTTGGGTACATATGATGTAAATCACAAATGAGATCCTCACTAGCCAGAGAAACAAGATGAACAAGATTTTTGTGTTAGCCTAGATTCCAAGCTCAGCATTTTCTGTTTCACACAATTTAATTTAAAAAAAAAAGGTTTCCAGGGGGAAATAAGTGTAAATTGGAAAAAATTGCTGAAAATTAGGTAGTGAATTAGAAAATACCATTGGAGTTTTGTCTGGGTGTTATTTTCTGCCATAAGGAGAGCTGTTCTCCCTAACTGTCATGTTGTTCCAAGGTTTTGCTTGGATAGTGCAAGACTAGATAGTTTTGATTCAGATGTTGCTGCACCATGTCTTGCTCTGTGTTGTGTGTGTGGGTGTGTGTGTGTGTGTGTTGGAAACTTGGATGAGAGAACTCCCATATCCTCTGGTGTGGTGATGCTACTGGTATAAAGAAAGTAGTAATTGGGCAATTTTTTATTTAACATCTAGAGTACAATTATTAACAGAATTCACATTTTGTTGCTTCAATTTTTCTCCCTTCTGAATTTAGTTTGCCATCAAACCTGTAAAAACTTGTTGAAATGAAGCTTTTTCCCTTAAATTAATTTTACCTGTGGCATATTCACCACCAGGAAACAGTTTTTAAGTGAAACAAACTGAGCATTAGTGAGCTTGATTTTCTCTCTCTCTCTCTCTGATTGATGAAGATGTTATGCATGTTCTGCTAGAAATTTTGAAAATAAGGAACTCTGGTGCAACAAATTTGATTTGCTGTGATTTTTTTGTTGCTTTCTATTATTTGTTAGATGACAAAGCAACCAGACTGTTCTAGTTTGTTATCTAAATACAATGCACCTTACTTATTACCACCACCCAAACCGAAGAAGATAAACATAATAAATGATCAACATTGGCTATGGCACCACTGGGAGGTGGAGTATGTTTCAGAGTTCATTGCTTGTGTATGGAGCTCAGGTGCATAGAGGAACAGAGGACAACATTAAGCGGAAGTGTAACAAGGGGATTTTCTCAGTAAGATCGTATTATTCCTTGCTTTCCGCCAATCCAAGTTTAATGTTCCCCTTCAAAAGTATTTGGAGACCCGGAGTGCCCCCGAAGGTGGCATTTTTTGTGTGGGCATCTGCCTTGAACTCTATCCTCACCACTAACAACCTAGTCAAAAGAGGCTTCAAGTTCCCAAATTGATGCTGCATGTGTTGTAAGGCTGAAGAAACAGTGGATCATTTAATGCTTCATTGTGAGGGAGCTAAGGAGTTATGGGCCCGTATTTTGTCCGTTTTTGGGATCTTTTGGGTTATGCCAGGCTCAGTCCTTAAACTCTTGGAATGTTGGGAGGCAGGTTGCAGAAGGAAAAGCAAGAGGAAGCCTTGGAGAGTAGCGCCTCTGTGCATTATGTGGTGAATTTGGAGAGAAAAAAACCACCGTACCTTTGAAGAGTCTCATTTGGCAGTTTATACACTAAAGTCTTGTCTTTTGCATAGCTCCCGTTTCTGGTGTAAAGGGAATTTCTGTGAATCCTCCCTCTCTATTTTAGATTTTATGGATGAGCTTAATTCTTGTGTTGAGCTCTTGTGAGTAGTTTTGGTTTAGTTTTGTATTTGGGTTGCGCCTTTTCAGCACTTTTTAATGATATCTTTTACTTATTAAAAAAAAAGAATTTATTTGTTTATTTGTCTGCTAATTGAAACAGTGAAAGTGGCGGGTGAATAATCCTATTCTTTTCTTTTTGTTGCCCAGCCAAGGAGATCACGCAACGCATCACCCTTTTTCTTGCCCACAGCGAGTTCCATGGTGTTCCGGCCTGATGCAATCTTTATGTTGCTGAGGAAGGCTTACAGAGATTCTCACCTGGGAACTTTTTGCAGAATGGTAATGCACCTGTTGGAAACTGCCTTTGATTTTACTCTCCTGGCCATGTTTCAAGCTTCTTCTGAATGCTAAATTTTTACCGGTCCATATCTTATGCTTCATCTCAGGCTTCTAGAATTTTGCTAAAGTTAATAGAGCCCGTTAAATTGCAACAAGCTTCTATCCCTTCATCAGATGACACATCTCCTCCTGATGAGGCATCAAAATCTGAACTCTCTAATCCTCCTCTTTTAGTTGATTATTCAAACTTGTTTGGAGAGGAATTCCGGATACCTGATGATCATTGGGATGCCAACTGTCTTAGTCTCTTAGATGTTGGGGCAGTGGAAGAAGGAATATTACATGTTCTTTATGCTTGTGCATCACAGGTGAGTTATCATAGTAGTTATCCATCATCCATGCTTGTGACGTCTTTGCCTTCTGTCATCTTGACTGTCAATTTACATATTCTGTGTTACAGCCTCTGCTCTGTAGCAAGTTGGCAGATAGTATGTCTGACTTCTGGTCTGCATTACCACTTGTACAAGCATTATTGCCAGGTTCAAGTGGAAGATTTTTTTTTTGCAGTGTTAGTAGTATATGTTTGTTGAACTTTCTCATGAAATTGTGTTACAGAATTTATTTGAGCTGTGTTTTTGTGCTGTGTCATAGCTCTTCGTCCTAATGTCAGCAGTCCTGATCATGTTGATGATAATTTCTCTCAATGGAAACAACCTTCTGTGCAACATGCCCTATCTCAGGTTATTCTCTGTTCTTAATGTGATTTTCACTCCAGGACTTATCTTTAAATTGTATTTTGCTGACCATTTTAGCTGTGACTGCAGATTGTGGCAACATCTTCTTCACCGGTGTACCGACCATTGCTTCATGTTTGCGCTGGATACTTATCATCATTTTCTCCATCACATGTTGGTTACACTTCCCCTTTAGGATTTCACAATACTTATTTTCTGCTTTTCATCAGAACTACATAAAAAATAAAAAAAAATTCTATTTGTAGAAGAAGTATGGAAATCTTGTATTGTGATCTCTCTCTCTCTCTCTCTCTCTCTCCACACACACACAAACAGCAGAGCAGCACCCATACTAGTATTTATTTTATTCCGAGTTCACACTATGGATGTACATGAAATCCAAAGGTGGTACTGATTTAATCACATATTGTATCAACTGTCAAACATGCTCACAATCTTAATACGCCTTAGTTACTAATGTTCTGCTGAAAGACAAACTATTCTCAGCACTCCGTATGTCAATTGAGTTTGTTTCCTAGTAAGTAATAACTGACTTTGGTTGTCTCCTCTTGTACTAAACATAATTCAATAGAGAATTTCATACCCAAGTCTATGACTATGTACAGTAAAGGGGAAATACTAAAATGTCCTCTCAAAAAGGTTTTTAATTAAGAAAACCCACCAAAATATTATTTTGTTCTACTAAATAAAAAATGAGATCTTATCTATATGTAGCCAACCATGTAATTGCATCGAAAATCATTAAATGAAAGATTTTTTTTTTTTGACTGAAAACCCTTTCCTTAAGTGTAGCTAGTCCAACCACCCTGTGTAGTCTCACTAGCAACAATGAACACACAACACAACCCATGTTCCTATGCACGTCACCGCTTGATATCCCTCCTTAAAATTGATGCCATTCTCTACCACAATCGCATGTTGTACCACTTGAATTTTGTGATCCCACATAAATGTCTACCTCCAACCACCTTCTCAACTACCAGTTTGATCCGTAAAACAAACCAACCAGAACTATTTTTGTGTCTGTACATCTCTGGACCATCAAAACTGCCATTGTCATCCTCCATTCCCTTCTCTCTGAGGACCTTTTTTGTTATCTACAGACTCAAAACACGAGAGGTTATTTCATAAATATGCCACCAGGTTGCACATCAAATTGGAATAGGATTTTGACAAAAAGCTTGACTCAATCCCTTCATTGTTTATTGGTTTACATTCAGCTTGACTCGATCCCTTCATTGGTGGATTGGGTTTAGTGCATGCTGTTATCCAAACATGTTGGCTGGCACCATCAATTGAGTACGTTGATGGTTGATAATAGCTATGTATTTTGGATTCATAACATTTTCAATCATTATCATACTATATTGGATATGTTGGTCATCAAACAATGGAGGTAGTATGCCAGATTGTCTAGTATGGAAATGGGAACCTAAGGATAGTGATCAGTATGGAGCTATAAAAACCTCATTTTTCCTTTAGAAGTTCAAATTCTATAGATATCTAAACCTTAGTTTGTTGTTCATGAAATTTGTTGGCCTCACTTTGAAACAAATGGCTTTAATATCAACTTTATTTGTTGGCCTCACTTCGAAACAAACAGCTTTAATCTCAACTTCTCCCACAGGCTAAGGCGGCGTGTGTCCTCATTGATCTGTGCTCCAGTGCACTGGCACCATGGATGGCTCAAGTGATTGCAAAGGTTGAACGGTTATCAGTATTTTGGTACCATGCTATATAGCTTGATGGTACACCATTGCTGTGCCCTTTTGTTTATTTCTGCTAGAATGCCTTTCTCAGTTTTGGGGCTCACTCTAATACAGGTGGACTTAACTCTGGAGATTCTCGAGGACCTTTTAGGTGTCATCCAGGTATGCCTAACTTTTTTTGTGCACTTTAAAATAATTTATTGTATTTTAAAACTTATATGCTGGATATAATAAGTGGTGTATAGTTAGCTCCTGGTTTCAAGTTAAATACTTCCCATATTTGCTTTTATGCGTGTGGTTAGTTCTCTATTGAACTCAGTATCACCTTTTCTACATCTTCAACCTGCTCTTGGAAAAGATTTTACTGGAGCAGTTTTACAATGCATATTGTTGATACACCTCATGGCTGCACGATTACAGCTATGTGGAGATTCAAGCCAGTCTATTGAGTATTGACTCTTTCAATGCCTTACAGATCTTTATCAATTTGTACAGGGGCTCATCAAGATGCAGTGGTTCCCACAAAATTTGCATACTGTTAGCTTGATATACATTGTTGGGGCTCTTACTTATCAGTTTAAGCTTTTAGTTCAAGTAGCAACATAACTTGGTGTCAGAGCTCTGGTTTCAGGAAGTCCTAGGTGCAAGTCTCATGGCATGCATGTGCTCCCTGTTTGTGCATTATATTTTGTCTTTGTTCGTGCACCTACTTTGTTCTGTCTGTTTGCCTCACCCCATGCGAGCTGGGACGCACATGAGGGAGGGTGTTAGGTTGATATACATTGTTGGGGCCCTTACCTAATAGCTTACGCTATTAGGTCAAGTGGTGACTTAACACATACCATGATAGTGCCTCAAAATTGAGTCTGAAGCTCTTTTTTTTTTTTTTTTGGACATAGAGTCCCAAGCACATTAGTCATCTTATTTTGTGTGAAATTGTAATTCCTTAGAATTAGTATCCTTAATTGTTACAAATGCTTTATAATGATAGTTAGCGTGACATAATAAAGTATTATTTTCATTTACTGCTGTACATTGTCTACCGACACGATCATTAACTACTTGTGTTTAGCACTGTTGATGTAGGAAAAGTCTAGGAAACTTGGTAAAGTTGCCTATGATTGGTTTTATGATAATTTAGGCCGGGGAAATTTGGGGTTTTCTAAGGTAGAAAAAACTTCTGGGGTTTCTAGATGGAAAAAGTTGGCTTGATTTAGAATCTTCTTGGTTGCTGGATTTGAGAAATAATTGCTGAAAATTGTGTTATAGCAGCTATGTATGATACTTCAGTATTTAATGTCTGATTGTTGGCTGACATTTGTCTTAGGGTGCCCGCCATTCCTTATCCCGTGCACGTGCTGCCCTTAAATACATTATATTGTCTTTATCAGGACATATGGATGATATAATGGCCAAATATAAGGTATCATGCTTTTTACTTTTTTCACTCATGTTTTCTTAATCTTGCATTATGCCAAATCTTTGGCCAAAGATAGCCTTTGAACTGAGCTCAATTAATAATTGTCATTGCAACTAAACAACCTTATCGGTGCAGAAATCCTCATTGTGAAATTAGCTCTCTCGCTTTTCTTTTTCTTTTCTTTTTTTTTTTTTTGGGGGGGTTGGGCGGGCGATATCCCCCAAACTTTACTCAAACTTTGAATTTCATCCCACAGCATTTTTTCTTTTGGGTACATCTGAGGGCCAAAGACCTGGGGAAGGGTGAGTCAAACACGTGACCCATGGCATGGGTGGGTGTGCCACTTACCGCTGGGCTAATCCCAACTTTTGCTTCTTCTAATTGTTTCCTTAAAACTTTCATAACTATTGTAGTCCAGCCCGCTAATGTCAATGGATGTGAGAAAAGCTAACAATGTTATACCACCTCCAATCACGAGTGTAATTTAACTGATGTAGAATGGAGGATAAAGAAATCATTGAAGAGAAAGGACTAAATCAAAGTACTCTGTCAGCTGAACTTTACTGATGTTGCCATTGGCGTCCTTTCTCCATCTCTCTTAAAACCTCTCTTTCTCAGTTTAAACCCTAAAATTAGCTCAAGTGTGAAGCACTTGATGTAGTAGGGAAGCTTTTCTCATCTCCGTTAACAAGCTGATCTGCATTGGCTTAGTTATGAAAGTTTGAGGGCTATTGAAAGTTGAGGGAGGACATTGAGCAAAGTTTGAGGGTCAAAATGATAATTTAGCCTTCCTTTTTTTTTTTCTTTGGTCTGTGTTGCTTAGATCTTATTTTAGCTGTCAGATATGGTGGCTGTAAACCTGTTTATTGTGCTTGTTTCAGGATGCTAAGCACCGAATTCTCTTTCTTGTGGAGATGCTAGAGCCTTTTCTTGATCCTGCCATAACCCCCATTAAGAGCATGATTTCCTTTGGAAATGTGTCTTCAGTTTTTCAGGAAAAGCAGGAACACAATTGTGCACTTGCACTCAATGTAATTCGCACAGCAGTAAGAAAGCCTGCTGTTCTCCCATCATTGGAATCTGAATGGAGGCGTGGTTCAGTTGCTCCTAGGTAATAGATACATATCACATGCTTTTGATCTTCCTTAGAATTTCTTTGTGTTAAGTGTTTTAAGAAAATTTGCACTTCTTGTACATAATTGCAAATTTGGAAGATTCATGTCACAATGGTTGCAAAATCAGGCTTTGCACTACGATCTTGCCTAGCACAATTCTCCTTTCACAAGGGGTTGCAACGAGCTATATAGGACTTGTGATTATATGCATGATGTGGAAGATGGGGCCTTAGATAAAATACACCAGAAAGAAAGATTCATGAGACTATCCCTAGTAATTGGGACTGGAGCCATCGTTGGGCAGGGTTGTGCGGGGTAGTTGGAAATTTATAAAAAAGGGAGTAAGTTTAAAGAAAGATTCAATAGGAAACATTAATGTGTCAAATCTAATCCTGCTTATTTTTGTGAATCAAAGATTCGGAATTCATGGAAATCTTATGAAACAAGTACTTGCCTGCTTGTTAATTTGTTATGGGCTGTGCCAAAGTATGCAAGCTTAACATTGAGCTATATACTGTTTGCTTGTAATAGACTAATGAATTGATGCCTTTCTTTTATGCAGTGTACTTCTCTCTATATTGGAACCTCACATGCAGTTACCTCGTGAAATTGACCATTGTAAGTATCCTGTTTCTGAGCCTCAGGGACAAGAAATAGTAAATGGTTCACCTCTGTCTTCTGTACCTCGCTTTGGAGGAACCTCTTCAAAATTTAATAATCAAGACGACGCTGATGGAAAGGCAGATATTTCTGATACTGTTGCAAAGCTGGATATATTCGAAGATGTCAGTCTTTTCTTTGCACCATCAGAATTGAGGAGCATGGCACTGACATCTGTTTCTGGCACCCCAGATAGAAAGAGCTTAGATTCGAGACGTGGAAATATCAGCACAGAAGAGAAGCATGCAGCTGAGAAAAATTCCAATAACCTGGTAAACAATGGTTTAGTGTTAGATGCTACTAGTGCTGTGGAGTACTATAATTTGCATGCAGATTATATGCAACTTATTAACTATCCAGATTGTGAGTTGCGGGCATCTGAGTTTCGCTGTTTGGCTTTAGACTTACACTCACAGCATGAGATTACTCCTGAGAGTCATGATGCTGCTATAGATGCTTTGCTTTTGGCAGCAGAGTGCTATGTTAATCCCTTCTTTATGATGTCTTTCGGAGGAATTTCAAAGACTGTCAACAGGATGAACATTAGCAGGATCAAAACTGCTGAAAGGAAAGAATTGGCCGAGGTCAGCAGTTTTTTGAAAAAGAATGATAATGACTTGGAAACGGTAGCTCATCTGGAAAGGAGAAGGGACAAAATTGTCCTTCAAATTTTGCTTGAGGCTGCTGAATTGGACAGGAATTATCAGACAACAGTACCAGATGGGCAATCATGTCCCTTCTATGCTGAAGAGAATGAAGAGGTCTTAAGTTTGTCTCAGCATGATATTCTATCTGCTGATGCGATCACCTTGGTTCGACAGAATCAAGCACTGTTGTGCAATTTTTTGATTCAGCGTTTGCAAAAGGAGCAACATTCCATGCATGAAATTCTTATGCAGAGTCTTTTGTTTTTGTTGCAATCAGCTACTAAACTGTTCTGCTCTCCTGAAGTTGTAATTGATATCATATTAGGATCTGCCAAGCACTTTAATGGGCTTCTTATATCTCTTTATCTTCAGCTCAAGGAAGGAAATTTGCAGTTGGATCCAGGAAAGGTACATGAGGTGCAACGTCAGTGGATGCTTCTTCAAAGGCTGGTAATTGCTTCAAGTGGTGGTAACGAGGGGCCGGAATTTTCAGTTAATATCAACAATGGCTTTCGGTTTGCAAATTTGATTCCCCCTGCAGCCTGGATGCAGAAAATACCTACATTCTCTTCTTGTACTTCCCCTCTAGTTCGGTTTCTAGGTTGGATGGCAGTATCTCGTATTGCCAAACATTATCTGAAGGAGCGGCTCTTCCTTGCATCAGATCTGTCACAGTTGACATATTTACTATCTATTTTTGCGGATGAGCTTGCTGTAGTAGATAACATTGTCCAAGAGAAAGATGAGAACAAGAAGAATGAACAACCGGTAGTCAAAGAAGATAAAATTATTGAAAAAGGTTTTGGACTTCCTGGTCAACAGAATGCAGACCAATCTTTTCAAGCCCTGTACCCTGATATAAGTCAGTTCTTTCCCAGTATGAGAAAACAATTTGAAGATTTTGGAGAAATTATCTTAGAGGCTGTAGGAGTGCAGTTAAGATGTCTTTCCTCTGGTGTTATGCCGGATCTCTTATGTTGGTTTTCTGATTTATGTTCATGGCCATTTTTTCGGAAAGAGAAGGGCGATCTTTTGACACAGAATAGTTCTGATTATTTTAAAGGTTTTGTTGCAAAGAATGCCAAAGCAATCATCCTATACATACTTGAAGCCATTGTGATTGAGCACATGGAAGCTATGGTGCCTGAAATACCGAGAGTGGTACAAGTGCTTGTATCCCTATCTAGAACCTCATACTGTGATGTGTCATTCCTAGACTCTATATTGCGTTTGTTAAAGCCAATCATCTCATATTCTCTCCATAAGGTGTCTGATGAGGAAAAATTATTGATTGATGATCCGTGTCTCAATTTTGAGTCTTTGTGCTTTGATGAGCTTTTTACTAATATTAGACTCAATAATGAGAACGGAGGTACTCCAGCAGAAAAAGTATATAGCAGGGCACTGACAATTTTTATTTTAGCTTCTGTTTTTCCTGATTTGTCCTTCCAGCGTAAAAGGGAAATTTTAGAGTCTTTAGTGGCCTGGGCTGATTTTGCAACTTCTGAGCCAACAACTTATTTTCATGACTACCTTTGTGCATTTCAGATTGTTATGGAAGGTTGCAAAATTTTGCTAGTTGAGACTTTAGGAGTCCTTGGTGGTATCCCACTTAATATGCCCCTGTTCTCTGATGTAAGCACTGGTGTACCCTCTGATAACAGCTCAGAATTCCATTTTATGTTTCTCGATGATGTCTGCCAGAGCTCTGGTGCAACTCAGGTGTCTGAGAAACCAGAAAGTGACAGCTTTGATGGTGTGATCTCACATCAAAAGGTTTGTCCTTTATCTGTTGAAGAAGTAGAGGATTTTTCAAAAGATTTGGAGGGTCTCATTTCCAAGCTTAATCCAACTATTGAGCTCTGTTGGAAGATTCATCATCAATTGGCAAAGAAGCTAACTGTAACATCAGCACAGTGTTTTATTTACTCAAGATGCTTATCTTCAATTGCACATAAAGCTGCTATTGCTGCTCCGATTGAGGATGAGAGTATCCTTCCATCTAAATCAATTGACCAGTCCGCAGATCATTGGAGAATTGCTCTGGGTGGACTTGCTGAAATGATTATGGTGTTGCTAGAAACCCATTGCTGGGAAGTTGCGTCTGTGATGCTTGATTGCCTACTCAGAGTCCCTCGATGTTTTTGTCTGGATAGTGTGATTGGTACAATATGTACTGCAATAAAGACCTTTTCATGTAGTGGACCAAAAATTGCTTGGCGCTTGCAGGCTGATAAGTGGTTGTCATTGTTATTTGCAAGAGGCATCCACAGCCTTCATGACAGTGAAATTCATTTGGTCAATCTGCTCTGTGCAATGCTTGGTCATCCAGAACCAGAGCAACGCTTTATTTCCCTTCAACACTTAGGAAGACTCGTGGGCCAGGATGTCGACACTGGAACAGCATTATTACCTTCTTTATCTCATGATAACCTTTTAGTTATCTCTGTTTCCGAGCCAATTTTGAAACCTCTGGTTTCAAATACATGGGATCAGGTAGCTGTGGTGGCATCATCCGACACATCGTTACTTTTAAGGACCCGTGCAATGGCACTTCTTGTTGACTATATTCCATTTGCTGAGAGGCGCCAGTTACAATCGCTTCTTGCATCAGCTGACCATGTTCTTTATGGTTTGGGAAGATTTGCGCACACAACTTGTGAAGGCCCATTGGTACAACTTTCATTAGCACTCCTTGCCAGTGTTTGCCTACACTCTCCTGCTGAAGATATGTTTTTGATTCCTCAAGTTGTTTGGAGAAACATTGAAACTTTGGGATTGTCAAATACTGGTATAGTTTGGTTCATTTGATAACAACAATACTTGATATGAGGACTTTCCAATTAAAAAAATTATACTTAGTATGAAGTGTATAGACTCTCAATGACAAGTTTCTGATTATGCTTTTCCCTTTCCTCTCTTGTCAATTTTATTTGTGCAGAAGGCAAGCCTGGAGATCTTGAGAAAAAAGCTTGTCAAGCTTTGTGTAGACTGAAATATGAAGGAGATGAGGCTAAAGAGGTAAGTATTAATAAGAGCTTTAAGTTTGGGTATTCTTTCCAAGGTAGATGGTATCAAGACCTACAAAGATATGCATTATTGTGGGGCAACACAGTTTCAATGTTTTATCCCTGATTTCCTTTTCAGCAGAATGGGGAAGATCTTTTATATTATACAACAATTAAATTATTGACAAACACATTTTTGCATGTAAGAACCTGAAAGAAGTGCTATCATCAAGTTCTTCAAAACAACTGAGCCTGGATTTTGGAAGCACTCGTGAATCGATCCTTCAGGTTAGAATTATTTCCGCTGTCATGTAGAGCAATGTAGTTGTCAACGTTGATCATTATTGCTGTAATTCTGTTTGGATTACAATCCCTTTTACTCAATGACGGTGATAAGTTCCATTAGAAAACTTCACATGGCAGTGCTTCCTAAAAAGTAATGTCTGGATACACCTCCATAAGATATTGAGCCTTGAATTACACAATAGTCATGCAGTTGGTCCATTAACTGAAAGATGTACTCGCTATCTATGGAAAAATTTGTTTAACTTGATAATCAACTTCTCTTAACCTGTTTATTACTATTGACATTTCTTTAAGCTCTATTGCAGTTAAGTTTGACCTTGTTCTTATTTTGTTTTTGGTTGAAATTTTGTTTCATTAAATTGTAATAAGATTCTTTTTTTATATGAATAAAACAATGATTACTAGAGATCGCTTGTCTCACAAAATTTGTTTGACATGTAATCTGCCCCTCAACACTTGCTTCATATTTAGTATTTTGTATTGTTTTGTACATCGTGGGTATATCATTCATATGTACTCACATATGTATGTTTTTACTTATAAGCGACTTATTTGTCTCTTCTCAATATTTTAACATTTTTCACGAATCTATCCGGGGTTTTTTTCCCCCCTCACACATAGTTCCTCTGTTCTAAACCATCTATCTATATACTATATAAAAAAGGAGGTCACTATTGCGTGGTTGCAACAAAGGGGCTCATTTGGAGTGGCTCTCAAGTTTTGATTAAAAAAGATATGATAAATAATTGTTTGGTTGTCTCTTTGTTTCATTGTATATGTATTTATCTGTGTTTATTCTTTTTGAATAATTGTTCATTGTACATATCTAAGTTCATGTACTTTATGGTGTTTGTATCGGTGCAGGAGTATGATACTTTGATTTTCATGATATTTATTGTTGGTGTGAAATTCATGTCACTATAAGCTGTATTTATTAAATTCAGATGAAAAGAAAATTCATTATCTCCCAGCTTTTTCAATTATTAATTCTCTCATTATGTCATTAATTCAGCTGTTGTTTTTTAGGGTAAATTACACTCACTTCCCTTGAGGTTCCTGACAATAATAGACAATTCCCTTGTGGTTTCAAAAATGAAATTAACTTTCCCTACTGTAACTGACAATATATAGAAACCCCCCATGCCGTTAATGATCTGTTAGTCAATTAATGGACTTCGACTGAATCACTTTGTATATATTAAAAATTTCCTATTTTACCCTTAATAAATAAGGTAAATAAAAAATACATTTCTTTAATCTTCCCCTTCTCCCCAGTTGCATATTCGGCCAATCTACTCTCCTGTCTTCAAGATCAAACTACCATAGACACCCCCAACCCATCTCCGCCACACCACCCAGCACCTCCACCCGTCACCCACAACCACCAGTCACCTCTACCCCTTCTCCCCCACCCCTTCTCTGCCGCACCCCAGCCCTCACCACCCCTACCCTACCCCTTTTTAGCTGCACCGAACAACCCTCTCACCCCTTTTTTGCCACACCCAATCACCCCCACCCTTTCACCGCCTCCACCACACAAACCGTCTATCAGTTAACAGACATACATATTTATTTGATATATTTTAGTGGGTTGAAATCTTAGCCTGAGACTAAGAAAATGGTGATTGATTGTAGGTGTGCGATAGCTTTTTGGCAAAGCAGTCATGGGTGTTCAACTTTGGTTGTAATTGTGGTGGTAAATGGATGATAATGTGGTTGGTGAATCTCATTATTGTGGTTGCTATTGTTGATAGTTCGGCAATGTAAGAGACCCGAGGCAGTAATGGGTGGTGTTCCCCACTTTCGTCCCTGTTTTATGTTTTGGTAAATTGACGTGGTTTTTATGGTGGGTCTAGTGGAAGGGAGTGTTGGGTGGTCGGCAATGATATGGGTGATGGTGGTGATGGATTTCAAGGGAGAGAGAGCACATACTGATCCCGACCAGTCAATGGGATGAAGAGACAAAGTGCTTTGATTGAACAGGGGATGAAGCTCCAGTAATGGCCACCATTCAATGAGTGCAGAGAGAGGGCCAAAAGGGACAAAGTGAAGGGTGTGGTTGTTGGCTGGGTGTTTGGCTATTGAGATAGGTTTGGGTTGGATCTGTTTGATTAGAAAATATAAAGAACATTTGAATGCTATGGAAATTCCTCCCAAAACAAAAATATTACTATAGAAATTTAACTTTACAAAAAAGGTAAAATGGTAATTGTCCTTTAATTGTTAATGTATGTTAGCCAACAACTCTGACAAGGGAGGTCAATGTCATTTTAGAAACCACAAGGGAATTATCTATTATTGTCAGAAACAGCATTAAACAAAAAATTATTATGAATATGCTCAGTTATTCATTAGACAATTAAACAAAAGTAGTTAAATGAATGTACAATTAAATTACATAAACAGTTAGATGAATTAAACATAAAGGGTTAGGTGAATACACAATTAAATTATATAAATATAACAAAGTATTACTATATTTATTTCATATGTAAAATCACTACAACACTTATAACAAAATAAGTAAAATCACTACAACAAAATATTAGACCTAAAAATTAAAAAAACAAATCCTAGGCATCGGTCACTATCGCTGTGTTTGCTACAGGTGCCTTACTTTGAGGGGCTCTTATTTTATCATTTGTTTTGTAATTTATCTAGGTTCTTTTTCTTATACAAACTAATAAGTAATTGTCGAAAAGTAATACCTCTTTAGACCTTCTAAAATACATTTTCATGAATAGAATTGTAAAAGTCAATTGACTGTTTTCTTAGTTCCTCAACTATTACTTCAAATACATGTATTCTTGAAAATTAAGATTGCATCTACATTTAATAAGAATTTTAAAAGTCAATTCACTATTTTTTTAGTTTCCTCAACCATTACTTCAAATACATGCATTTTTTAATTTAGCAAATGGTAAGGCACATGTTAAGCATGAGTTATACAAAGTGTGGGGCCTACATTTTTCACAACTTCCTACGCTTTCTACAACGGGGAAAAAAAAGGACCCTTTTACTGTTTTACCTATAATGTTAATTCATATTTATAGTTCCGTACAAGTTGAGCATTTGAATTTAATACGAATTCTAAAAGTCAATTGGACCTTTTTTTTTTAATTTCTTTAATTATTACATTTAAATAATGTGTTATTGGTACTTAATAGATTATAACGTACATATTTTTCAAACAAACTGAGTAAAAACTCATGCCATTATACATTCTATTTATTGAATTCAAATGAAATACATCTTCACTATCTCCTTAATTATTTTAATTATGAATGTAAATATATGAGTAATTAATAATTTTAATACGCTACTAAAAAAATCATATATGCAAACCGATACTAATCAGTCCTCCTTTTGTGCAGATAATTGATTTTTATTTTTAGGATGACTACATTTATGTCATTTATGTATATCACAAATTTTTTTATTGTTTTTACAATACATAAATAAAATATATAAATACATTAATATTCACTTTTCCATAAGCATGTATGGATAGACAAATACACAATACATTGATTCAAATTATATAAAAGAGATTAGAAACATGAACAAAGAAATTATATTTAGTTTTTATTTAACACTATTGTTGTTAAACAATGAACCTAAAAAAGTTCTCCAAGTCCTGTGCATTGCACGGGCCTTCTCTCTTTTAAACCACACTTGTATCTTGTAGGTTTTGGGATACAAATGCCTTCCAATTGAGCTGTTTGATTGACATCTAGGCAAGAATTTACCTTTCTATGCTATTTTTAGTATGAGGGATGGCCAAACTCATGGAAGGGAAGGTAGGAGGGATGTAAGCGGCATTCTTGGGAAAGGAAGCTACTTCTCTTCCTTTCATTTGATCAAGCAGGAAGGAAGGAACATGGTCTTTTTTTACTACCACAAACCTAATGTATCAAAAGAAGGATGATGTTTGAAGGGCAAAAATATAAAGAGGTTCCATCCCTTTCCCTCTTCCTTTCCACCTGCTTTTGAGCAGAAAGAATTTGATGGGTTCAGAAGGAAGGTGCTTCCCTCTTCCCTTCTCCGCATTTGCTTCGTTTAAAATGGTGTAAGCTCTATTCATATGTCTACCTCCTTATCCTTTTCTCCCTTCTTCCTCTAACTGTACAACCACTAATATTTATTCTCCCCTTTTAGAGATCTCGAAATGTGGTACTACTTGGACTATGGTATAACATCAAATTGATTGATAAGCCAAGGGTGAAACATAGACATATAAATACTTCTAATTTGGCTGCAAATATTGATGACAAATGAAAGAGGCCTATCTGCTAATGGTTGCTTGCTTGCTTGCTTGAAAGGCGTTTGTGTTTGTTATTTTAAAAGTATAGGGCCACAACACTGTAAACTTTGGAAATATTGAATCCTAATTAGGGCCTATGTTCTTAATGGTATAAAATAAAAAAATGAAATGGCCTGTGGTAAAAATGAATTGAGTCATTGCCAGCAAATTTGGCATGCAATGCAGATGATGCAAGCAGTTTTCTCATCCCTTCTGAAGAGGCAGTTCACTATTAGAACTGTAATTGATGAGCTATATACCCTTGGTTTACCTGCCTTAGGACTTGAGGCCTTGTGAAGTTTTTGAGTTGATTTACTGTCCTGAATAACTTTCCTGAATAATTATACAAGAACTCTGCCTCACTGAAATCCGATAACTTTTCATGTGAAAAACTATCCTATGCTCCTGTGGGCAGTTCATGTGAAAAACTGAACTATTCTGGAAGTTATAGTGATCCTCTTACTCTTTAGTTTACCTAATTTGAGTTTATGCATAATGTAGTTTATGCCGCTCCACAAACTTGTCTCAAGGTAACTGGTACATGTCCCCTCCCTTATTGTGTCATATTGGCTGACTTCAAGAGGTTGTATTGATCTACTTGTTCTTTTTTTTTTTTCCTATGTATCCAGCATACATGGTATAAATCCTCCAGAATGGATGTTGGCATAAACAATGTCAGAAAATTCTGCCCATAAATTCTGAAAGCCAGAAAATTAATCTTGAATGGAAAGATTGCCTTGAGAGTAACTGGCAATCTCATACTCCAGCTGAAAACGCCTTGCTGTATTGTCTTGATTGTAGACCTTTTTAAGATAATCCCACATGGCTTTAGGAGTCTTATATGGCCTCAGATTGAGGACAATAAGAGGATCAACAGATCCTAAAATCCATGTCATCACATGAGCGTCTTTCACTTTCCATGGAGCCAACTTGATAGGATCCGTAGGACTTGGGTTACGTCCATCAATATGATCCCACAATTCCTTCCCTATGACAAATAGTTAAAACTGAAATTCCCAAGCGGAGTAATTCTTACCAGTGAAACGAACACTGAAAGAATCAGAGGTGTCTCCTGACATAATGAGAGCAGCAAGTCACAACAAGCAACACACCAAAGAAATACCATAGCAAGCCACCAGAAAACTAAGTAGCAAGATTTAAAAAAAAAAATAGAACTCAAGACAATCCAATGGCCAATCCGCAACAAACAGCAACACAAACTCGGCTAAAAATGCTAAAAAAAATTCTGACAGCACCACTATGATGCCCAGAAACTGCCGACAGCACCCCCACAGACACCCACAAGATTCAGCCTAATCAAGCCCAACAAAGCGATGATAACACCCAACAATTTCAACACCACAAGAGAGAAAAGCTGAAATTCTAAATTTGGATTATGGCTCTGATACTATGTCAATTTGGCTGAATACCTCTCATTGTGAGGTTCCTCTGGTTATATAGAAACCTTAGGGCTAATTACAAGGCTGAATATCAGCAATTACATCAATCAAGTCTAACTAAATAAGGAAGCTATAACTGTACTACTAATTACAAAATATCTACAGCTATAATACAGAATCATGCCATAAATAGGTAGACTAATTATGACTAGATATATGCTGTCTAGGCCAGCACATATCCAACTGACAGATGGTTCCATATAAATTGATTTCTGATTAACAGAATGCCTTTGTGGGGGTCGTCAAATTTTGGATGCATTCTAGTGGCTAATGAGGCAGTGGATTCGAGATTGTGGACTGGGGTTCCAAGCATGTTGTGTAAAATTGATATCGAAAAGGCCTATGATCATGTTTGTTGGGACTTTCTAATCTACTTATTGGAGAGAATGGGGTTTGGGGGAAATGGTGAAACTGGATAAAATTTTGTATCTTTTTTGTCAGGTTTTCAATTATGGTGAATGGCTCTCCGACAGGATTCTTTGGCAGTTCTGGGGGACCAAGACAAGGAGATCCTTTATCTCTGTAATTTTTTGTTATTGTCATGGAGGCTTTAAGTAGAATATCAAAGCGCGCTGTTGATGGGGGTATGATTGGTCACTTTGAGGTGGTAGGAATTGGAGAGGATGTGGTTTCTATCTGTCATTTGCTTTTTGCAAATGATACACTCATTTTTTGTGATGCTAATGTGGAATAGTTAAGGTACCTTCGATGTGTTATTATTTGTTTTGAGGCTGTTTCAGGGCTTAAAGTGAATGTGAGAAAAAGTGAATGAATTACAGTGGGTGATGTGGAGAATATAGGGATCTTAGCAGATTGTTTGGGGTTTAAGATAGGAGCTCTTCCTACTAGTTATTTGGGTTTGCCTCTTGGCTCTTATTTTAAAGCAACAGTAGTTTGGGATGGTATTATTGAGCATATGGAAAGGAGACTTGCATCTTGGAAGAGGTAGTATATCTCAAAAGGAGATAAATTGACCTTGATTAAAAGTACTTTGTCTAGTTTGTCGACTTATTTTATGTCTCGTTTCACTATTCTAGCATCAATAGCAGATAGATTGGAGAAGCTGTAGAGAAATTTTTTGTGGGGTGGTTTGTATGATGAGTTTAAATATCATCTCATGGCTTGGGATAAAGTTTGTGCTCCTTTGAAAGATGGTGGTTTGGGTATTCGTCATTTAGGCTTTTTTAATAAAGCTCTGTTGGGTAAGTGGTTGTGGAGATTTGCTATGGAGGATTCAAAGTAAATATGGTTTGGGGGAGGGTGGTTGGTCTGCTAGACGAAGTCAGAATTCCTACGAGGTCAGTATGTGGAAAGGAATTAGAAATGGTTGGGTAAATTTTTTTGGTCATGTTAGCCTTGCTGTTGGCGATGGAAGTAGAGTTTAGTTTTGGCATGATTTGTGGTTCAAAGATGTTCCGTTGTCCATTGCTTTTCTAAATTTGTTTGCTATTGTGAGGGATAAGGAAGCTTTGGTGGTAGAGTATTTGAAGGTTTCTAATGATGTGGTGGCATGGGAACCTCTTGTTATTGGAGGGCTTTAAGATTGGGAATTTGAGGAGGTGGCAGAGTTCTTTGGGTCATTATATACATTGAATATTACTAGGAAAGATGTGGATCATATGATTTAGGCAAATAATAAAGGGAGATTCTTTGTTCGATCTTATTATGTATTTCTTAATAATAAGCAGAGGAAATTGTTTCAATTGAAGGCTGTTTGGAATTCAGGGGCTCCTAGAAAGGTGGGTTTTTTTGTGTGAACGGCAGCTTTGGATGCCATTCTTACCATTGATAATGTAGGGAGAAGGGTTTATATCCTGCTTAATTGTTGTTGTATGTGTTATAGAGCGAGGGAGACTGTGAATCATTTGCTTACCCATTGTGATGTGGCACGTCAATTTTGGAATTTGGTATTCTCTGTTTTTGGAATTAGTTGGGTTATCCCAAAATCTGTGGTATTTTTATATGAATCATGGTCAAGAGGTAGAGATTGTGTGAAGAGGAAAGTTTGGAGGTTGGCTCCGCTGTGTATGATGTGGTGCATTTGAAAGGAGCGTAATAAGAGGACTTTTGAGGGCACTGTGTTACCAATCAATAGACTAAAGGCTATGTTATTGCATACCTTACTTTTTTTTTTTTGGCTTTCTGGGCATTTTTGTTATTCCTCTATTGCTATGATAGATTTTATTGGTGATCCTTCTTTGAGGGGGGTAGAGTTTTGGTGGTTTTCTGTTTTGTATACATCTTGTGTACTCAGGAGGCTCTGTTTTGAATAAATTATTTTTACTTGTCAATATATATATATATATACTTTAAATCCATCATCAGCAATTAGCCTATTATCTTGGATGTTATCTCCTGCCACCTTAAAGGGCAGGGTCTAGGGTTCAGGTTCTAGTTGTAGAGGGGTTCTTGTGTTATTTATTGAATGTATGTATGTAAAAATTTGAGTTTTTTTTTTATTTTTTTTTTATTCTGTTGTGTGTGTAAGGGGGAGGGGGTGGGGGGGGGGCGTTCCATAATTGGCTGAAACCAAAAGCCTTTGTGAACATTCCTTGAGCAATTCTTAAAACATGCCTGTTTATCACAAACTAATTTATCCTGTTAATGTCTGCACAAAGAAATTTGGTATTCTGCACAAAAGACCCCAAAACAAGTGCAGTACTTAGAAACAATGCGTTTGTCGTAGAGGTTAGTTGAGGAGGGGGGGGGAGAACGCTGTATTTCGGGATTGCCAACCAATTATTTGCCATTTCTCCATGCAAAAGCTGCTTGTATTATTTGTCTAATATCTCCATAAAGTACTTTAATCTCTCTGTTGCAATAACATCGACCCTCGAAGATGGTAAATCCTATGAGTTGGATACTCATGGATACTGATTCGCAATAGAATGGATTTGTTGTGGTTAATAATGCCCTCTTTTAATAGTAGCTATATTGGCCCAAGATTGAAGGAATGGGGTCTTCTTAACCCTCCTATACAATAAATCTCCACTTCCTCCACTGTCTTCCCCCCGCCCCCAAAAAATAAATTTATAAATAAATAAATTAGCAAAAAATAAAGCTTACCCGTAAGTATAAAAAGAAAAAAAAATGAATGGAAAAATAAATTCTATTTCATAAATGGACAAAATTGACATTATTTTGATCAAAATTTGTTGCTTGCTAGAAGTTTTATACCATCCCCATGGCCAAACATTAACTTTAAATAGAAAAGAGTTTTCTAGGGATTAAATTTTTGTGCTGAAACATGGCTGGGATCTTCAGGCCATGTTTTGTATGCAAGAATGGAATGAATGAGAGAATGGAATGGAATAATTCTTCCCATTTTCTTGTTTGGGTGCAGGATGGAATAATGTGAGAATTGGATGACCATTCCGATTCTCTTGTTTGTTTTGGTCAATGTAAATGTCGGAATAGAATGGAAAAGTTTTAGAAATATCCACTTAGAGAGGAAATGGCCATTCTAGTAAAATTTAGAAATGGCCATTCCAACTTTGAGTGGTGGTATCAAACGGCGGAATGAGAATGGGATCTGGGGGCATTCCATTCAGCCCATTCCCTCATACCAAATGTGGCATTAATTCATTGATTGAAAAACTATCTTCATGTGAGGCTTGGACTCATCATAGCAACTTGGTTGATAGCAATCACCATGAATCAAAAATCCTCCAAACATATCTATACCAGCCAGAAGAACAGATTTACCAACATTTCTAGTTTCAATCAAACAGCCAAAAGGTCTTCCAGACATTTGCTATAAGTACGGTAGTTTTGCAATAAAATGTATGATGATCTATGACAATCTCATGTCTGAAGAATGACCTGTCCACATGTTCTTAAATGTAGCAATATGGATGATAATGTCATCAATCATACATGCAAGAATGAAAAGGAGAGGGAGAACAAAAAAAAAAGAGCTCTTGTAATTTTTTACGTTCTTTCCTTTTAGTACTGAAAATTTCTCATTTAAAGCCAGTGTCAATTAATGTGAAATGAACCACACAGAACTGGTTAGAGGAACTTTTTTTCTCAGGCCTAACAAATATCATAGGACTCTTGAATTGAATTCTAAATAAAGTGACACCGCTTGTCTTTTCTATGTTTTTTTGTTTCTATTCACATTTACTTATGCATGTATACCATATGTCTTAAGTGCTTTCCTTTCATTTCTTGTTTATAATGGAAGAATGAATATAGGGAAATAAAATGACTTCCAAATTGGGTTCATTTCTGGAAAATATAATAAAAGTAAAAGAAAAAAGAGGAGATTTGGAAGAGCTTGAACCAACTTACTTGGGGAGGGAAAAAACTGTGCAATTTTTTTAGTTGAAACTTCATCGCTGGTCTTGGAGGATTTCTGTTTTCCTTGTTCACAGAGTTGCCTTTCTACTTTCTTTGTGGTATTTTATCTACTTGTTTATGGTTTGGTGACAGGTCCTTGCCAATTTAACTTCTGTTCAGTCATACTTTGATTCCTTCTCAAAGAAAATTGACCAAAAAGTTATGGTAAGCCTGTCATCCTGGTGAATATCATTTTTACTTCTAAGTCTCGACTTCATGATCAAGTGATTCAACTTCAATGTGTTGTAGGAGGTAGAGGAAGCTGAAATGGAATTAGACCTTCTTCAGAAAGAGCAGGCTGTTCAGGAATCATCTAATGATTGCAAAGAATGTCAGATTCCCTTTCTAGCCGGTAGTAACTTATTCATTAAATTGACACATTCGATCCTGTGACAATACATCAATTTATTTACCTTGATACTATTTTGCTATTTTACGCCATGCAGCTTTTGCAAAGGATGATGACCGTCTTCAGCAAATCAAGGATAGCATTCGATCTCTGTATGCACCTATCTTTACTTCCACTGCACACTTAAATAAATTGAATTTCATTGCAAGAAAGAGAAGGAAAAAATAAGTGTGACAAATTGACGATTACTCCTTTATCTAGCGTAAGAAGCACAAACAATTCTAAGGTGTCATGTCTGTGTAGATACCATGTTGGACTCATTGAACAATCCTCGAAAATATTAAAACCAGACACACGTCAAACATTTGGGAAACACAGGTCTGCAACACTTAAAAGAGTCTTAGACATATAAACACATTGGAAGTTTGAAGAAAGTCACAATGATAAAACAAAAACAATATGAATGTAAACCTATAAAATCATTCATTCTTTAGATTTTTTTAATTTTTAGAATTCTGGAGCCTAAAATTTTTTATTTTTTATGAATAGAACTTTTTGAAATACTTCTTTTCCAATAAGTAAAATCTAAAAATAATTTCTTCCTATTTTGATAAAATAAAATGTAAATGTATTTGTAAATTGTAATATAAAAAATGAAGAAATTCTTATATTTTTATGTATACATGTGAAAATATTAATTTGTTTGTTGTCGTGTCTCTGTTCTACCGTGCTGTGATTTGTTTGAAAATTGGCATGCTAGCGCGTCCATGTTGTGTCGTATCTATGCTGCTTAGTATCTAGACCGTGAGCCATTATCTGAATTCCAGAAATTTAGATTCTTTCTTTATTTAGATAATGAATCTTTAATCCATTTTCAGTATTATCTAAAATCTTTGTAAGCACCATTGTATTCTTATTTACACGTGCACTCTATGTTAGTGTCACTCAAGTGGCTTTGGTCTTTCCATATAAGATTTACTAATATCTCTGAAAAGGGGTTAAAAAGTATGATCTGTCATATGACTTTTATCTCTTTTCAGCAATCATCTTCATTCACAAGATCTGTTCACAAGCACTTGGTAGAAAATTTGATTTTGTGATTAGACTACCATTGAGCTTCAAACAAGCAGTAATTAGGCAAGGACCAAAATTTCATTTCGATAGGTCATTTCAGTTGGCTTGGAAATGGAAATGTTTCAGAAACATTTCGGAAATGTTTCGGAAATATTTTAAAAGTGACAAATATTAATATAGTAAAATACATTCTTTTATATTTTTTTTTCTCAATAAGAATTGTACAACAATTTATGAAAAGTTCTAAACTCGTGTTGATACAAGGTCTATAGTATTGTGTTTTGGTGCATTTTTCTGTGTTCCAGTGTGTCTTAATAGAAACAATAGAGTTTCGTTATTCCACTAGTGTTTCGTTTCGGTCTCTTAGGAAACGGAAACATTTCCGCCGTTTCGACAAAAACAAATGGAAATTTTGTTCCTTGTAGTTAGGATCCAATCAATACTTCTGAATTTCTTAATTTACTTTTGCTTTTAAAATGGTTTTCAAATCCGCTGAAGTAGATAATAGACTAACAGTGCAAGATGCTGTGTTCAAGGCTCTGAATAATTGCTCTCCTAGGAGGCTTTTATACACTGAAGATAGAAGGCGACCTTTTCATACATGTGATGAGAATGGTAGAACTGAAAACTTGAAATTATTTTTCTGTAGGGCATTCCTAACCGTTTGACCAGAGGATGTGTAACTCTAATGCACATAATTCATAAAAGTGCATTTTATTCTGGTCTTTTCATATCAGAGATGACACCATCAAGTTTCCAGAACCTGTGGTTTGTTATGGCTCGTTTTGGTGATTTTATGTTCCCTGCTTCAAATGCATTGAATTTCATCTGTGCCAGATCTTAGATCGGTTAATATATTTAGCCATTGTGTTACTCGTTTTAGTTTTCCTGATGGATGTACTTCATTCAAGGATTGCATGTTAAAGTTCTCTAAAGCTTTTTCTTTCTTTCTTTCTTTCCTTCCTTCCTTATTTTTTTTTCTTTTATCAAGTTGCTTCTAAAATAATCGAATGATACTCCCTTCCTACCAGAGAGAAGTCCAAACTCAGAGAAGAGATAATAGCCCGTAGACAAAAGAAGCTACTTGTAAGACGTGCCCGTCAGAAATATTTGGAAGAGGCCGCTTTACGAGAAGCAGAACTTCTTCAAGAACTTGATAGGTTTTACTTCCTGATCTGTGGCTCATTTTGTGTTCTTAAATTGTGATGTTTTCATGGTTATAAAATATTGTGTTCTTAGAAATAACAAATACCTTCTTGTGTGTTAGAGAGAGGACAATTGAAGTAGAAAGGGAGATTGAGAGACAGCAGTCGCTGGAACTTGAGCGTGCAAGAACAAGAGAGCTGCGTCACCATCTTGATATGGAGAAAGAGAAGCAATCGCAGGCAAGTCTAGCAGATCACTAACCCTGAACTCTGTCTATCCTCATTTTATCTACTCTTGTTTGTGCTTCTTCTCATAGGACCTGTTATGTAAGTAAGGGCTGGGGTTTGGCTGGTGGAATTCGGGACCTGTCATAGGACCTGTTACATCTCATATTTGGAATTCAGGAATAAATCAGGAAAATAGGAAGAAATTGGATGCAAGTGGTAGAAACAACAGAGAATTCTAGAGATGTTGAAATTATAGAAGACTGAATTTTCTTAGGAGTTTCACGGAGGATTATTCTGTTGGGTTGGGAAACTTTTGTTCTCTTGGAGGAAGAGTGGAGTGAGGGCAGGGGTTAGGCTGGTGGAGCAAGGGACAGGTGCTCAGCATTCATTGTGCTGAGGGATTTCAAGGTGGAAGGGCTCAGAAGGGAGATGAAGGAATCTGTCTCCCATTCTCGTGGGCAGAGGTTCCTCAGTAAGTTTGAGAGCGGGGCAATTGGTTGAGTGTTGGTCCTTGCTTGATTGTTTATTTGTGGAGCGGAGGGAGGGGATTGATTTTTTGGAGGTGGCAGCAAAAACTTCTATATGATCTGAAATGGTCAAGATTCTGGTATCCGAGTTAGGGATGGATGGTCGGTAATGGTGGGAACTCTAAGATAGATCAAAGGTCAGTTTCTGCTATGTAGTTGAGGAGCAGAACCTATTTGCAGGCAGCCAAGTTGCAGAGTTGGCCAGAGAGTGCATTGAATACTCTTGCTAGAAGTTCAAAAGGGGCTTGCAGTGTTGAGTTCCAGCCTTCTTCATGCGAGGAGGTGGTATCCTTCTCGAGGCACTGCTTGATTGGTCGATTAGGTGGTTTTGAGTCATTAGTACAGTAAACTATCTCGCTGCAAGGCTGGGTGGCCGACCGGTGTGAGGGCATTTGATATGACCAAAGCTCTCTATCTCGTCATGTTTTGATTAGAGGAGGAGGAGGCTAATAGCAAGGCCCAAGGAAATTTGAGTGAGGTTATGGGCCTCCCCCTTTGTTTGGGGGTTCAACCTGTCTAAAGGAGATCAGTGATGAATGTGGGGGTTTAACAGTTCAAAAAAGGATCAGTGATTGATGTGGGGAGTTTGTGAGAGAGAAAGGAGTAATTCCATTGGGTGAGGCTTTGAGTGAAGGGTAATGGGAGTCAGGTTCTAACCTATGTTTTGGTTGGGTTTGGCTCCATGAGGTGCAATATGCCAATATGTGCAGAGACTGTGCCTCACTAGTCATATAGGGGCCAGAATGTGATGGAGGCTGTGGGTGTAGAGGGGTTGTGGTTGGCATGTAGTGCAATCGAGATGGAAGCCTGTGGGTAGGTGGAGGAGTTTTCCCAAATGTGGTTCTTGTGGCATTAGAAGGGGGGGTGTTGATTTGGATTTGAATGGGCACGGAGGCACAAAAGATTTGAGGTTTTTTTCTGTGGTGTTTATTCAGCCTCGTGGGAGCCGTTTCACGGGTCGGGTTGTAGGTACTTATCCATACCCGACAAAGGGGTGGGGCTTATCTTTCTTTGGCTGAGAAGGGGAAGTGGGTTATCCTTTCACAAGTTGAGCCCAGGTAGGCCATTGGGAGTTCAGTGGGCTGGACCTCTAGGTATGACAATCAGGGAGCTTCAAAATGGGCTATGAAATGATAGGAAGGCCCATCTAGGCAATCAGTATTTGTTTCTCACAACAGTCTAGTGGGAGTGCCCATATTAGTGGCCTATCCAAAGTATGGGAGTCAAACAAGCCCATAAGTCAGTTACCTACTCATCTGGTATCCCTTCGTCCCATCTTAGCTTCCCTTTATAGAACAAAACCTTCAGAGGCTTGCCTTCAATGATGCTTTGGTGGTGGGTCATGCAAAGGACAAAGATGAAGCATAAAGAAGGGTGGTCTTTTTCAAGGGGAGTTGGAGAAGGCTATAGTGGACAATTGCAATGAGGTAAATGGTGACTCCTTAGGAGAAGTTAGGGAACGCATTGTGAAAGGCCTTCCTTGACTCGGTTGGAGAGCTTGATTGTATTGTCGGGGTCCTTACTTAACAGTTTAAGTTTTTAGATCAAGTGGTGACTTAACATGGTGTTAGAGCTTTGGTTGAGAAGAAGTGATCTTAGGTTCAAGTCTTTCCATATGCATTTGTTCCCTGATTGTATTATATTTCTTTCTATCTCTGTATGTTGCATCTCCACATACAAAACAGGTTGCACGTGAGGGAGGGTATTGGAGAACTTAATAATGTATTGTTGGTGCCCTTACTTAACAGTCTGAGCTTTTATGTCAAATGGTGACTTGATAGACTCTGTGTTTGTTAATTGAGAGAGAGTTAGAGGCTGGGTTGCACTACAAGAAGACTTGTGTGTGTTGTTGGTTTTTTTTTGGGGGGGTTAGGAGGGAAGGTATTGTTGATTCATGGTGTATGATGAAGCCAGTGGCAAAGAGTACAGTAATAGTGAAGGTTATTTGATCACTTCACCTTTGAGGCGAGGAGTGGAAGTGTAGGAGTATGGAAGTATGGGGTTTGGAGGATGTAGATGAGCTCTACCCTGTGGAGTGCACCCCACTAGATTTCCCTAAGCCAAAGGAAGCAGTGTGTAGAAAGATTTGTGATTGGAAAGCAGTGAGCCTGGTTCTCCAATTGCAAAGGCTAAGGAAGAGGAAGTGTCAGACTGGGTGATGAGAAAAATTGAGAGATTTAGGAGATTTTTGAGTTTCTCCAATGAAATTTATGTGTAACTTGTGTTACATGATCTGTTCTAAATTTTTGAACTACTCAATTCGGACACTTGACGATTGAGTAATGGTGTGCAATTGTGTCAGATATGCCACATGTCTAGTTAAACATGCAATCAACAAATATAAGTAGTGAAGTTTACTATAAAACTATGCTAAATACTTCTATTTTATGCATAAGATACTCTATTTTAGTTTGTAAACACCATTTTACCTTAAAAAAAAGTATTTAAAATATATAAATCTATCTCTGACCTGATATCCTTAAATATGAGGATTAGATGAATCCAATACTTAGACACATATCCCCACCTAATAACCGTATCCAAGTATATATATGATAGTATGAAGATTATGGCAAGAAGCTATATATGAATTGGTGTGTTTTATATGGGTGTTAAGGGTCTTAATGATGGAAATAAGAGGGTAGTTGTAAAGAATTTGTTAAGGAAATGGCAATGAGCCTCAGTATGTTTATAGGAAAGTAGGATGGAAATTATTTCTAGGGAGGTGGTTTGTTGCATGTGTGAGGGTCAATGTGTGGAATGGGCTAGGTGCGTTAGGGACATCAGGTAGTATTTTGATTATATGAGACTGTTTAAGAGTTTTGACTATTGCCGAGGTGAACATTGGTTGTTCTTAGCCTCTTGTCTTTCCAAAATAGTTGAGGATGAGTTCCAAGAAGTTTCTTAAGGTGTTTATGATCGTCAAGAGACTGAAGATGGAAGGCTTTGGAAGGAATTATTAGCATCTAGGGCTACTTGGAGATGCCCCTGGTGTGTTGGTGGGAATTTTAATGTCATTAGATTCCACTGAGAGAAACTGAGATTGCTTAAGGATTATATGAAAAGATGGAACGAGGAGGTGTTTAGGAAGTTGGGGATTTGGTTGACTATAGGAAATTAAGGTATTGGATGGGTGGGTCGGTTAGGTCTTTCGGATGAGGTGGAGAGGGTGGGAAAAAAAAAAAAGGTGAAGTGGGAATGCTTATGATCTCAAAGGACGTGAGTTGGAGACAAAAGTCTAGGCTGATTATCATTAAGGGGGATAGAAACACGAATTCTTCCACAATATAGTTAATGCTCATAGGCAATCTAATCTCATCAAGAGATTGATTATGGTTGGGGGGTCACTGGGAAGGAGGATATCTCTGCAGCCATTACAGAATTCTATGAGAATCTGTATTTAGAGCCAGGAGTCGGGAGGCCTTTGCTAGAAGGTTTCGGGTTCTGCTATTGGAGGAGGATAGAGGTTGGTTTGAGTGTCTTTTCTTAGAAGGGGAAATTTTGGAGACCTTTAGGAGTCTTAATGGTGAGAAAGCACTGGGACCATAAGTGTTCACTGTGGCCTTGTTTCAACAATGTTGGTGTGTGTTGAGACATGAGATTATGGCTGTAAGTGTTCAATAATTGTTGGTACATGATAGTTAATACAATGGTAAAACAAATGATACAGTAAAACTATTGGCTAAGCTGGTGAGAGGATGACGTTTGGCAATAGAAGTATAGATTGTGGGGTGAAGAATTATGGGGTTATGACTTATGCTTACATTGTTGCATATGTTTGGAATTCTACCACTTTTGTTTGTAACTCTGTTTGCTGGAATTGTTTCTCACAATTGATTTTTGTGCATTTTGGACACAAGAAATGCCTCTGAGACTGAATTTGGTACAGGAATTGATAACAATAATATGGTAAATTTCCAGAGAAAATGTTTAATAGTATAAAACATATTCACAGAGAAAATAGGAAAAAAGCAGAAAAATAAAAATATATCAAAAAAATGTTTGTCAAGGTTGTGTACATGGTGACTTGAATTGATAATAATGTGGAAAATAATATTCATGATATATATGTTAATTGAGAAATAAATAAATAAATAAAAACCCATCTTCTTCAGGTTTTTTATGGTTTTCCACTCAAATCACAACTAAATCTTTATTAACTTGTAATACACAAGCTAATGAACAAAACCAAATATACAAGAAATCTGTCAGATCTGGAAATTAGAAACAGCCAACTCAACTTTAACAAGAACAACTAAAGCTCTCAAGATCCTACTTGAATGATGAGGAGAGCAAACAAAAATGGCAAAAAAATTACTCAAATCGAGTGGAGAGCATTAGGACAAAGAAGTGAGAAAAAAAGTGTAAAAATGGCCCAGATGGAAGCTTGAGAGTAAGTTCATATAAATATAAATAAATACAAGTACCATTGTGAAGTAGAGCAGTTTGATGGACAACCCTCTTATCCATCCTATCCTGAATTTGTTATTCTTACAGTTCGCATTTTGCATGCCTATGTAAATATTGCAGCATTTCATTTTCATTTTCATATTCCTTTATAAGGGTACTTTGAGAAAGTAGTACCTAATATGTCTAAAGTAGTACCAAATGTATAATTCATTTAATTTTGCAACTATTAGATTCGAAAATAATATATCTTAAATACTTGTTTGCATGTAGAGAGAACTCCAACGTGAACTAGAGCAAGTGGAATCAGGAATCCGACCTTCACGACGAGAGTTTTCTACCTCCACCCATAGTAGGTATGTTGTTACGTTTTGTCTTTTCTTTTTCACTTTTATTTTTCATTTTTTTATAACACGCACTCTTGAAGAATACAAATTGAGCACAACCCATGAGCAAGCATCTAGTATGATAGTCTAACCTACAAGTATCACATTGTAGCCTAAGAAGCACAGACACTTATAGAAAGGTGTCGTATCTATGCCAAATACGGCACTCATCAGACACTCCCATGACACGTGTCAAACACGCGTCCAAATGTGTATGTTATTTTTGTTTATATTTATAACCAAATACGCTTCGGACACTAAAGAAAAACACATGTCCATCACGTAAATACAAATGAAATTTGTTACGAAGTTTAAAAAAATAGCTTGGGATCCAATTGTAAAATATAAACAACGTGGATTCATACCTAATTTGATGTTTAAGACTTAAGCAATGTAATACATAATTTTTAGTCTTAATTAGTGTTATCTTGCAATTTTCATTTATCTTCGAGTAAAAGTTCATATATATTACATATATATAATGTAATATTTTTACTGTGTCCCCGCCTTATTGTATCTTGTATTTTTTAAAAATTAGTGTGTCCATTCCATGTCATGTCATGTCATGTCTTGTTGTGACGTGTCCGTATCCGTGCGTCTTAGATTGTAGCTCTTTGAATTAATGGTCTTTTTTTGGTACATCGGAAAATTAATGGTTTAAGTGCTAGGTTAAGAAATATCATGGAAAGTTGGGCACTTGCGAAAGGGCAACCAACCGAGACTCTTTATTATCTTTTCGTAGTAGTGTTGAACATTTCCACTTGGCTCTGCCTCCCCTTTTTTTCTCATTTTGTTTGAGGCGGGCTTGCTCTCATGGAAAGTTGGGCACTTGCGAAAGGGCAACCGACCGAGACTCTTTCTTATCTTTTCATAGTAGTGTTGAACATTTCCACTTGGCTTTGCCTCCCCTTTTTTCTCATTTTGTTTGAGGCAGGCTTGCTCTCATCTAAGAGAAAAGGTATCCCTCTAGGGCACTCTCTCTCTTAGATGAGAGTCTTAAGTAACTCAACCCTTCAATAACAAGAGTCACACTCTTTAAACGCCCTAAGAAATAGGCTTAAGTCATCGCCAATAACGCTTTTCTTGTTTTCGGTATGGGTGTTATCACGACTCCAAACCCACTTTGTGTGGATTAGGAATCATAATCGACGAGTAGCTTAGCTATCTAAGGCTGAACTAAATCAAAAGACTGATCACCTACATTTAATATAATGCGGAAGCATGATTCATTTTTTTATTTATTAGTAAACATAAAACAAATACCTATGTTATAATCGTAACATAGTTTTATTACAAAACAATAGTCTTAACACAAATTTAGGAAAATATACTAGTTTAAACTTATCACAAATTAAAATGTAACTCGAGTCTTCATGACATTCACACATAGGTAGCTTAGCCAACAAATTTTCAAACTTAAGCTCTTAATCTTGGTTACCTGAAAATGTTTAAGAAAACATGAGCTACAAGCCCAGTAAATAATAAAATAATTGAAGCATCAAAATATACTGTGGGTTTGATTTACATATGAAATAAATACCATTTGCATAAGATCTTGAAACAAGTAAAAGAGATATTCATATACTAAATATAAACATACATTTTACAGGATGTTAATTTAGTTTTATATTTACAAAAGCATATAAATGTCAGCATTATATATATAATTGCTAATGTACTCATGATCTCGGCTAAACGAAAAATTCGTAACAAAACGTATGCACTAGTGATACATAACAAAACGATAAAAAGTCGTGAGAAACGTATTCCTAATCATATCAGACTTTCGGCTTATTTTAAGTCCCTTTAATGTAGGATTTCCGAATATGGCACATATTGTTTTTAAATCTTATTCATTGTATACAAAACTTAATCTATGAATTTTCTTGGTAGAATAATACAAGGCTTAGCATCAAATATAATAATTATTTTTTAATAGTAGCATAGACATTATCATTTGCTTTGAAAACGTATTGTTTAAATCATTTGCTTTGAAATCGTATTGTTCAAATATAATTTGTAACAAAAGAACATTTGTATTGGAAATATATATGATTTACTCCAAATACACCATTGCTCACCTCAAGTGCTTAATGCTTGGAATTCCTCTTCTAAAGATTGGAACTTGATCTTCAAGAGCAACCTCCTAACCTCCACTCTTCTCTCTTTACTATGCTTAGGCTTACTTGTATTCAAACTCTCTCATCTACATGTACTGTTTATAGGATAAAGTATAGGAAGTAGGTATAGTAGTTTACTAATTCTTTATTCTCCATTAATTTAGTGGGCTAACTTTCATTATCATTTAGGTAAAGATAATCATCTCACTTATCAAATGGAGAAACTTTATACTCCACTCATTTAAGTGGAGTAATACTTTCATGATTATTTTGCTAAATGTTGCTACCATTTGTTCCTCTTTAGTTGTATATAAATAGAGAAGTACAAGAATAAAATTAATATATGCATAGAAGAGAATTATGGAGTGAGTGTAACTTAGTGAGTATGAGGATTCTAGGGTGTTACAGGTGCACCCTATTATTATAAGGATATCTCAACAAACTAGGTGATGATCAATTAAGAAAAGGACTAATTTTATGTAGGATTGTTCATTGTATTGTCTAGATGCTTTGATTGTATTACATCTCTGGGTTCTTGTTATTTTAAAACTTTGCTAGATTTGGCTTAGAAATTAGGTTATTTTTTTACGATCATTCTCAAATTAATAATATTATAACTTTTACAGTTTTTATCTGATGTATGAATGCATCATTGGACCACTGATCAAGTATAAATGACCAAGGCTACTACTTCCACAGCCAAAAAGACTATCTGCAGCCCCTCTCTAACCTTAGGGGGACAAACATATATGAGAGTGGGGAGCTGTGCATGCAGCCTTCTGAGCTGTAGAAATAGCCCCTCCCAATGACCTTATTGTATGCTCCTCCAAATAAGGTTTCAGTTGCAAGTAAATTTTTTAACCATATATAATTTAGCGGCTTAGATTTTTTTGATGAATTTAAATGCAGTCGGCCTCGGGAAAGATATCGCGAAAGAGAAAATGGAAGATCAAGTAATGAAGGCGGCTTAAGAGCAATTAGTGGCAACTTGCAGACAGAGACTGCCACCAGCAATTCATCTGTGACAACCATGCCATCAGTTGTTCTCTCCGGATCTCGGCCTTTTTCAGGCCAAGTTCCAACCATTCTACAATCACGTGACCGTGTCGATGAAGGTGGCAGCAGTTATGAAGAAAATTTCGATGGAAGCAGGGACTCGGGTGACACTGGTAGTGTTGGGGATCCAGAGCTAGTCTCGGCATTTGATGGACAGTCTGGTGGGATTGGGGCTGCTCAAAGACACGGGTCTAGAGGGAGCAAGTCTAGGGCGCAGATGATGGAGCGGAGGGAACGCGATGGCAGACGTGAAGGAAAATGGGAGAGAAAACATTCGTAAGTGGTGACCTGGAATTTTATGTGTGAACTCAAGTGTATGCATAAAAGAGTGTGTAATGCCACAGGCACTGATCTGCTTGGGAAAGAAAAAATTATTAAGGAATACATCTTTCTCAAGGTGGTATTATGGTCAGAGCAGGATGTGGTTGTGTAATATGCATGAAAAAATTGTATCCTCTTGCAACAGTTGTTGGGTTTTACTGGTAGGTCTTTGTGGCTTGAAATATATTAAATGTTGGAACTTTTTGATGTAACGCCTGTTTGGAACTTGGGGAAAGAAAGGAAAAAGAATTATTTTCCTTCCTTTGGTTTCTTTCTTAAGAGGGACGGAAAAGAAGTTCAAATTATTTTCCTTTCACTTTTCCTCCCTTTCCCTTCCTCAAGTTCCAAACAGACTATCAATTACTGATAGAAAATTATAAATGTTTTGGCTGCTTTTCAAATGTTGCACGTAGAGAGTTATCTCACATTTTCTCAAAGGAGAACGCTACACAATTCTATTTCTCATAATATTTTCTCACTTCTAAACAAAGTGAGTGGGTTTCGATGTGCACTCATTAATGTGAGTTCCACTGATTATATTACATCTCTGCTTTAGGTTGGCAATGTTTACTTTGGACGATTCAAACACGATTTATGCATATTTATCATAGTAAAGAAAAGACATAACAAATAGTTATAAAGTCAGTAGCACAATTCTAGAAGAGGAACTGACGGTAAAAACAGGGGAGAATAACCCTGTTCCAGCATAACAAATTAGAAATAACTATATTCAGCAGCACAATTCTCTGCTGGTTTGTTTAATAAGTTCAATGCTATCAGGCAACTCTCAATATGTATACATGTAAATCCTGAATATTTTCATTGTTAGGGCGCTCAATAATGCTTGAACACCAAAATCAACACAAATCAAGGCTCTGTTGATCATTCAGCCCTGTAAACTGGTCAGTGATGGAATGTAAGGAAACTACCTTGATGAGCAAAATGGTAATGAATTATGGGCCTTTTACGAAAAGAGGTTTATTTTAATTAATATATATTAAACAAGGGTTAAAATTTGAATATTTATCAAACCCTCGTTAAACGTCATTAAGAGTGATACTTTTATCAAAAGTGTCACTCTTAATGACGTTTTACGTTTAATGATATATGGAATTTCGAATTTAGAAATAACGAAAAGGAAAGCGTTATCTTTATTGACGTTTTCACTTATTTCATTAAAATTGTCAATGAGTCTGACGTTTTCTATTAAAAATGAAAACGTCAATGCAAATGATGTTTTCATACTAGAAATTTTTTTTTTGGATGTTCCACAATAAACTAACTCGTTCATTATTAACTTCGTGACTGGGACTCCGTTTGACGCATCGTTGGCGCCCACAGCTGTAGTTTGTTGAGATGGTGCAGCATGTCGAGTTTCGTGCCAAACGGAGGCCGTTTGCAAGATTTGGCATCCCCAAACCCTGATTCCAAAGTTTTTCAAATTGTTAAGTCTTCGGGAGGGAAAAATGCACTAACTCCTTCACCGAGACTCCATTCGACACGCCGTCACACCCGCAGCTGTAGTTTGCCGAGACGGTGCTAAGTGTCAAGTTTCGCGCCAAACGGAAGCCGTTTGCAAGATTTGGCATCCCCGAACCCTGATTCTAAAGTTTTTCAAATTGTTAAGTCTTCAGGAGGGAAAAATGCACTAACTCCTTCACCGGGAATCCGTTCGACGCACCGTCAGCCTTCGCAGCTACAGTTTGCCGAGACGGTACTGCGTGTCGAGTTTTGCCCCAAACGGAGGCCGTTTGCAAGATTTGGCATCCCAGAACCCCTATTCTAAAGTTTTTCAAATCGTTAAGTTTTCGGGAGAGAAAAATGCACTAACTCCTTCATTGGGAATCCGTTCGACGAGCCGTCAACCCCCACAGCTGTAGTTTGCTGAGACGGTGTTGCGTGTCGAGTTTTGGGTAAAACGGAGGCCGTTTGCAAGATTTGGCATCCCCGAACCCCGATTCCAAAGTTTTTCAAATCATTAAGTCTTCAGGAGGAAAAAATGCACTAACTCCTTCACCGGGACTCCGTTCGACGAGCCGTCAAAACTTGCAGCTGTAGTTTGCCGAGACGGTGCTGCATGTCGAGTTTTGCGCCAAATGGAGGCTGTTTGTAAGATTTGGCATCCCCGAATCCCAATTTCAAAGTTTTTCAAAATCGTTAAGTCTTCGAGAGGAAAAAATGCACTAACTCCTTCACCAGGACTCCGTTCGATGCACCGTCAGCGCCCGCAGCTATAGTTTGTTGAGACAGTGCTACGTGTTGAGTTTCACGCCAAATGGAGGCCGTTTGCAAGATTTGGTATCCCCGAACCCTAATTCTAAAGTTTTTCAAATCGTTATGTCTTTGGGAGGGAAAATGCACCAACTCCTTCACCGGGAATCCGTTCGACGCGCCGTCAGCGTCTGCAGCTATAGTTTGCCAAAATGGTGCTGCGTGTCAAGTTTCGCACCAAACGAAGGCCGTTTGCAAGATTTGGCATCCCCGAACCCTGATTCCAAAGTTTTTCAAATTGTTAAGTCTTCGGGAGGGAAAAATGCACTAACTTCTTCCCCGGAACTCCGTTCGATGCGCCGTCAACACCCACAGTTGTAGTTTGCCGAGACGGTGCTGCATGTCCAGTTCACGTCAAACGGAGGTCGTTTGCAACATTTGGCATCCTCAAAACCCGATTCCAAAGTTTTTCAAATCGTTAAGTCTTCGGAAGGGAAAAATGCACTAACTCCTTCACCGGGAATCCATTCGACGCGCCGTTAGGGCCCGCAACTATAGTTTGCCGAGACGGTGCTGCGTGTCAAGTTTCACGCCAAACGGAGGCCGTTTGCAAGATTTGGCATCCCCGAACACTGATTCCAAAATTTTTCAAATCGTTAAGTCTTCGAGAGGAAAAAATGCACTAACTTCTTCACCGGGACTTCGTTCGACGCGCCGTTAGCTCCCACAGTTGTAGTTGCTGAGACAGTGCTGCGTGTCGAGTTTTGCACCAAACGGAGGCCATTTGCAAGATTTAGCATCCTCGAACCCCGATTCCAAAGTTTTTCAAATCGTTAAGTCTTCGAGAGAGAAAAATGCACTAACTCCTTCGCCGGGAATCCGTTCGATGCGCCGTCAGCTCCTGCAGCTGTATTTTACCTAGACGGTGCTGCCTGTCAAGTTTCGTGCCAAACGGAGGCCGTTTGCAAGATTTTGCATCCCCGAACCCCGATTCCAAAGTTTTTCAAATCCTTAAGTCTTCGGGAGGAAAAAATGCACTAACTCCTTCATCGGGACTCCATTCGATGCGCCGTCAACACCCGCAGCTGTAGTTTGCCGAGACGGTATTGCATGTCGAGTTTCGTGCCAAACGGAGGCCGTTTGCAAGATTTGGCAGTCCTGAACCCCGATTTCAAAGTTTTTCAAATCATTAAGTCTTCGGGAGGAAAAAATGCACTAACTCCTTCATCGGGAATCCGTTCGACGTGCCGTCAGGGCCCACAGCTATAGTTTGTCGAGACGGTGCTGCATGTCAAGTTTCACACCAAACGGAGGCCATTTGCAAGATTTGGCATCCCCGAACACTGATTCCAAAGTTTTTCAAATCGTTAAGTCTTCGAGAGGGAAAAATGCACTAACTCCTTCACCGGGACTTCGTTCGACGCGTCGTCAGCACTCACAGCTGTAGTTTGCTGAGACAGTGCTGCGTGTTGAGTTTTGCACCAAACGGATGTCGTTTGCAAGATTTGGCATCCCCGAACCCTGATTCCAAAGTTTTTCAAATCGTTAAGTCTTCGGGAGAGAAAAATGCACTAACTCCTTCACTGGGAATCCGTTCGATGCGCCATCAGCGCCCGCAGCTGTATTTTATTGAGACGGTGCTGCGTGTCATGTTTCGTGCCAAATGGAGGCCATTTGCAAGATTTGGCATCCTTGAACCCCGATTCCAAAGTTTTTCAAATCCTTAAGTCTTCGGGAGTAAAAAATGCACTAACTCCTTCACCGGGACTCCGTTCGATGCGCCGTCAACACCAGCAGTTGTAGTTTGTCGAGACGGTACTGTGTGTCGAGTTTCGTGCCAAACGGAGGCCGTTTGCAAGATTTGGCATTCCCGAACCCCGATTTTAAAGTTTTTCAAATCATTAAGTCTTCGGGAGGGAAAAATGCACTAACTCCTTCATTGGGAATCCGTTCAACGCGCCGTCAGAGCCGCAGCTGTAGTTTGCCAAGACGGTGCTGCATGTCAAGTTTCAGGCCAAACGAAGGCCATTTGCAAGATTTGGCATCCCCGAACTCCAATTCCAAAGTTTTTCAAATCGTTAAGTCTTTGAGAGGGAAAAATGCACTAACTCCTTCACCAGGACTTCGTTCGACCCGTCGTCAGCGCCCACATGTGTAGTTTGCTGAAACGGTGCTGTGTGTCTAGTTTTGCACCAAACGGAGGCCGTTTGCATGATTTGGCATATCTGAAGCCCGATTCCAAAGTTTTTCAAATAGTTAAGTCTTCAGGAGCGTAAAATGAACTTACTCCTTCACCGGGAATCCGTTTAACTCGTCGTCAGCGCCTGCAGCTGTAGTTTGCCGAGACGGTGCTACATGTCAAGTTTTGCGCCAAACGGAGGCCGTTTGCAAGATTTGGCATCGCCGAACCCCGATTCCAAAGTTTTTCAAATCGTTAAGTCTTCGGGAGGAAAAAATGCACTAACTTCTTGATCAGGACTTCGTTTGACGCGCCGTCAGCGCCCCCCGCTGTAGTTTGCCTAGATGGTGTTGTATGTCAAGTTTCGTGCCAAATGGAGGCCGTTTGCAAGATTTGGCATCCCCGAACCCCAATTCTAAAGTGTTTAAAATTGTCAAGTCTTCGGGAAGGAGAAATGCACTAACTCCTTCACCGGGACTCCGTTTGACGTGCCGTTAGCACTCGTAGCTGTAGTTTGTCGAGACAGTGCTGCATGTCGAGTTTCACACCATATGGAGGCCGTTTGCAAGATTTGGCATCCCCGAACCCCGATTCCAAAGTTTTTCAAATCATTAAGTCTTCAGGAGGGAAAAATGCACTAACTCCTTCACCAGGACTCCGCTCGACGCGTCGTCAGCGTCCACAGCTATAGTTTGCCTAGACGGTACTGCGTGTTGAGTTTCGCGCCAAACGGAGGACGTTTGCAAGATTTGGCATCTCCGAACCCTGATTCCAAAGTTTTTCAAATCACCAAGTCTCCGTGAAGGAAAATTCGCTAACTCTTGCTAGTTTTTGAAAAGTTTTTGATGTGTTTATGAATTTTAATACTCATAATTGTTTGAAAATATGAAAATATATTACTGAAAACTAACGACATATACACGAGTTTTGTACAAAAAAATACATCCTATGTACAAAAAAATAGTTAAAATAAGTGAGTACATCCCGGCAATAAAATACATCCTATGTACCACATGCAGGTGCTCGTCTAGGTCTCTTGCTCCTGCGATATACAATGGGGAGCGTTGTGGGTGCCTCAACTTGTGGGACCACATGTCCTACAACCGCCTCATCTACCTGTGTGGTCGGTGCTGGATGCTCCTGGATGATCTGTGAGGCCTGTGGCCGGTCTCTCCACCTACCCTCTGCTAAGCCTATATCTGTCCAGGTGATGCCTCATCTATCTGTGAGTGCACATCCCTAACTCTCGCCTCATCTACCTGTGAAGTCGATAGTGGATGCTCCTGCGTGATCTGTGAGGCCCATTCTGCTGGTAGAGGTGAATGGTGCACTGTCTCATCATCTAACCCTAAAAGAAGTGAAGATCGGTAGGATGACTCTATCCAAAATGGCAGTAGCTATCATCCTCCGGAACTCGTGCATCTTGATGTAGACGATGCTGGTAAATCCTAATGATACTGTACCAGGAAGACACGATGATGAGGGGTCGTCAAAGGATCTAGTCGAATGTAAGATGTGGACAGCCCACAATCAATGGACTGCAATGGCACCTGACTGGATGAGGATGGCCTTGATGTCATGGTCGATGGACCCACCAGAGTAAAAGGGTCGACTATATCTAAAAGGGGTGGAACTAGAAAGAGGGAAGGCATGGCTGCATCAGCAGGTACAGCCTCTGACCGGTGTGGCACATGACTGGAAATGAAAGGCCCTGCTGTGGGAGGCGATGGACCTACAGGAGTGGAAGGGTCAGCTCTATCCGAAGGGGGTGGCATGGCTGGAGCAGCAGGTACGGCCGCATGTATACGGTAATCCTCTCGTATAATGTATAAGGTCGTGTCACACATGTCACGGATGAACACAAGCATCTTTAAACCTGCATCAGCTTCGTATCCGCAAATGGTGTCGGCTGCCCGCTGCTGTATAAGGGTGACACACTGGGCCTGTAGCGCAATCAATCATAACGAATATTATATTAGAATCGTTCATAATGAAGAGATTTATTTTATTCAATAATAGTATACTTTATATACTGTTATACAATACCCTTACCCAAACATCATGTCTCCCCCCCACTCCAAGGTAGCCAGCCAAAGGCGTATGTGCCGGATTCCCAATCAAGGGGCGCGTGATAGATTGGTACCACCCTACGTAAGGGTCGTGGCGTGACATAGGTTCCTTTGTAAGGTCACCACTAATAATGTGTTGTCGTCGCTCTCTCCATCTAGTGACAAAAGGATTATGGAACTGCAACCAATCTGTATCAGGCCTACCCCGCTTGTTTATGCTATGAAGACCAATACCAGTGTCGGGGGCTATAGATATGACCTGGCGACGACCAAATTATCGAAGAACACGACTAGGCAAATGCCACTCAACCACGTCAAAGTATATAAGTGGAACCTCAGCCATCCATATGTCACTCCCAGCACGACAACAATCAAGGAGGGTATCGATGATCTCACCGTGCTGACCATAAGGCTGCCACACAAACTAAATAATGTAATATAATGTCCCCATACGAGAGAAATACATATTACTGTACTTAGTTTACGTAATGTAAGAAAAAATATATATAAGCACTTAAAGGTATAGCTCATCATCTCTCAACCGATCAAACTGGTCTCTATACACTGCAACAACGTGGGTGGGGACTTTATCCAGTGCAAACTTACTATTCCATCTTATTTCAAAACAATACAAAGTATATTTAAATAACATTCTAAGTTGAATAGTAATTGCACATTTCTTAACTTTATTTATTTTTAATTTATAAGTACAATACCTAGCACCCCATGGCCCAGCGAGTAGGCACCGCTGATCTCTAATGTCTAGAGGCTACTGTCCAAGAGTTGGTGCAACACGCCGATGTGGGCTAATCCTATGGAATCTCTCCCAGGCTCATATCTGTTACACAAATAGCGTAACATAATGAAGAATGTCGTATAAAAAGTCATAAAGATATAACATTTCCTATAATGACCACATACCTGTAGCAACACTAAAATACCTCCTATATCCTTCGTGTCGGTCTTAGTCGCCCAATACATCATCCGGTAAAGTAAGGCAAGGGCTGCCGCACCCCAACTATATCGGGCGGCCTGATCGAAATCTCAAAGGAATGGTAGATACATCAACTTAACCAAGTTCTATGACTTATCTGAAAATACTAACCCCCCAACAAGCTGCATGATATATGCCCTAGCATAATACTGCACAGTCACCTCGTCAGTATCGTCTGGCAATTTCTGAAATGTGGTAGATAGCACGAAAGCCTAAGACGGCCACCGCTGAAATCCTGGATGTTAGGCTCAGCGCCCAACAATTCTCGGTAAATCTACCGCCAATGCTGTACGTCACCCCCACCATCTAGGCCTCCAATCGGCTCACCATCAACAGGCAAGTCCACCAACACAGACACGTCCTGTAATGTCACAGTGGTCTCTCCCACTAAGAAATGGAATGTATGAGTCTCCTGCCTCCACCTCTCGACCAAGGTTGTGATAAGTGGGTGGTCAAGCTGAATATAACTAATCCGGTACAACCCGTAGAAACCGGCATGCATCAAGTATAGTAGTATCCGAAGGGATAAAGGTCTAGCCCAGCATGCGGCATCATTACGACGACAATGAAGCACCTGGTCACCCTGTAAGAAGAAATAATGAGATAATAAATAAACAAATATATAACAACAAAAATATAATATTTTCCAATATGAAGTCACAAACCTGCTGATGCGTCCATATACGAAAGGACCTATGATGCTCCTGTAAAGTGAGAATTAATGGGTCAACAGGTTCGAGTAGTCTAGCCACGTCTATATCCATAAAAGCTGTGATGTACACATACTATAAAGTTAGCTAAAAATGACTGAGAATTAACTACAATACTGCAAATAAATAAATAACAATATTACAAATATTACAAATGTCATGACATGTCATGTGACTATCAATACACTAGAAGGCTATCATTGGACAGTGTTGATAACCATGAAGTAATAGCCGGTGGACAATGTTCACTACAATAATGTATAGTCCATTGGGTATTACGATTTTCTATAAATAATGCTCCCATCATCTACGAATAACGCCTTATCATCTCTCACACCATCATTTACTTACTGTTATTTGTAAATTAATGGCTACCGGAGGTGCAGGTAGTTCTAATAGTCGCCATCATGCTCGAGTGTGAATCTTACCTCCGTTTCACGATGAGTATTGGTGGAAAAAATACTCTAACCCAAAGAAGTATTATGTTGGCTTACGACAAGAGTGGCCATTTAGAGTGAAAGAGCAGGAGGAATTGGTAAGAGATCTGCAAAATCTCGGGGTTCGAATAACGCATCGACGCTTTCAGCAGATGCCAAGGAGGAACAAGCCAAATTACGAAGAAGCGGTAGCAAAAATAAGGCGAGAGAATAACCGAATGTTGATGTGACGATGTCGTTACTTCATGTTCCAACTCACCACCGAAATGGCCAAGGCTAGCGGGAGAGAACTGACGCCCAAGGAATGAAACAATGTATTAATTAACGACCAATATCTATCAGACTATTATATATCCGATGAGGAGTGACTTACACACTTATGTCCATTTGAAGGAGTATTTATGTTTACGTTCATCGATTTGCAAGTAGTATTAGCAGGCCTTAATCCCTATGTTTATATTTAGTGATGTAAGGCTTATGTACTTTGTTTGTATTTTGGAATTAATACATAAGCTAGTTATCTACATGAAGATTTAAAAAAAGAGGTTTTATTATAAAGTTTATAAAACTGCTAAACGTAGTAAAGAAACATACATGAAATAAAATTCATACAAGAGTCATGAAAGCCCAAAACACAATAAACGTCTTGGATTTTCATCTTCATCGGACATGTCAATGTCAAATTGATATTGTTCGTCATTCATAGCACATAAATAACATTTTGCCTCATCCATTAACCCCTCCTCAGCACGCTCAGTCGCGGACACGTTGCCAGAGTGTCGGCACAACCGCATTTGCATTCGATTCTCCTCTTTACAAAAACGGTGCAACGCCTTCTCCAACAACTGAGGAGTATTGGTAGGCATATTCATTGCCAATCGACGAGGAATTCGAATATTGGATGCTCGTAAGCCTGCAACCAAATTCTGAGTTCTTATAGTTCGGTACGACAACTCTTCTAACATTGTATTAACAGTGCTCCATATGTAACGCATATTTAGATCTAAAGGGTACTCAAAAACTTCTTCATCGTATGCAACCCAGTGACGACCCATAGTCTTGAAAATGTCATAAACAGTGTATGTCGTCATGCCTGAGGAGTATTAGCACAGATGTATAGTTGAAGTTCCACCCTCGTAAAGGTAGTACTTATACAATCCATTCTATCTCCCAGCTTGCACCCATGAGTTGTCGTGTCAATTAAAGTCTGGATGTCAAGCCTGAATCCATTTCAGGAATCATGTAAAGCCATTACAGGCATTGCACTGTTGATGCGAGAGGCTGCAGAAATTGACATGACTAGTCCATAAAAGGCTGGGAAAAATGTCATCAGTCTCAGTCCATTGCAGTTAGTTGGAAATATTTATTGTTAGGGTATTTCTAGCTTCACGTGAATCCTGAAAAGTAATGTACCATACCCTATAGTCTGAATCCATTTCAGGAATCACGTGAAGCCATTATAGGCATTGCACCGTTGATGCAAGAGGCTGCAGAAATTGACATGACAAGTCCATAAAAGGCTGGAAAAATGTCATTAGTCTAAGTCCATTGCAGTCATTTGGAAGTATTTATTATTAGGGTATTTCTAGCTTCACGTGAACCCTGAAAAGTAATGTACCATACCTTATAGTTTGAATCCATTTCAGGAATCACGTGAAGCCATTATAGGCATTACACCATACCTGAATCCATTGCACTGTATGAAACCCTTTACGTGAACCATTGAGTCTAAAACCATGACATTGTCCTCCACATATTGACATCACTTGGGTAATCAATTGCAGGCTTCACTTGAAGCCATTATAACCTATATAAGTTGTATGATAACGTCAATAAGTCATAAACCTCACCCACACCTGCAAAGATGCTGAAGCGAAAATGCTTACGGGGTGCGTCGTCTAGTCGTTCGGTCCCAAGCGACAACACGCACTCAAACAACCGAACCTCTTTAGACTTTCTTAAGGTGGGTACGTACACAGATGCAATGAGTAACAAATGGTATGGCCGAAAACGTCTATTTCTCAATAAACCTATCATAATGCACGATACGAGGGATCCGGTTAGCCACATATTCATTGGCGAGGCATCCCAACGACCACCCCACGGTGTGACAGACGACCAATGCAACAGGTTGAGGTTGCCGTGGAAAGACTTACTCAATAAACGGCGTGAACAAGAGATGTATTGTCGATAGCATGGCCTCCGTGTCCTAAAGGCTCGTTCAGCTAAGATGTGGGGCAGCCCGTCATATTCAAGTAGTAAGGTCATAAAAGCGCTCGAACGCGAGATTAACCAAATGCAACGAAGGTTGGATAGGTATCATTTTACGAAGCATGCGAAGAAAGAATGTGCTGATCTAACACAACGAACAATAGACATTATTGAAGATCCGTTGCTGATATCTGACCCAGAACTTTCAGATTTCTCAGAAGAAGAAGGCGACGATGACTATATTAACTATATACCTAGTAGCCTTTCGGTTGCTGACAAACCACTGTGCTATTACGAACATAGTCCGTAAAGCTTATTCATGTTTCTGGTTAAGTTTGATGTGAAGTAAGTTAATATGTAAAGGTAATATTTGCCATCTTATGTTTCATATAACATGTCCATGTAGTGGTCATATTTGAGATTTTCTGTTTCATGTAATATGAGTCCATGTTATTCTAAGTCCATGATTCGATAAAGACAAGACAACTACCTTACATAACAAAATAAATTACATACATAACAAAATCCAGTTACTTAAGGTGTCCAAACAACAACTACTACTATGCCACTCGTCGAAGCCTCTCTAGACACTTTCGCTTGTCATGCCCAGTTTATTGACAAAGACTGCAGTGGTAACTGTGCTTTTGCTTGGAGGTGTCCATTTCATTGCAAATACGAGCCGTTTTGGGCCGACCTGGCTTTGGATTCAGTGATCGCAAACGGCCTGTGGGGAGCAACGTGGGCATACTACTCAAGGGCCAGTAATCTTCATGGGGCATTAGGCTAAAATTAGAATCCAAAATGCGTAGGTATACATCAATTATGTACTCTGGCGCCACCAAGTAAAACAGATCGACACCTAAGTCCGCGGTGACAGCAGGCATGTGTGAACATGGATATTTGTTGATGATGTATTTCGAACAAGAACAGCTGGCCTGGTTAAGTCTTACAACCTCCTTGTGCCCACCTAGCATCCCGTGGTGTGTGGTTTCGACCTCATATTTATTTTCTTGCCTGTGAACAAAATTGAAATCAGTTTCATTGTCACAAAAATAATGGTCATCTTAAAAGTGATGGCAACGCATTAACCTGTTAAATGCTCTTAACAAATGTTTATTTCCTTTGCACTGGTATTTTTCTATTTGTTTTTGTAGCTTGTGGCCATACCTCAAACCAGCAACCCGATTCTTAATACACTCAATTCTCCTCTCGTCAAAATACTTAACGAGCCGGTGGAATGTAGTTTGGACACATGCCGTGATGGGCACATTCCGAGCGCCCCTCAATACACTATTAAATCCCTCCGATAGGTTTGTAGTCAAAATCTCCCACCTACGACCTTCATCATGTGCAAGTGTTCACTTTTCAGCCTCCATATCTTGTAACCAATTTAATGCCTCTAATTTTAGATTTTCAATCTCCTTCATAATCAAGTTGAACTTTCGAATTTGACGGTAACTACCAGCCCTCCATACCAAATCCGTGAGTTTCATGTTGCTGAATTTTTTGTTGAAGTTACTGCGGACATGCCTGAGGCAATGTTGATGATATCCAACCAGTCGCAGACACGAATGTTCCCAGTACCGCGCAACAGCATTCAATAGGCCCCTGTGCCTATCAGATATCAACCCGATGCCCTCACGGTTAGGCACTACATGCCGTCTTAAGTTCTGAATAAACCATGACCACGACGTTGTAGTCTCTTCATCTACAATGGCAAAAGTAAGTGGTAAAATGTGTTCATCGCCAGTTGATGCGATAGCTACCAGCATCTTACCGGTGTATTTTCCATTAAGGAAAGTCCCATCAATGCCAATAACAGGAGGGCAGTGAGCCAATCCATCGATGGCGGGTTTGAAAGCCCAAAACACATAATTAAACACCACCTCATCCGGCGCAGTCGACGACAACACATTCCAGTCTACAACTATCCCAGGATTAAAGGTCTGTAGTGCCGTCATGTACCGGGGAAGTTTCGTGTACGACTCGTCCCAATTCCCAAATATCACCTCAATGGCTCTTGTTTTTGCGAACCATGCCTTCCTGTAAGAGATTGTGTGCTTCAATGCAGTTCGTACAGTGGTGATAAGCGATGCCACCTTCGTTTCAGCATCTGCCTATACACAAACATCGAACACATTCAAGTGTATACATAAACAACTCCCGTTTTAATTTTAAATAACATTGATTTAAAATAAATATAGTTTACCTTAACTGAGTCTAGTATGACCGTCGTAATGAGATCAGTATCAATGTTATAGTGGTCCCTCTGCAAACTTGCAAACACACAATGATGTGGACCGGGATACGTCTTTACCTCAAAAAAACTATGTTTCTCTTTCTTTGAGGCTCGAAACCTCTAGCTGCAATAATGCTTGCACCTTACATCCCAAACCTTCTTGCTCGTTTCCACCACCACATACTGTTTTCTTTTCTTTACATTGTACATCTTTACTGCATACTTTACCGAATCTTTGTCTTTAAAGATCATCCCCTTTTTGAACTCTATGGTCTCCGGGGTCCATACGTTCCCACGACAGTAAAGGTCCCGACTAGTTACGGTAGCGTCACCACCCCCCTCCAAGTTTGTGAAGAAAGGGATAGGTGTGTACCGTTCGGGTATATCAACCGAAGACGACAGCGGTTCACCAAATTCAGGCCCTTTATCATCAGATTCATCATCAGCCATTAGTTCAGCGTCAATGTCCTCGTCCACGTCCATGTCCAGATCAGGACCTGCACTGTCAGGTACGCATCCCTCATCTCCATCATCACCCATATTAATGTACTCGTCAACAGGCCGGTAGAACCTGTCAACTAGGGAAGTCGATAGTTATACTGGAGATAGACGCTCAACCCCTGAACTTGTACCAATATCGTGTTGCATCTGTGATCCCCCAGCTACGTATGACTCATACGTTGGATAATACGGAAGTGGAGACATATCGGCATACTGTGAAGCCCTGCTGTAAGATTCTTGAGTCAACATCCCAGTGAATGAGCCGGGAATGCCACTGTATGCCCCCTAAGTCAACATCCTAGTGAATGAGCCAGGATCATTGTATGCCCCATAACTTGAATACATCACATCTGGTACATTCAACCTACTCGTTATGTTCTCTTTCTCCACGTACAGTTCAACATAATTTAGTGTGGAAAAACACGGCGGATGTCCAGCACACTATCCAAGGTCATGTCATCATTGATGGGCACCTTCTTGTGATAAATGAACCTCTCCCATTGTCTATGGGGATGTCTGCATATCAACTTCAAACGAATGTTTTCCTCTTCATCTACAACCTTGGGTATAAGAAACTGTTCTAATTCTTCCAGTGTTATTCTGCGTTGTATAATGTAAAACCCCTTCGCTTCGGTATCATATGATATACCTTCGTTAGGGTCTTGTACTATTGTCCCCCCCCCCCCCCCCGGCGGGGGAATAGCACATCACCTTTATAGTACCCATTCAATGAATCTTATTGTAGTTAAACATATGAAAATAGTAGTTAGATCAAGCTTCAGTACAAGTTAGAAGAAGTTATATAAAAGTACACCAAAACACTATATTTCAAAATAGAATGGGAATGTCCTCATTATTTTTGTCTTTCTTATAATATGGTACCACTTTATTTTTAATTTTAACAATTTTTTTATTTTTCTTTTCCTTATCATGTTGCTATAAGTCTTTCATTTACAATAATCAAGTGTAATTTTCTTACAATAACAAATCCATTTTTGGATTAAAGGTAAAAATAAAATTTTGAGTGTCATTTAAAATTAAAATATGTAGAATTTTTAGTGAAGATAATTGAAAAGTTCCCATCACAAACACATCACTAATTTTATTGTGTGCCTTAATAGCAATGGAGTATTCTGTTCATTTGGTTCCTTTGATTTGCTTTGGTCAATGGAAAATTAAATATTTGAAGTCAATGGTTGATGTTATTGTAGGTGTTCTCTAGTGTTTCATTTCTGATGTTGATCTGCTATGGCTTTTTTTCCTTTTATTTTTTTTTCCCCAATAGGTGGTACTGTTGTTTTGTCTGCTACGCTACTGATTGAGGACTTGAGATTTTGTGTTGTGTGGTAGATAAAAATTCTGACCCATTAATTTCATGTGCAATCCCCTAAAAGATGTTGACCTAGGAAATTATACTCAATGAATTTCCAAGAACATAAAGTAATAAAACTGAGAAAGAGCTTAACTCTATATTTTTGTATCAATCAAACATGACATTCATGTATATAGAAAGAGAGAGAGGGAGACGAACAACACATTACACATCAACTAATTCAACTATTACAAAGACAGGAACTGCTACACAGCAACTAATTCAGGACATTTTCTTTTCTTTTCTTTTAAATCAACAACATATACACAATATATATATATATATATATAGAAAGAGAGAGAGGGAGACGAACATGTACAGAGAAATGATGGAGGGCTTCGTCGTCGAGAGAGAGAGAGCAGTGTCGGCCGCAGCGTCGTTGAGAGCACTGGTCGATGAAAACCTAATGACGCTTTCGAACAAACTGTTAATATATGACTTGAAAGCATCAACAATAGTGACTATATTTTAAGTGAAAGCGTCAACATGATTAACACTTTTCCTTGCAGTAAAAAGCGTCAACATAATTGACGTTTTTAGTTCTCGTTGGCAACGTTTAACGTTATTCATATTGACGCTTTTAAAAAGAAACAAAAAACGTCATTTGTATTGATGTTTTAATTTTGTTTACGGAATTTTCCGAAATTGAAATTGAAATCGTCATTAGGATTGACCTTATTTGTAAAACGTCAATCCTATTGACGTTTAACTATTATTTCGTAAATATTTAAAAAGTGACCCTAATTTAATATATATTCAATAAAATAAATAGTTTTTGATAAATGGCCCAATGAATTATGCTCAAAGCATCGGTGATGTCACATACAGGACTTATAAATTTTGAAGGACTTATTGAACAAATTTTGAACGACAAGAATTAATTAAATTCCCTTTTTTGTAATTTTTTTTCTTTTATTTTCTTCATCTTTCTCGATGCCCCACTATGCCACCACCACAAGATGGTGGTGGTTTTGGAAGTATATAATATGTATATATATTGCACAGCAACTACAAATGATGACATTAGTGTGAATAAATTTTTGAAAATAAGAAAAGAACTTTCTTACAAATTTTGCAACCCAAGCAATCACACTAAACAGAGTATAACAAACACTATCATGCATGTTTAGACGCAACCGAAGAAATAAAGCCAAGATTCCAACCCATTAAGCTGTGAATTCACTGACCTTTCTCTTTGGGTTTGCACAAATACCCAGAATGACGCATTGGGATCATATGCCAGAGCAACCATGACTGAGTTGAACTAATTTTTAAGGAGAAATGTAAGCCAGTAGCTCCTATACATGTCAAATGTTACATTTTATGGGTACTTCCTCAGTTCATGGAAGTCAAATCACCACCAGAAATATATATATTATACATAATGTATTTCACCAAGAATAGGGACTCCCTCTCCTAATCTTCCTACGGAAAGGCCTGCACGCCTCAATGCTGAGATCAACAGCAGCGGCAAGAGCCATAAAGATGGCAGCATCCTCCACACACATCACATGTCGCAGGGCCAGTTGTACCAACGGCTTGCTTCTCTTCCCTTCCCCTTGCACTCTACAGCTCATGACAAAGCCTCCAACAACTGGACTTAGTGCTGCAAAGTCTCCGCTGCTTTGTGGACTTGGTACTGGCGTTGCTGCTGCTCGAACCTGTCTGTCAGTATCGATGAAAAACTCACCACCCTTTTCAGCATTGAGGAAAATCTCAGACATGAGAAGCTCTCCTCCCTCCTGGAATTCAGAGAGAAGATGAAAACGGCAGCAAATTGAGTCTCTGATGCCACGCTCACGCCACACCTCAAGCTTCCCCCATGGTTGCCAGCTCTCAGGCCTGCAAGAATCAGGGCGAACAATCAACCAAGCTCCTGGGTTGGACCTGGCAACCCAATCACAACCTGTAGATGGCACAAAGGGAGTCGTTATGAAGGCTGCAGCAACTGCTGAGCCAGAGAGGTCATGTATCTTCACCTTCCATCCCTTCCTCTCCCTCCTCTCCACCTCGTGGTCAGAACCATCAGCAGAACATGACCAGTGAGTGCTCGAAGGGTCTACCTGGGATACCCTGTGAATTTATTTTAACGAACAAAATTACACAGACAAGCCAATGACTGAGAAATTTGCAGTAAAATATGTTCGTTTGTTTACTTGTTGATAACAAAAGAACTGTTGCATAGATTATTTGACAAGGCCAGGAAAAGGGCTTTTCATTGCTCTATTAGATTTTCCCAGAAGAGAGAAAATTTTGTTGCATCTTTTGGGCTACTTTCAGCCAAGCTTACATGTATGCAGCCAGAGTTGAATCCATCTGGCCCTGTTCAACTGGAAGACCACCTCTTAAAGTCCATGTTGCCAAAAACTAAAACCACTAGGAAAGTGATACTCGCACAAAATGTAGGGCAAGGAAAAGGATAAATTCAATGAAAACATTAAAATTCTCCAACTTGAGCTTCTAACTATTTGCATTCTCTAAGCAATCCTTGAATAGCTTCCAATTTGATGACAAGTACTGAAAGAATGACAGTAGGCTGCAGCACATAAAAGGAAAATCTAAGAGAGGAAAAAAATAAAAAGAGATCACCTGTCTCGGGTAAACTCACAACTGAAGATAGGTTGCTTGATGGTGCCTTGAAGCTGAACAACCTGAGGACTCAATTTAGTCTCATCTTCAAATTGGAAAACATATCTCGGATCAGGGTCAAGTTTAACTCGCAAATGAAGCTCTGGTCCAGGCTTTCCGCTCTCCTGCTTGCTTTTTCCAATGCCTATCCACCCATTGAAAAGAATCACTGGTTTCCCTGCACCCCAATCGGAACCCACTTCTAACTTAAACGTTCCAATCTGATGCCTCTTAATGCCAACACCACAATGGGAACCCTTCTGCCCTGCAAAAACGACTATCTCCAAACAAGCACGAGAAGGGTGGAAACATCCAGGTGTCAACAATGCTTTTAAATCAGATTCTTCAAGATAAAAGCTCGAGGTAATGCTCTGAGGATCTGGTATAGTTTCGGGAGAAGTTACTAACGGAACTGATGTTGTCTGTACAGGAAAACCTCGAAGACGGATTTCACATGAACATGGAGAAGGTAACACATAGATTCCAGATTTTGCAGCAGTCAATGCTGTACCAGGAACTCTCAACCCCAGTGAACCAATTGACAACCTGATAAATGCCTGAGGATCCATTTGGGTCACAAGTCCCCCATTGATTGCAAACTTCTACCTTAATCAATCCAATGAGTCTGTCACATCAATAGCAACCAACCATCAGGGTACTTCAAGTAAGGATTTCACATCAACATGCAAAAGTAGACTTCTTGATATTTTCTTACCCCAAAATTTTGGGCCCTGATCTGTTCATTGAGAAACAACTTAGTAAACTAGCTGTACCATATAATATTGCTACTACGATATGCCTTTACAAAGCACACAAAGGTTATATATCTTCACTTCATCAACAACCCACATCGAGATTATTATTCTCATAATTTTGTTATTTGATGATTGTCAGTATCAAAAAAGCAATCCACCAATTGCTGTTTTGTCTAGTTTCTATCAAAGAGCAATGATTACAAAAAGTTATCTGTGTTGCTACCAGCATTAATAAAATATTTTAGGGACACGGACAATGTTTATAATCCCCTATGCTCCCATAATTTCTTACTGAAAACAGAACAAACTCCATGCTGTAGGGTTAGGTGCAGAAATATGTTTATCAGTGTAGCAAAAGGAGCAACACACCTTTGATAAACCCCTTTATTAATTGAGATGAAATACTAAATGGACAAGGATGTTTCTGGGTAACAGTAAAAGCTTAGGATGCCAAATATGAGAAGATGGATACGAGAAAAACAACCACTTCGCAAAAATAATGCAAAGATTAAGTTTGCATCCAATCATACCCTTCCCAACACCTCCAATCAAAGCAACTAACACCATGTAATGTCCTTAGAAAAATTAACTTGAAACCATTTTGAAAGATCAACCCAAGTCAACCTGTCAAATCCATATAAATCTTTTTTAGCTTTGAATTGTTAATGATATACTGCACATTGTAATATGACACTGACGATAGGATGTCAATAGTATTAGAGTACAAATTAAGAGTCTTAAATTTACATCTTTCTTACGGATATACTATGTGTTTTGCGTAATGCTCAAGAAAAATTCAACAAAAAAATAAGAACCGATGTGGAAGAAAAATTACCTGCAATTACAAAACATACACACGTATGCACAAATGCGCGCGCGCGCGCACACATACAACAAGTTTTGAAAAGGACACTATTTTTTATTTTTCCACAGGCAGTAAAATAGAATCTATCCCCTTTAAGGAAGAAGCCTGATGACTTGTTGTGTCCCAAATAATTTCATCCATTTAAACCCAATCTCAACATGTTTACACAGTCTATATCCTTACCTACAAACCAATTAGATCAGGTTAGGGTGCATATATGCACACTTGTTCAGTGATAGTGATGTCCAATAACAAAGTCGAGGACCTCCATATCTCATGAACCTCATACATGTAACAAAGAGAATAGAGCAAACTTCAAGGGTTGCAATATTAGTATTTCTTAACTCCGATAAACAATTAATTTAGATTCCCGCTTAGGGAATGCCTATGGAAACAACCGATACTATCCCCTTACACTAGGGAAGGAATATCCCAAAGTTTGCCAACACGTTAAAGTACTAGGTCTATACCCTGTGAAGCTCTGTAGTCAATACTTTCATACAAGTCAGATCATGTTCTTTGGACAAATACCATCCAAACAGCAATAATCTTCATCTTTATCAACACAGATCACGTGCAAAAAGCTAGACCATGATAAGACAGTGCTAATGGTTCAAGAGGTTATAACAAATATTGCAGAATAGAATGAGAGAACTTGACCACATTAAAGGTTACTCAACATTGACTTTATTTCTGTTTCTAAGTTGCAAACATATCAAAGAATGATTTTGTTCTCTGTTTTCTCTTTTTTTCCCCTAAAGAACATCTCTGCTTTCTCTTTTGTTTCTAGCTCTCCTTTTGTGTCCAGGGAAATTGCAAGAAAATAAAAGAAAATGCTAGAAACTTTCCAAGAGAGGAAGCCCCTTTTAGTTCTTTGTTAAGCATATTCTTTTCTTTATCTCATTCTTAGCAAGAATCAAATGAGGGCAACAGAATTGATAAATATTGGGCAAAAGAACAAGTATTTGCCTCCACATAGAACAGTAAGGTCAGTACTAACAACAGTGCAATGTTTGTGACTCTTCAAGCATGCGTTTGCCATTTCAAGATCAGGTACTCTCCAGGTTGGGTAAAATTATCTCTGATGGGTGCCATAATTGGACTTAAGGTCCACTATCCCAACTTTTGTCAATTGATTGCACTCAGACTATTTTTTGATGGATGTTTAGCAGTCTAAGATTAATGAACTCAATTCCTCAATTGTGGCGTCTTCCATGGTATTGTTGCAACATGAAAAAGTCTCAGTTTAATTTAGCAATTCTGCAACAAACGGAAATCAATCATCAAAACTTAGGCTTCTGTGTCACTCAGTTTGCATTTTTACCCTTCACATTTCAATTGAACTCAAAACTACAATTTACAGGTCATAAATAGAACTTAAAATAGAAAACCCAAAGTAAAAATGCGAACACCAAAAAATTCCAACTAAAACCTGTACTTAAACCGCCAACTTACTATGCTATTTTCACACAAACATGGCCAAAAATAAACAGATAAAAGCAAAGTCAAAGCAACTAATACACTCAAAACAACATGTAAATAACATGAATAGGCATCAGAACAAACACCCACCTTTACTATGAAGCTTTCTCTACCTTCAAAGCACCAACAAAGCCACTTTTGAAGCTAAAATCACTCCAGCCCTTGCAAAAATGAAAAACCTGTGAAAACCTTCATCACTTTCCAATACAAACAGTGGAAACAAATTCCCCAGAAAACAACATTAGAGGTGAAATTCACACTAACTTCCCATCCAAACACCAGTGACAATTTATCTTCTCTACTCTCTCTCTCTCTATAGATCTAATTATAATGGAAATGATCGAAGATTTGTCGATGATTGAACCAAATCCCTCCTAGAATATCACGTACACTGTTGCACAGACCACGAGAAACGCCATCTACATGAGTAGAACTATACTTCTATGTATAAATATATAACTGAACTCCGAACCTGAGTGGACAACGCTTTGCATTATTTGAGAAGAAACGAAATAGACGGAGAAAGTAAAGGAATATTATTAATTAATTAAACAAACAACTACGAAAAAGTTATATACATACACATTTATATGTATGTATAGAGAGAGAAACTCATATAAAAGGAAGACGAAGAAAAAAGGGGACCCGACTGCGATAGAAATGAGGTGACAGGGAACGAATCATCAGATAATATGTAATTTTTGTTAATTAAAAAATGCAATAATTTATGGAGATATATATATATATATATTTGTATGTATATATAGAAAGGTCGTAGAATAGGATACAGCTGTAATCAACGCTTCTTGGCACTGAGAGTCGTTCTCAGTCACGCATGTTGGTGAGGGTGACTTCGTCACCATAAGAGTAAATAAATAAATATATATATATATATATATAACACTGTATCTCATGTGATTCAGTGCACGAATTGCAGGAAATGTTACCCTTCGTCAGGGGACGCTTTGAAGGAGGTACTTTTGGGACGTGACTGTCCCTTCTAATTTGAGGAGGGCTTCCGTAGGTGCGGCAGACGTCGCCACGTCAGTTCGAACTCACTTATAATAAGTGAGCTCGAACTGCTGTGGCGACGATCAAGTCACGCTTTACCATCTGCCGTGCATGTTACGTCTAATTTTAGTCTGGTACGGCCGGTCAGCACATTATTAAGTACGACCACCTATAAAACCATTGATAACACACGTATGACAACGTAAAATTCCAGTTGGTTGGCTGTATCAAATAAGAAAAGAGAAAAAGAATTTTTTCCTTTTTCAGCATGACATTATTGTCGAGAGAAATATAAAGGGTTAAAAAAAAAAGTAAAATTCTTCCTTTTTTCATACAATTAATATTAATTTTGAAAATACTAGCATCAGCAACGTCTCTCAAAAAATACTGTTTGATATGTGTCAGTTCATTTATTGTGAACCACATGTTATAGATCATAGCTGAATTAGCACGTATTAACAGGTGCCTGTTCAATAGACGTAACTAATGCTAGAGCTTCCCTATTAATTTTTTTAGAGAACTTATCAAACAAAATTCACTAAATTTACAATTGATGCGATCATATGTATCAGCCTCCCTTTCAGGGTTGTCATGCGACACTTATGTGGAACGCCCACATTTGATTGAAACCGTGGAAATAAAAGAAGTTTGAGAGAGAGAGAGAGAGAGAGAGAGAGTTGATAAGTTGGGGAAAATATGCCATGTGAGGTGAGTTCATAGATGAAATTGATTTCGAAATGATTATGTAATTATTGCCCTTCACTTGATAGATAAAAAAGTTGAATAGATTTTAACTTGAGGATTTTCCCAATAGTTTTTTCATGATAAGGAAATATTGACACACAAGTTTCAATTTTGGGACCACCAAATTGGCACCCTAGAAAATTTTGCCGAAAATATCGCGCAGGAGAAAATTATACAATTTTGAAAAGTCAAAGCAAATTTTTTAAAATTTTGGAAACCAATGTATTATTTCTTATCATGATACTAAAAAAAAAAAAACTATACAACATAAACATAATTTTCAGAACTTTGAGTATTAGTTAAGGAATTTAAATAAATAAAAAAAAAACTCACAGGACACAGCCTCTTGGTCTATACATAGTTTTACCGTAAGTATTCTCTCTTTATATATTAATATAGATCATTAATAAGTATTCACCATCTTTTTAAAATTGAATAAATGAAGCCTAATTGAATCTAGGCTAAAATTATTTTTGAAAAGGATACTTGCGTAATTTACATATATACAATCTACAGAAAAATAAAAGAAATGGTTGGTGCCTTGGTTCTGCTGGTTGGGCCCCATTCAAATGGCAGTTGTTAGTAGCTTACCTGTCTGGCCTTTCAATTTAGTCAAATAAAACTTGACTTAGACAGAAGGTCGACATGGAATCAATTTTTCAAACCTATGGGCTGCCTCAGCCTAAAAGATAGCCTGAGAGCGTGTTTGGAACTTTGACAAAAGAAAAAAAAGGAAAATTTGATAAGAAAAAAAATTCAAATTACCTTATTTATAATTTCTCTCTCAATTTCTTTTTTTTCCTTTCTCTTTCTCTTCTATAAATTCTGAACATGCAGTTAGTTCACAAATGGAAGAATTAGAACTCTGTTTGGCCAATCAAAAGGCTTGTCTAGCATTTCCTATGATAAAATATAAGCAGTACATTATTATCCGTAATTTTGTTTAATGAGAAATCCTGGCCGTACCATGTATAACTAGAAAGGACATATCCTAAAGCCTTGGATCACGTGTTTGTTGAGAAAAAAGAAAATGACAAAAGATATAAAAAATAATAAATAAAAATTTAAAATATCTAATTTCATTCTCTTTTTCATGATAAATGAGTTCGAAATACAATATTAGTGTGAGCACCAAGTTAGCTCAAGAAAAAAGTCTGCATAGATAACCGTCGAAAGTTAGTATATTCATATGGCGCAGCCATGCATAAACTACAAAAATTCTAGTTTTATAGTAATCTTCATTGTTTCCACCATATATATCAAAAATAGCTAAATTAGCAATCGAAGTGATTGTATTCACAATTATCCTATCTTGTACAGTGTGGCAACCCTCATAAAGAATCTTATGTATCACTAAAAAATAAACAATGCAAGCAAAAATTCAAGTAATTTGTGTGAACAATAACTCTACAAGATCTTAATGTACTATTTGGATTAAAAATTTGGTTATAAAAAAGAAAATAAAAAAGTAAAAGAAAAAAATAAAAAATATTTTTTATTTTACTTTTATTTTTTTGTTTTTATTTTTTTTATAAATTTAAGTTTCAAAAACACATCGGGAGAGAATAACCTGCTAAAGACCACGTTACAACAAACAACAAAAAACAAGAAAAACAAAAAAAAGCAACAAGAACAGCAGTAGAAAATGACCCATCCAAGAGAGAGAAAACAAAAGTTCAAAGCACCTGGTAGGGTTGAATTTGAGAGAGTCTATCAATTATACCATTGCATGTTATCTCAAAGTTGTTCATTCATTGATTCAACCTCCAAATCAAATCCAAATCCAAATCCTGGGGGGTCAAACAAACTAACGTGCATGTGCAGGTGCAGGGATCGGCGCGCGTGGGTCCCATTTTCAAACCACTCCTGCTGCCAAACATCACATGACATATTAACAAACACATCAATAGATGCCAAAACGGGCAGTTAGCTTAAAACCCAACAAACCATTCTCTATTTCTTCGGCCTTTACCCAGCAAACAAAATCATTCAACACTCACCAACAACAAAACTTATTCTCCTTATTTATTTATTTTTTTTAAGATCAGCTGATATTTACAAGGTTCGTGTAGTAATATGATCTCATCTGCCCGAAAATCCTTATCATATTTAGCAAAGAACAAAAAAAAAAAAATTTTGAATTGGCCAATTGATCACAAAAAAAGCAGAGTTCAATCAACTTTTTAGCTCAATTTTTGGCCAAGTTAACAATGCTATAAAAATGAATAAAGCAAAGCAAGATTTATCATCTCGTCTTGTCCTTCCTTCAATTTAGCCGACCAACCCAAAGACGAATTGGCCTACTATAGACAACTTTTGTGAAATAGACAGTTTTTGCCCTCAACTTGAGTATGCTTCCTAAATTTTGTTTTCTTATTACTTAACTGTATTAAAAATGGTTGGATTTTCAAAACATTATCCTCAATATAGAATTTTTCACTTTGAAAAAATTTATCTCCATGAAAATCAGAATTTGACATACTTTAAATAACCCAATATGTACCCCATTCTAAATTAGCGCTAACTTGATGATTTTCATTGTCTAAACTGTAGCTGATTGAGATCATATACTAACAAAGTTCTCCAATCTCTCTCTCTCTCTCCCTCTCTCTGGTAGAACTTCAAACTCCCTTTTGACTCTTTTACCAATTTTCACCCCTATATATATGTAGACTTGGCCATGAATATCTATTCAAATATATATGTATAATGGTCCTTACTTCAGTTTCTCTACCCATGTTCTAATGCAACTGACTAGTGGCTAATTGTCTCAATAGTCAAAATCAAGTACAGGCTATTTTGATATGGACATATTGATTATATCATCCAATTACACCTACAAAAATGATTTTTCCTTTTCTAATGCTTCCTGGATCTGTGGCTCATAAGATTTGAAATCAGGTCATCTCCCTGAGGTTTCAAATTCAAACATCTTCCACAAGTTGTCTTCCCCAATCCCAAAGTGTTTCTCAAAAGCATATAAGCCACCATACATATACATAAATATGTGTTATGTATATATATATATATATAGCATATGCCAACCAAGAATCTCATAGAATACAATACACAATTTTACATCACAGCATTATATGGGAATCTTCTGTAAATTTTGGATAGATGCCAACAACTTCAAGATTTCATAATAATGGCCAAAAGGTTAACACTGCAAAACAGCAATTTTACAAACCCCCCCACCCACCCAAACACAAAAAAAAAAAAAAAAAAAACCTGCATTAAACTGTCTTTCTGATTTCATAATAGTGCTCAGAAGAAAGAAGATCTATATGTTATTCAATAAGGTATGGGGTCAAGGTATCAAATTTGCCAAACACATCTAGAAAGTACAACTCATGTATCTCATTAGGCCTCTTCCTTTATTTCATGAAAATTAATTAGGTTGATCACTGACCAATGTTCCAACCACCACTTTAAAACAAATGATTGAATGTAAGACAAACTTAAACAGAGCTAGTAAGAGCAGGAGCAATTTGATGATCAAAACGATTGTTGACAAGAATCAATTAGAATCCTTGATCAGGAGACTATGTTAAATGCCTGTTTGTCATAGTTCCACCGCTACTACGCTATCCATGTTTAGAAGGCTTCTGACATGTCCATTAGAATGCGGGACATGAGGAGATAATGCAGCATGGAAAATATAGTAGCTTCAATCCGGATATGTGGAATAAAGGCTGCCACCTAAATTTAGAAAACAGCAAAATGATTCAAGGGGCAAGCATGACAATTCTGAGGAATATATATATATATATATATATAGTGTGTGCCTACTATGCGAGTGTAACAGATCAGCAACATGACTACTACCTAATCCTAGATATGGCAGAAATATTCTCTCGTTTGTTTGGTTCTAAGATTGTTGAGGGAAAGGAAAAGAAGAGAAAAATGAACGAGAGAAGTCAAATTTTTTGTCTTTTTCATGTTTTTAGATACATTAGAGGGCCAAAGTTATGTGAAAGAGGAATGATTAGTCCAACTCATGACTACTGGTATTAGGCACGGGTGAAGACATCAATACCACTGGACTAACCTCATTATTAGAATAAAGCCAAATTCTATCTTATGAATGGCTGGCTATAAAATGAGATGAAATTAAATAGACATTTCTATAAAAACTTCATTCTTATTCTTAGTTTACCCATTAAAAAAATTACAAATGGTAGGTACTGTATCGTTTTGGCATATAATGAAGAGGGCAGCTTTGGTCTATTAAATTTATTTATTATCCAAAAAGAAGAGGGCAGGTTGCCAAATCTTGTTTCTTTCACTTCCTTTTAGACATTGAGCTTACCTTATCCTGAATGACAGAAATGTGCACAAAGGTAGAGTAGTGCCTTTTTAATCATGCCCTTGCCAAAGCATCAAATTGTGAGATAGAACTGCCTTTATCGTCAAGATAGGAGTAGGACCCAGCAGATTTTTGCTCCCTACCTTTCTTGGAGTCCAACTTGTTTATTCATGGCCGACTATTAGTTGGGTGCTGCCCGAATGTGATGTCCAAATGCTACAACGATGAGAAGATTAATGACCATAAATACCCAACCAAATAGAGCAGATGGGGTAGAAGAACATAATGTGTATTTACATGGTTTTTAGGCTTAAAAAGGAAAGGTATCACCAACAATATAGAAGTAAAAATAAGGCCAATAAATGATTGAACAACATCGATAATGATGAAGGATATTATGCGCTTCACATGGTAGGTAGCTGATACCACCCTTCGAATACGAATCACCGTAGGAACAATAACAGAGACAATTACAGTGGTTACAGATCCGCTATATTTTTGTTTTTTGTGCTCTTGAAAACAGAAATGAGACCACCTCCATTTTCGTGTTCTCATAATCCAAGAATGGAACTATTAAAAACACTATAGTTTTCATCTTTGTATGGAAATATTTCTAGAAACTCATAAAACAACTTTTTTTAGTTCCTCAAAACTACGATGTTTCCAAAATTTTTTGAGGAACAAATTCCCGAACTGGTTTTAATTAATCTAGTCTTGGCCAAAATAATTTTCAAAAACCAATTTGTCAAATGGAGTTACAGCGAATTTCAAAAAACAAAAACAGGAACAATAATCAAACAGGGTTGTTTACCTAACAAGTTTATATTTTTCTCTTTATTTTGTCACAAGAATAGTTTTAAACTTAATTCAACAACTCACGAAAAGCATCATTACTAATAACGTTTTTAGATATCGCGCTATTGGTAATAGTGCTTTCTATTCTGTATTTTTTTTTTTTTTTTGTGTATCAAGCACCCCTTTCCCTGTGAAAAATACAGGATAGAAAGCTTTATTGCTTATACGGCTTTATCTAAAAACGTTATTAGCAATAATGCTTTTTATGGGTTGCTGAATTGGCAGCATTAACTTAAAAACTGCCCTTATCAGGTAAACAACCCAATCACACAGGGCCTACAAATATCAACCCGTGTATTCAATTCTCTAGGTAACATTATTTTAGGCTGTTGGAGTACCAGCTTTCCACACTCAAGCTTCAAAACTGAAATTTTCTTGATATTTAGCAAAATATTTCATTAAGACCATGATTTATATTTTCATATACTATTTATTATCTTCTTTTAATAAGCAAAGCAGAATAAAAAAGGGGAAAAGGGAAAACAGAAGGAAAAGAAAGATGGGAATGAGGCATAGTGATAACAGAAGGTCCATCCCAGTTAACAAAGACGAAGAGAATTGGCTGTACAATCAACAAATGCTTTCCCATCAAACACAATCACTCTGTCAACCAAGTAAGCTGCCATAATGAAGTCATCCTAGCTCGACGACAAAAGCAGTCTTCTTAGCATGGAAGATGAACCTCCTCGTAACTTTTGAAGCGATAATAAGCTGTTCCGTATCGAGATAAGCACTTGGTTCCTCGATCAGATATATATCTCCAGGCTGCATGAAGAACACCACCACCACATCACTTAAGGATAGTAGGATGGATGCGTGTAATACAAGCAACACTAGAGTTATTGAGAAATCCTACCAATTACTTTCAGTAGAAAAGTCATTTCACTTTGTGCATAATAACAGATCCAAATACAAACCTTTTAAGTTCTATCTTATGAAGAGACTTCCAAACACTATATTTTGACATCCACAGATCCACCCTCAACACATGGCAAGACGTCATTAACAATTGGAAACGATATTCATAGCAATCGTCCAAATTGACATAGTTGACATTCTACTGATAGCCACACGGGGATCAAGTGCGCTCTTTTGACACAGCAAATGATAAGGAGTCCAACAGGCAGATATTTGCCTCTTGAAACAATTATGACAACTTCCAAGTTCAGATACAGTTCCCAAGTGCCTTAAAACTTGTCATCAATAATGTCTTCCCAGTTTGTACTTCCAAGAATGTAAAACGTGGATTATTAACAAACATGGTAACACATTGTATTCATTACATTGCCAACCAGAGTGGCATAACTTCCTCGGGATGAACAATTGAGCAATAGTCAAAGAAAGAGTCACTAATAGAAAAGGATGATAAGTAAACTAGCTCTAGTTTTCCAATCTTTATGTTGTATTTGGAAATATTTGATGAAACAAAATCAGAAGTGTAGAATATATAGGCATGTACTGCACAGGTGTCACCGAGGCAGCAAAGTTATTCACAGCCCATTTTTACACACTTTCATGTTATGGTGCATTTAACTACTTAGTTGCCCAATTCATGCTTATTTTCTCAAAAACTTGGTGTTGAGATCAACTTGCATCAGGCCTTTCATGATCTTATCGCACAAAAATAGTTCACCATGACTCCTAAGTCCTGACAGTAGTGAATAGAAATTTGCACTTATTTTGTCTGGGAAAACCATCTACCAGGGGGTCAGAAAGCGTGTCACAGTTGAGTATAAAGGCACAAGTGAAAGCTTTGACATGGTTCCACAATGAAAAACTTCAACTCTACAATGGAAAGACCCTTCAATGTGTGACATTGTGTTCCATACAGGATACAAGGCCCCTGCTTACTACATATGTAAGAGGCTCTGCAACAAAGGAAGAGAGGAATATATTCCTTCTTTTTAAAAAAAATTCCACAGAATTTCTCAACTTTCACTTCCATTTCAGCAAATTGAATGAGTAGCCAATGTCTAACATGCTATGTTAGGTAAATTTTTTATGCCACCCCAAAATACTTGAGAAAAGAGGTAGAGAATCTGTCCCATGAAAAGGCCCAAAAAACACATAATATTACCACTGAGGAATGCAAATGGAATGTTGTAAACAAAAAAGGCAGTCTATGGGTAATTAGGGAAAGTGATTCAAAGTCATGGCTCAGCTTAACAATTCATGCAACCAATTTCTCTGAACCAAGGTAGCGATAACAATTTTAAAAAAAAATGCCAGGACATAATCATGAAAATAAGTAGCAATTCAGGATCTCAAACTGCTATCAGTTATTTGGGACCATAATAGAAGCAGAAAAGCTTCCCTGTCCAAGACACAGACATAATCCAACTCTTTGTAACTCCCCTCCAGAGAGATTTACAACTTCTTGATCCACTAATTGCTCAACCATAAGAGGCTTCATTATGTCCAAAATGAACTGAGGGTGCAGAAATGAATCGCAAATTTTTGGTGCAGCAAGTGTCCAACTCTAGATTGAAATTAGAACCCAAAAATGAGCAGAATGCAACTGGAAACAAAAGTGACTTTGATTTCTTAACATATTAAAGAGAATGCACTCAATACAATAAAGTGGCAACTCATGTAAAAGTTATACTATGGTAAAAATCACCAGCATATGAATGAATGTAGACTTCCCTGTCCAGTTCTCAGTCAGCATCCCAATGACCAGCGAGTCAGTAAATTCACCCTCACCTACATGCAACTTGAAATTACCCAGGGTGTTACTCATGGTTGGGTATCAATAATGGGCATAAGTCTGAATCTCCTAATGATTTCCTTGTGGCGTCTGAGCCACCTAAACCAATAAATTAATCAAACCAAACAGCTAGAAAATCAGAAATAGAGCACGTACATTAGCACTATGAACTTTACCTTAAATGTAAGTGATTCCTCTTGGAACTGTAGATTTTCTGTAGGGACAAATCCAGCCAAGAAAGTGTTAATGCCTTCTCTACGAATAAAGGAAGAGTAACAACTCCATACGCTCCTTCCTTCCCATACAAGCAGCAAATGAAGTCTGATAAATAGTTTAAGACACTAAGGTCATGCTCCACTCCAATGAAGTAGCTGAGAAGGGAGGAAAAAAAGAAAAACAATTTAGCAAAACAGAAATATGGTTTGTTCTAAGGCTAAACACAACAATAAGCTAGGGGAAGATCTGCAGGAAAGCAACAGTAGAGTTAGCTCATTGCAACACGAGTAATATAAGTATTCTTGTTGGTGAAGAAGAGTTGACAAATTTGGAAGTCCAATGGTACAAAGTACCAACTGAAACAACAATAGCAAAATAAATTCCAAAGGATTAGGAGTTCAAAAAGTGAAGCTCTTGAGGAGAGAAATCAGAATGTTCAGAAGACATTCATGTTGCTGTGGTGTTTAGATCATCCAAATATATATGGAGTCTGAGGTAATGAAAAATAGTGTCATATCTAGATGTCTGAAGCCTTTGTAGCAGACATCTGTAGCAGACTGTTGGTTTTCGTCCTCGTCTGGGGGGTATGGTCTCCTTTATTTAGAAGGGCGGTTCAAGATTGGGAATTGGAATCAGTGGAGGAGCTCTTTGTAAGATTGCAGGGACATTCAGTGCATCTTGACACGGAGGATGCCATGCTTTGAAGGGGTAACTTGCAAAAGGAGTTTTCTGTCTCTTCCTTCTATTCTTCTCTAGTTGGGAAAGGATTCCTTCTATTCTTCTCTAGTTGGGAAAGGAAATTCTTTATTTCCTTGGGAAGGGGTTTGGACGTTAAAGGCTCAGCTCAAAGTTGCCTTTTTTGCTTGGACAGGTTGTCATGGGTCAATATTGACGATTGATAATCTGACAAAAAGGAAGAATTTCTGTCTGAACTGGTGCTGTATGTGCAAAAGTGCCGGTGAAAGTGCTCCTTTGCAAGGGAGTTTGGCGCGGATTGGCGTTGATTCGGTAATGCCAATGTCAGTTAAAAGCTTGTTGACTTCTTGGAGTAGGGGATGTCTGAGGGGAAGAAGTCCAAGGCGTGGAAGACGGCCCCTCTTTGCTTGATGCGGTGCATTTGGATGGAGAAGAACACAAGGTCTTTTGAAGGGATTGAGGGTTCTATTTTGTGGGTTAAGGGAAGGGTGATTGCTACCCTTTATTCTTGGCTAAAGGAAGATTTCCCATTTTCCTTAAGTTCTTTTGTTGAGTTTTTGGGGGAATTGTATATCCTGGTTTATACATAGGTTTTTTGGGTTGTATAGCTTGCTTTTATTTTGGTGTATACCTCGTGTGTACAGGGTTGTGCCCCCTTCTGGCACCTTGTAATATACTTTTACTAATCAAAAAAAAAAAGATTTCTGAAGCCTTTGCTAAAACCTGTTAGGTCTATTTTACCTTCAGAAAATGCTTCATTACCAGGTTTAACCAATCCAAATTGAAACCCCATTGGTGGTACCCTAGATATTTTTTAAAACAATTTCAAGTTTTATGCATCTAGTAACATCTAGTTGACTGGAGAATTCTATTTTAATTGGATGGGAGTATGGTCTGAAATACACGAGTCGACAACCAAAGCAACAAAGATAACTTACCTTAAAAAGATACAAGGAACCTGAGAGGCAAATGGAAGAAACTATGATCCTTTGCCCCTCTTTAATTTATTTCACTATTCAAAGCATTTTGTTCTCCTAAAATGGATTTGTAAAGCAACTAAACATGAAAAATTCTTTGTAAGCCAATTTGACAAAATGCTGTAGGTCAAAGAGGCTTTAATTAAGAAAGGATATAAAGAAACTCAAGTGCTTCCAGTGAAAGCCACAAATGGAAGAAAGGAAGGATGGCTCGACACATGAATATATACAAGCACATATGTATGCATATATGCATATAATTATGCATAAAAAGAAAAATAAAGAGAGAACCTGTTAGGCCTCGGTAATGATAGGATAACTTTTGCCACTTTGAGCCTCTGTCTCACATCTAGATAACTGGAAAGCTCATCAATTAGGTGTATGTCTGCATTCCAAACAGTGTTAACAGCCATAGCAAATCTTCAAAGATCTCCAAAAGATACATTGCAGATGCCATGGTCAACAACTGTATTGAGCTCAAGTTCTTGACACTGTTCTGCCTTCATTTCTTTCTAGTCATTTTAATCAAGCAACTTGCCAACACTTGATTCTACTGATTTTGGAGGTTATCAATGTACTGAGGCTTGATGATTGCCTGTTACATATAGGCAAAACTAGTTGGTGGAAGAGAAAAGACGACTGCTGATGATTTCTCATTAAAACTGACACGATGATTACTGCAAAAGGCACACTTTTTTTTTTTCCATTTTCCTCATATATTCCTAACCCAAGGCCTTAGCTCGTTGGATAGGCTCCCACCCAATGCCTAAAGTTGTTATACGGTCCTGAACACTAAAGCCAGTGGATACCCAACGCTGGGATCGTGTCATGCCCCTGGGACAGGATCAACAGTGCACAACACTTCGAATAGAGAGAGAGGAGGGAAAACACATGGAGGATAAACCACAAAATCTAATTCATGATATTTGGCCTATCTTGTCCAAACAAAATTTTCTTACACAATCCATCCCAATCAATAACCTACACAGTTTGCAATCATGCAAGGTCAAGGTCTAACTAAACAGACTTTAGGTACAAAACAAAGCAAACATGACCATGGAAAATGTTTGATCCTTTTACCTAGCATTAAAATGAACTGATCATGGAAAATGTTCCAAAAGCTTTTCACTATAATACCTATATCTACAGCAACAAAAGTAATAGAACCAATCTTTACATCACAACTTTAGTGGGGTGGTTAATTAGGTCTTTGAGACTCTTATTTACTAATAACGGGTTCAGAGAGTTCATAAATCCACATGCCACCTAAGCTAAGGAATTCAATAGATCATTGCTTTTTTTAATACTTCTACTTCAAGTCACAAAGTTTTAACTATAACATATCCTCATCATTAGACTGTTTATCTCTGTTTGTGACGCACAACTAAAAAAGCAAAACTGATTATGATTTGGCTGCTTATGCCAAAGGATGATCGTTATGATGAAAAAGAGAGCATGAATATGTAATTCTGGTTGAAACCTTCAAGGAAGAATCTAGAGATGACACATTCATGCAGACCTGTTTATAATAACTACCAATATTCGGTGGAAGAAGTCACTCGTTAATGAAGTTAATATTCATGAAAGAAGCGAGAGAGTCATAATTTGGAGAAGGAAGATGCTTACACGGTCATGGAGGAATAGGTAGTTATATATGAAAAAAAGATCCTGACATCAGCCAGTATCCAAAAATGGTCCAATTCAATGGTAGTCAAATAATTCAAACATTGACTGAAAATCAGATCTTTTATTCGATCCTCGCTTCACGAGGTAAGAATAGTGTGCCATAGTAAAAGCATTATGACTGTCTGTAGATTGATTACAAGTCATTTGAGAAAAATAAATAGCATTCGAAATTTAGATGCAGATGTTAGAGAAAGCCGTTTGAGGTTATTGCAGTCTCAAGATAATGGAAAATTGAATAGACAATAGAAATAAAAATGACCAAAGCAAAAAACAATATTTTTTTTCTTTTTTTATTCATGCTCACAGTAAGCTCTATCATTTATTTAGACTGGCATATATTAATGACTGCCTTGGTGATTCTTTGCAGGAAAGCAACATGAAATAATAATAATTGAAATCAAAACAAATATAGTTTAGAAACAGAACTTACAATTAGCAGAAAACTATGCGTCTTCTTATGGTAGATGGACAAAGTTTTCGTTTTCAGGCAATATATAAATCCATTGACCTAATGGAAGTCAAAGAATTAATATATTGACTGAAAACCAAACCCATTTTTTTTTTCTTGTAGTCTTCACATGGAATTTTCAATGACTAAACTCTTCGAAAAAGGCCAACCATTGCATACACAAATGACCAGGATTTATGATGACCGTTACAACTATTCAACCATTACATACTATATTTCACAACTCCTTAAACAACTGCTCATTTTAGAAATCCAATTTTCAGAATAGCCTACCACCTAGCATCAGTCACCATTATCCACTAACTGGCTTTATAATCTACATAGCAACATAAAATAATTTCTCATAAAAGATTTTACAGCCAGGCATCATCAGATCCATAAAAACATCAAAAGTATGTGAATAACATACAGATATTAAAAAGTAAACAATCTGAATCATCAAACCCAAATTTACAAAGAAATGCCCTTTTTATGCATGAAAGGGAAAAAGTCCAAGTACAAAAATTAAGTATGTTCAAATAGATATATTTAAATAACACATTCATTTCACAGCCATGAAGATTGATATAAACACCACAAAAATAAATACCAAAGAAATTACAGCAAAGGCTAAATACCAAAACACGAGCATCAAAGATGAGCATTAAGAATTGATAAAAATATCACCTAAACAATGTGCAATTCCAAAGCCTAGTCAAAGCCCACAGTATATATAACCAACGAAACAAATGGAGCAAAAAAATGTATAATACTAAACTACTCATCACATAAAGAAAAAAAAAAACGAAAAAAACAAATGTTTTTTTACTAGCTCCCATGACCATTGCAAGCACAAGTTACATTGAATAAACGAAAGCATAATCTGCGGTCAAACAAAAATAATGCACATCGAAACATCCAATCAAATAAAGTTTTTTGTTTTAATTTTGACCTCGTATTCTAGCTATACGAAAGCATACCCCCAACTTCTCAACAATAATGAAGAGAAAATTTATACAACAACAAGAACTGACAATGACAAGATACAAGCATTATTAACCCCATAAGAACTCACCATAGAGATCAATGGATATATCTTAAGGAACCAAATGGAACTTCTAATACAGCACAATTATAACAGTGAAAAACAACTTCTAAAAAATTACCTTCGAAACTTGCAAATCCAAAAAGGCCAGTGAAACCTAGGCAGTACGTCTAACCTACAAAACAACCACCACACCTAAAAAATTAAAAAACAGGGGAAATGAGATTGCACCGAATAAACTGAATCAAAGATCAGATCACATAAGCAGAAAAACCATCTCACGTACAAAATGGAGACAAAGCAACCAATAATCAGTCCTTAGACAAGCAAAACAAAGAAAAGAAAAGAAAGGATCAGACCAAGCAAGCAAGAAGACCATTCCAAGAGAACAAAAACCAGAACAAAGATGAGAAATCATATCAAGGAAGAAAGGAAAAAAAAAAAGCCATTCAACAGATCAAATCAAAACAAACAAACTAATGATCAACCATTAGCTAAAATCAAAGAAAACAACAAATTCTAAATAAGAATAATAAAAAGCAAAGAAAAAAATAAAAGGAGAGGGAAAAATGAGAATGCACCAAGCAAACTGAAGTAAAGAGCAGATCATGTGAGAGGAAAAACCATCACAGAGATGAAACCGAAACAAAGGAACCAACTATGAGCCATTAGCCAAGCAAAGAAAAGGAAAGAAAAGATCAAACCAACAAAAGGCGAATACCAATCAGAGAAAGCAAATGAAGCAATAAAACTGGACAGCCATTACATCGAGACCAGAACCAGCAAACTTGGAACACAGTTGTCCACGCAGAGATGTACATACCGCAACAAATTGAGGAAAATAACGTAACAAATCAAAAAGTCACAGGAGAACTTCTCCATTACCACCAATTAGAGCAGCAAAACCATTACTCAATATAACAAAATCCAAATCAACAACAAAGTACAAAAAAATTACATAAAAAAAAAAAAACAAAACAAAGAAGAGAAATCAGACCAAGCAAACAAAAAAAAGCCTCGCACTGCTCAAACTCAAACAAACGAACCAGTAATCAACCATTTGCTAAAATCAAAACAATAGCAACGTAAAAAAAAAAAAAATGCAAAACAAAGTCAAAGAGGAGGAAAAAATTAAATTGCACTGAACAAATTGATGCAAGTACCAGATCAAGTAAAGGGAAAACCCATCGCAGAGCCAGAACAAAATCAAAGAACACTGAACAAACCAAAGAAAAAACCAGGGATAAGTGATAACCCATCACATAGACGAAACCGAAACAATGGAACAGGTGAAATAACTCTGCAGCTCTGATCCTCCGAAGCATGTCAATATTTCCTCCCAATCCGGAGGACCCGGCAGAGGACCATAAGCAAAATCAAACTTCCCCATGCATCCAGGCACAATAACACTTGAAATGGATTCCAGATGAATGTGTATATTAAAACAGACATATTTGGCTTATATTTTCCTGCAAACACAATAAGAGGCAGTTGACTTCCTGATGCCATTTTAGAACATGTCCTGGATGAGACACTGGCAACCTAAAATCAAAACTTTCAGTAAGCAGAAAGAAAAACAGAATAGGCTATGAGCTCTAAGAAAGAGTACCTGCACAATTTAAAGGTGTTAGCGCCATAAAAATAGATAGTAGTATCCTTATAGAAATCTTTTGACAAATTGATTATTTCAATGGCATCAAATGGGCATTTCTACATATCACAAACATCAATGGTCCATTCAGCACATCAGCATAAATCTAGAGAGACAAACATGACAAAAATGGAAACTTCATTCCAGCCTTAACACATATATGATATACCACAACCAATGCATAGCTCCTCTGATATGAAAGCTGTCAGGAAGCAGGGTGACCTCAATATAAACTTTACCTATAAAAATACAGAAATATCCTCCAGGCAACTGGAAAATGGTTTTAAAAAAAATGAATACATTACGTAACAAAACAAACAAATACCACTGCTAAAATTAAAGAAAATTTAATGGTAATACACTCAAATCCCCTCAGCTGGCAGCCCCGCAATTGGAGATAGACATGATTCATTCCACATTTGAAAACATAGTAAGAGAGATTAAAGACTGTATCATCCTACTACCTAATTGCCAAATGCATAAAATAATATGCATTGATGAACAGCCAAAGCATCGGCTATAATATCAGCTTTCTTGAACAACATGAATTCCTAAATGATTGAACCAATGTTGATGCCCGATGGCAAAGACTACCACATTCATTTTGGCCCTTTGTTTACAATCTCTTGATCTAAAATTGCTAACAACAATTACAGCACTAGTCCACCCACTTGATCCGAATCCTCTTTCAAAAGACAACTTTTAAGTTTAACACCAAGCAACTACCTCAGAACTTGATGAAAAAATATGTATACCTTTTCATCGATTTGAGTGTTCAGAACTCGCTATTCATTTAATATATGTGAGAGTAGATACTTGTGGTCAGATGTTAAGTTCCAAAGCAGCATGCATCTAACACAGATGCTTCATCACCATGACTAGCATATCTGCTAGCATCGGCATGCTTCATCACTATTACTAAAAATGAGAAAATCCAATAGCTATTTTATTTTGCTGTTTAGTTTAGCTCTGACTACTTTTTTCTGCCATGATCATTTTATCATTTATATGCCTCATGCTTATCCAATTTCAAATGTACAACCAATGCAGCATCTTTCCTGCTACATCAAGTTGTTCCTAGTCAAAGAAATCTATTCCTTCGAACAAAACAATTCTCCACCATTGAGACCTTTGTCACATAGACTCAGGTACATGTAACAAGAGCGGATGTGCATCTAAGCATCGCATTCATGCAATTCTCATGTTCAATGACATCAAAACACAACAAAATATTCATATTTCTTAATAGACATCTTTTATTTTTTAACATAAAATAATATTTACAAGAAGCTACAGAGCATTTTATGCATAATGTAGGCCTTTATACATAAATTTATATGCTAAATTTGAATTACTAAAAGTTTTTAGTAAATATATTTAAATAATACCTATCAGACATATATTCATAACCATATTCTTACTCATGTGTCAGAGGTCAAACGTTAAGTATCCGACACGAGTTCATATATTTTAGAAAGTCCACGTAACATATAGTAGGACACAATAGAACCCGGGGTGAATCAATACGATTTTCTATACATACACATGCATATACATATTTCAAAACGAATCCCCATAAATGTATATATAAGAATGAATCCGTTGCAGGGCCACCTCAACACATTTTGGGGCCTAAGGCGAAAATTTTGGATCAGGCTTTTTATATTTTTAACATTATTATTAATTTTTATTTAAATTTTATGTTTCTTGCTTTTTGAGATGCAATTTTATTAATCAAACCGGTTTATATTCAAGTTTTGCTAACATGTCCTTTGTTAGTAAATGCATTATCTTCTAGCTTTTTGGGATCAATTATTTGTTCTTTTATGAAATGTTCACATAAATCTTTTGTTATATTTTGATTATTGTCAGTAACAAATCTATCACAAGCTCTATTTTCAGATTGAATTAAATTTCCTATTCTTCTCTTCTTCTTTTTTTTAAGTTTTGCATAACTAGATTCATATTTTCTAGTAGACATATTCATTAGTTATAATTAGAAATAATTAAAAATAAAACAAACACTCTTTATCATAAAAATACAATACCATATTAGAATTAACCCAGTACTAGAAGTATAGAACAATAGAAGCTAATTGGCCGCCATTGACAATAAAGATTGTCAAAAAAGGATAACTTGAATTTGGTACAACTTCTACACCAAGACAATCATAAGTTGTAACTGGATGAGTAATATTTCTAGTAATAAAAATAATGCAATAAAATAAATTACAAAATACGATGATAAACACAAGATATTCAACAAAAAAATAAAATATTAATTTTTAATGGTGTCAAAACAAAAGACAAGTTAGTAGAAAAAAAATTGTGTAGGAGAGAGTGAAGAGAAGTTATATAAAGCTACAATTATAAAATGATAAAGTTAAGCAACTGTCATAATAGGATATAACTTTCACAGTTTGATGGCAAATAATCTAAACCAACGAAAAAATTGTTGGAATGAGTAATCATATAAGTTCACTTCTATAAGTAATATCCACAAGACAAGATTAAAAAATAAAGATTAAATATATGTAGTAGAAAACCCAAACAAAAAATATTACATAAAACAAAAAATTACCTCAATAAGGTAGCCATTTGAAGATGAGTAATATGAGATTGATGAAATTGGATAATTTCTTTTCATGTTGAGAGAGAGAGAGAGCCTTTAAACTTTGGACTTCTTCTGAACTTCTTTACTTCGCAGAGAGAGAAAGAGTCATTTAGGGTGGAGATTTTTGACCTACCTTCTTTTGAAAAAAGTGATAATCATACATGTAGTTATTCTTTTATTAAATTGGCTTTTATTTTTTTATTTTCATTTTTTTTGCTATGCAGTTTGGTTAATTAGTGTATTTGATTTTACGCTTTTTTTCCCCTCATCTAGGCTAGAGTCATTTACAAAAGAAAAAAAATGTAAAAATTATTTTACACTATAACTATAATATGCAATGCCCTTAAGAATTTGGAGCCCTACAAAATCGGGGTCCTTAGGCGACTACCTCATTCGCCTTGCACATGAGCCGGCACTGGTAGTAGAGACTGTTTATCATAGTTATAGTGTAGAATAATTTTTACATTTTCTCTTTTGTAAATGGCTCTAGTCTGGATGGGGGGGAAAAAAAGGCCAAATACACTAATTCAAAATTCTCAACCCAAAACAACTCTCTCTCTCTCTCCTTCTCAACCTGAAAAGAAATTATCCAATTTTCTCAATCTCATATTACTCACCTTCAAATGGCTTATCTTATTGAGTTAATTTTTTTGATTTATTTTTGTTTGGTGTTTCTGTTACATGTATTCAATCTTTATTATTTAATCGTGTCTTGTGGATATTATTTATAGAAGTGAACTTGTATGATAATTCATTCCAACAATTTTTCTGATGATTTAGATTTTTTTTCTCCATCTAGCTTTATAGGACTTCTCTTCTCTCTCCAACACAAATTTTTTTTTCTACTGTCTTATCCTTATTTAGTACTCTTCTTTTGTTTTGACACCATTAAAAATTAATAGTTTATCTTTTTGTTGAATATCTTGTGTTTATCATAATTATTTATAATTTCTTTTATTTTATTATATTTATTAGTAAAAATATTAGTCATCCTGTTATTATTTATTAATTGTCTTGCTGTAGAAGTTGTATCAAATTCAAGTTCTTATCCTTATTTACAATCTTTTTTCTCAATGGCGGTAAATCAGGTTCTATTGTTCTATACTTTTGCACCATTTAAATTCTAATATTGTATTGTATATTATGATAAAGAGTGTTTATTTTATTTGTAAGTATTCTTAATACTAACTAATAAATACGTCTACCAGAAAATATGAATATGGGTATGCAAAACTTAAAGGAAAAAAACAGAAGAATAGAAAACACTAATTCCATCTCAAAAAGGAGCTCTTGATAGATTTGTTACCAATAATAATCAAAATAGAATAAAAGATTTTCACACAAATATTATTGACAAAAAGACGTGATAGCAAAACTTGAATATAAAGATTTAATTAATAAATTTACATCTCAAAAAGCAAGAAAAATAATAATAATCTTAAAAATATAAAGAGAAAAGCCAGATCAAAATTTTTTGCCTTAGGCCTAAAATGTGTTGAGTCGGCCCTGTCCGCTACTACTTTATTATTAATTAAGGTCGACAGAAACTTCAATAAGGATCATTCTCAAAGGGGTGTTTTCCTACCCTAATAGCACATCACATCGTTAACTTGATGTGATAAATTGAAGGAGAAGGAGGAGTACCAGACAAGACGATGGGGCAACTTCGCCTGTACTCTTGGCGGCACTTCTTATGCTTGCAACGGTCTAGTTTAACGACCACAATCCGCTGTAACGTCTCCGCCAGCACCAAAAAAAGAAAAAAAAAAGAAACAATAGGATCAAATCACAATGTCTTGACCAAATGTTTGCTTTGTTTTTTATTAAGAAGAGACTTATATTACCAAATTTTTTTATTTTTTATTACCAAATCTTTGGTCCAAAATTTGCAAATATATGAGATATGCGGAGCGTGAAGACACGTAGACAAACATTTTTAAAAAAGAATTTTAGAGTATCTCTAATCCACCTTTAAATCTTTAAATTTAAAAGTTAGTTTCAAATTTGATCATTCAACCCACTTTAAATTTGAAGGTAGTTTTTAAATTTGGTCCTCTAACCCAACTTCATTTCTTTAAAAATTTAAAGAAATAAAAGGTAACTTTCATTTGCCAACTTTTAAATTTGAAAATTCTCTAAAAATTATGATGGTCCTTTCATTTCACTATTCATATGAGATCAAAACACTAACTATGTAGAACCCTTGTATTAATCATTGTTTTAAGTTTTAAATAATGAATTATTTGCTATTTAAATACTATTTTAATAAATTTTTAATTTAAATTTTAATAAAATCATTAATTTTTTTAATTTGTTAAATATTTATTTAATTTGAAATTTTTTAATATGTGAAATAAATAAATTATTTATATTTTACTTGTTTTTATTTATCTTGAAATTATTATTTATATATGAAATAAATTTTTTTTTTATTTTATTGATTATTTATTTATACTAAAATTATTTTAATCTATATGGAATGAATGAATTTTTTTTTTTTACTATCTTACTACTCACCTTTTCACTTTGAATTTTTTTTTTTTTTACAAATTTAAGAATTAATCAATCTATTTCTACCAACTTCCAATAATAATTTAAATTTCAAATCCATTGAAAATAAAAAATAATTTTAACTTGAATAACAACAAAAAGATTACATAAAATAATGATCACATTTTGAATATGGTAATAGATAATTAGATTAAAATATGATAATAAATAATTATACTTTTGAATAAAATGAAGCACAATATTTGATTTTTTATTTTTTTATATAAAATATAGTGATTTGAAGAATGAATAGTGAAAATAAAAATTTGATGGGTTGAAGTAACAATGTGAAAAAATAAAATCTCTAAATTTTAAATTTGAAAAAAATGTCAAAATAAAGATGAATCGAAGGTTTTGAATTGGAAATGGTCATAGGTAATACAATGGTACTGTAGTAGCCAATTCGGCCTTCATTTTTTATTTTTATATATCTTCGGTTCTGTTTTTATGTATTTTATAGTTACCAATAAGGCTTTCGAGGAAACTCATTTCTTGAAAACTCGTTTTTGGATTGTAATGAAATTTTAGAAAATATTTTTGAGTTGTTTAATTCGAAATATTTTAAAGAAATGGAAATTATACATGGGCCATTTCTTTTTTTTTTTAAATTCTACAAACCTCTACAATTTAAAGAGTTAATTACAAAAATACTCTAAAAAATACAACTCAATCTCACTAAATCCCTAAACTTTAAAATATAATATATTAACCCTTGAATTATCAATCTGTATCAATCAACACTATTTGTTAGCAATTCGTGAGAAAAACAGATGAAAAATTGTTATGTGACTTGCACATATTCACAAAACTATATTTTTATACCTCAATTGACTATTTCTTATTATAATAATTGTCTAATAATTGAAATATCTCTTGAAATAGTATGTAAATATATCGGTAATCCAAGACCATTTTAGTCAATAGACAATTATCGCAACAAAAAAAAAAAGAAGTTTAATTGTTTATAGAATCATACTTTAGTGAATATGTGCAAGTCACATGATAATTTTTCTTTCACTCTCCTAACAGATTGTTAACATATTGCTAACAAAAGGTAATAATTGATACAAATTAGTAGTTGATGGAGTTAATGTGTCATATTTTAGAGTTTAGAAAAGTTTAGTGAGATTAAATCATAATTTAAGAGTCTTTGTAATTATCCTTAATTTAAAAGTGAGCTCGTAACCCTCATGTCATTTGACTTAATTGCATGGTTTGGCTTAACCACGAAGTAGATGGAAACACTTTTGAATTTTTTTTTTTTTGAAGCCAATTCTAAACCTTATGTTCTTTTTATCTGAAGTAAAACCATTATTAAACAGGATTACATTGAACCCATCCCAGCAATGTAAACGATACCTATAATAATCACTTGTAAACCATTAACATCGAGCAGTCCGGAGACAACCAACTTACAATTTCGTTCGCCCCCCAGTATGCCATTGCGGGTTAACTCAAAACCTTATTCCTCCCTATCTTAGTATATACCATCTGAATGTTAGGATTACATCATATTAATTAGCATATCCTGTTTCATAATTATATAAATCGTATGCAGGTTTCCAAATTTTTCAGTTAACAGTTAGCTTGAGTGCAATTTTGCGAAGTTGAAATATTTCAAAAAGTTTAGGTGACATTTACAAGATTAATTTGTTTTGAATGCGGTCATTCAAGTCAAGCAAGGGATATTTTGAGAATTGTCTATTTTATGAACCCCACTATTTAACCTCAGTTGCAAGCGTTTAACATAACAGAGAGCATAACCATATCATTTGCATTCTTATTTTGTAGTTCAGAATAGCCACATGAAGCCTTCTTGTGTGCATGAGAGAACATGTAAACCTAGCCAGATTAGCAGGGACATCAATGGCTCAAAGTGCAGAGCATGAAGATCTCTTTGTTAAGCGCATAATTTCTTGGATATCCCCAATGGGTGAGAACACACTGGTTACTCTAGCTCACTACTTTGAAGTGATACAGTGGTGAAAGCGAACAGAAAACAAAGAATTTGGATTCCCTCATTTCATTTTCTTTTTCTTCCCTTTCTCTTTCCTTTTCTTTTCCTGTTCCTTTTCCTTTCCCTCAACACATCCTAGAATCAAACAAAGTGCAAAGAAACTAGGACTATCTAAAGAGGCGATTATGCTTATATGCCCAAAATCCTTGAGGCTGCATCATTAACCCTTCTACCTAGTGAATTCTAGACTCCCAATCTATAATCCACTTTCATAAAGAAATTAGTTGCATAAAGAAAAACCACATAAGGAAAAATCAAGGAAAATATGAAAAGGAAAACATCTGAATAGCATATATAACTGACAAGAAAAGGAGTTGAGAAGCACAGGAAACACTTTCATATCTTCGGTTTCTTCAACTTTAACACTAAGATACATCAACTAGCCAGTCTGCTCCAACTAGCAATTACCTTTCTTTGACTGCACTATTTTTCCTTCTTGCTTTTGTCCAACAGGTTGCTTTCACAAAAATACTAATATTACAGCGTGGCTGTTGTTACTATAGGAATCAACATGTTGCAAGATCCACGAAATATGCCATTTCAAACTGGGTAACAGGCACGTTGCAAGAATTACAGTGCCAATTCCTCCCAAGGGTTATATCAATTCCTTCCATGAAAGACTAGTTTATTCACATACAAAGAAATATCACATAAGAAATTTGTATTTATGTACCTACACCAGCAGCCCAGTGCTGGAATATCCAAATTGCATCCATGATTCATTTCAAACAAAAAAACCAAAGAAGATGACAAAAATCACAGCAAGCCTAAACTAACAGCAGGAAGAAATGCTGGAATCAGTATGACAATAAAGTAGCACAGCGGAATCACTTCCATTTCTTGAACCTCATGAACTTCCCCCCATGCTTCCAGCGTTCGCCAAACTTCCCATGCTTAAACTTCCCATGGTGATGGCCATAGTAACCCCCATGTCCAAGATGATGGGCACCATGTGACAGTTGATGAGCCCCATAAGCAGCAGCCGCAGCAGCAGCCCCCCCAGCAATCAGTGCTCCCATGCCAGGTCTATGCCCTGTATATATTATTAACAGAAGAAATGATAAAACTATCAACAAAGGAAAACAAAAAACAAAAAGAAAAGCATGCAATGTTACAAATAAACAAACAGCATTGCAAGTCTGACTGCTTAGGATTAATGGTCATCAATACATTGCAGAGATGTAATTTAACATGGACATTCTTTTGTAAACAAGTGGATGTAAAAAGGAGGCAGAGAAATGAAGCATTCACAAGAAAAAGCAGTCCAATAATCAGATATGAGCCATCACATTTTACAGTCTTTTTTTCCCCCTTATAGAGATGCAGCATCAGATTTTACAGTCTTGCAAATTGGACCTTCTATTTTTCTCCTCTTTACCGCCGGGATGTAGAGGAACTTCTTGTTGCCGAAAATCGTCATAAAACATGACTCCTCCTGATTAAAACCTCCTAGGTGATACCACAAACTCCATGGACCATAGTTCTTGCCAGTCTGAGCTTCATGATGCGGGTTCAGAAACACAGGATAGACACACAAACCTATCAAAATTTCTAGATGCTCCTCGTTTCTTATGCCTCCAGTATCATTCAAACGTTTCTTGCAGGTGGTAATGACCATTCACCTTTAACATGTCAGATGACTAGATATTTAAAAGCCCTGAGTAGGTCACCAAAATTGGATATTGGAAAGCCTTTCGTAGGTCCCCCATAGTGGACCACTGGACCTATTACCGGACGAATGACCTGTTATAGGTCAGTAATAGGTTTTCATACACCAAAAACTAATTTTCATGACCTTAACCATTATTTCCTTCCAGGAAACAATCAAAACTAAAAAAGGTAATGCATAGCATGGCCACACAGCCACACCGCTCAAACATACCACAAAAGAAAAAAGTAAGACAGGCTCATAAGGTCCTTCAGAAGTGAAACACTAACAACCAAATGAAACACATTCTAATATTGGAGGACAAATTCAAATATCAAACACAGAAAGAAAGGCCTCTGATAAGGTCCCTCCCGAGTGAAGCAATGACAATATATTGCAAAATATATAATGAATGATATGGAGCCTGACAGACCAGGATATCAAATTATGTTGAAGTACAAAGAAATGCATCATACCTGAATGATAATTATGATATGGAGCTGATGGACCAGGATAACCTGCTGCTGGATATCCACCTGGGGGAGGATATGCTGATGGTGGGTATCCACCTGGGGGGGGATATCCAGCTGGAGGGTAACCACCAGGAGGAGGATATCCAGCCGGTGCGTAACCTTGAGGGGGATATCCCTGAGGAGGATATCCTTGAGGAGGGTATGCCCCAGGAGGCGGACGGTAGTGTCCAGCAGCATATCCAGCAAGATGAGAGAATAGTCCTTTGTCACTAGATTCATCATTATTGTGATTTCCACCACCCATTTTCTTCAACTTGAAATTGCTGAACTGAAATGTAAATAGGAGGCATTAGGACATACAAGATTTTTCTGGAAGAGTGAAAAAAAGTGCAGCAAACGTGTATCATATGGGCTCAGAATTCACTATCTAATACTTCCTAATCTCCACATATGATGGCTTGATGCTTTTGTTCTGCTTTTTTCCATAAAAAAACCCAGTTAAGCAACTTATAGTCTATCCAGAAAACATACATACTATACACTTTTCTTCCCCCACCCCCTCCCCTTTTGGGATGTGTTTTTTCTTTTCTTTTTTCTGAGGGTGTTCAAATTATCAACTAGAGACATAAGGAAACCAAAATTTATCAAAATGAAGAATCCAAAGCTCAATATATGTTGAATGAAATCATCTGTTTTCTTTCTGAACATCGCAGAACTCAATCACAATTTTGTCTAATTTAAACCAAACTCCTAATAGTAAGCATTAATTTCCTCCCTTCAAATTTCAGTACTAGTAAGCTATTATTAAAGAAAAGCCAGCAAAATAGTCTAAATATTTGGTAAAAGCAAGAGTCAGCAGAGCTAATAATCAGCCTAAAGCATAACGGGGAGATTTAGAGAATCAACTCACCAAAAGAGACCTGTTATATAACTTCTTAATGCAATGCAATAGTTTTCCTTGTAGTCGGATACTTATTTGTACTTGCGTCCAAGAAAAAATTGACAATCAACTATAACGAAGACCAGTTGCACATTCCAAGTTGATACATGGATATATATATATATATATATATTCTTGTTGGCACAAAAATTAACAATCTACCAACATAGTTTTGTGTACAAAATACCCTGGGAGAAGTTTCTCCATGCATGTGTATCAAGAAAATTTATAAATGAGTGATTGTTGTACATCACTTTGTCTGAATATATAAGGACAGACTAAGAAGCATGAACACTACTAACAAGGTGTCAGGCGCTCGTTCAAAAATGTCCTATTATTTTATTGTCTTTTCAAAATCGAACACACTTTGGATACTCAGGTGATACAACACCCGTGTCCATAACTTACACATATGATAAGTTTAAAGAAATTAGGGTAATTTCACTTTACCTCCTTGTGGTTTACTTGGAAAACACACACACCCCCTGCACTTAGAAAACCTACACTTACACCCCTTATAATTCAGACTAAAGTGAAACTGTTAGTTTTTAACAGTAGGTGTGTGTCACGCGCTGTTTAATGCAATTTGGCATTTATTTTTAAAATGTTACTTGACTTTTATAGCCTTAAGAGCTACCTCTCCCATGGTGGTTGCCACCGCCTCACAAACAAATCATCACCCATGAGGCATATGGTTAGCAATCTAGACAGAGTAGATTTCTAGAGAGAGGGATCTGTACTAGAGGGTAGACAGCAATGTCATTTCCGGTAGGTGCTGGCTTTGTTCCTCGGCATGGATTTGACGAAATGCTGCCGAGTGATGAGAGTGAAGGTGATAGTTTGTTACTCCTAATACTCAAAATTCTTCTCTCTTCTAATTCTACTGATTCCAGATTCATAACTTTGGAGATTGAATTTTTTTTTCTTTCTAAAGTTGAAATTCAGAAATGAATACTGTGGTTGCCTCCACCACCACTTAATCACAAACCATATCTCGAAGTGTGTGTGTGTGTGTGTATAATATATGAAGGTCACCTATAAAACCTACACAAATACATACTCATTACCACAGTGGTTGGTCTGTTCAGAAGCCACGGGTGATGGTGAATTCGGCCATGGGTTGCTCGGCAAGTGAAGAAGAAGTCACATGTTCACCCACAGAAATATATAAATTGGTTGTCGGATTGTTTTGCTTTATGGGATTTAATCTGGTTTTTTCATAGCATTTATGGCAGCTCATACACGGGTACCATCTGAGAGAAGAACTCAGTTGGGTTGTGTTGTGTATTTATCTGAAAAAATTCTGGTGTGCAAAGAACAGAGTTTATGTCTATGTAAGCCACTCTTAATTGTATTGACTGTTGGGTTTTTCTTTTTTCTTTCTTTTGTTTTTGTATGTTTTAAAAGAACCTCTGTATAATCTAATATAGCATAGCAATGAAGAGTATGGATGAAAACAAAATTGAAGGTGTTTGTTTTCAGGGTTTTCTTGTATCCTTGATGGTGGCTCTATGTGGTGATGACGCAGTGGCTATGGTTAACCCAAAATGGAGGAGCTATAGGTTATGGTTCAGTAGTGGTAGTGGAAGATTTGGGTCATTGGGGGCTGAGGTGGGAGGGGGTCTAGGCTTGGGGAGGACGGGGGAGTCATGCTTGTGGCTAGGAAAATTATTAAACAAATAATACAGAGAGAGTGGTGGATGGTGGCCTTAGCTGGGGAAGAAAATAGAGGGTGGTTGGTGGTAGCTAGTCCAGCTGAAATTCTCTCACTAAACAATAGTTGGTGTGTAGAGTAAATTCAAACAAAATAAAGGGTATTTATAAGATTTCATTTGATCTGTTAACCCTGTGAGCATTTTGCATTTTCGTATAAGGGGTGCAAGTGTAGGTTCTTGAAGTGCAATGGGTGTATGTGTTTCTCGAGTAAACCACAAGGAGGTAAAGTGAATTTACCCCAAGAAATGAACTTGGGATCCAATTGAAAAACAAGAGTAATGTGATTTTATACCTAATTTGATATTTAAACTATAGAATATATGATCTTTAATTTTAATTAGAGTTATTCTGCAATTTTTTATTTTATACGAGTATAATATTTCTCTACATCATACATAAGAGAACACATAAAATATATATTTTTACCATGTCTCTGGCGAGTTGTGTCCTGTATTTTTTAAAAATCGTTGTGTAGGTGTGTCTGTGTCTGTCCCCATGTATATGCTTCTTAGAGAATAGACACATGAAGCAAGGCAAAGAACTGTTAGATTATTTTGGTATCATCCTTAAAAGACAATTTTCTCTTCTGAAAAATATAAGGAGAATGAGGAGAGGGATTGGCACTTGCATCTCTACTCATGATTGAGGTCATGGTTTTACTCACCCTCCCCAACATGGACATGACACGTATATGCCGACATGGTGATTTTTAAAAAATGCAGGATACAACCTGTCGAGGACACGGCAAAATTATATTTTTCTATATATCATATATAGAAATATTTTGCTTAAAGATAATGAAAAAATGCAAGATAACACTGAGTGAGTTCAACATATGTAATTCATAGTTTAAACATCAAATTAAGTATAAAATCACATTACATTTATTCTACAATTGGATCCCAAGTTATTTTTTATTAAATTTACAATGTGTTTTATGCGTTTCTAATTGATTGATAGAGGTGTCCAAGTAACAAACATGCGTCCCCCTAGTGTCTGAAGCGTATTGTTCCAAAAAAATTTACAAAATACTAAGACACATTTGGAAGCATGTCCGACACATGTCGTGGAGTGTCCGACATGGACTTGGCACCTTCTTAAACGGTGTTTGTGCATCTTAACCCTTCCCTTTCCCAAGGACTTTGGGCCTTCAATATACCAAACAAAAGGGAATGGAGAATGATGCAGAAAACATGCTTGGGAGCATTTAAGAAAACTGTATTCGCAAAAATTTCATGAAAACAGTCCAGTGTCCAGAACTTTATCAAAACTTCTATGCCCTAACGGAGATTGTGATCAATAAACACTCCAAAAACAGCCTGAAATATGCACATCTAACATTCATACTATGATTCCAACTCCCACACCATATTCTCTTCCTACCCCGGTCCCCAAAAAGTGAATATTTATAATATATATATATATATATATTATATATATTATAGGAGAATAAACACTTACAAACAGATATCCACACTTCATTCCATAATTTCAGATAGGCAGGATTTTACACTAACAAAACTACCAAGAACGTGAGCAACACCGGGGGATTGGCCTAACATATATCAACATATATGCAAACTCATACATACACGCAAGAAAAGAATGATCAATTAGAAAGAACATAACAATGATGCCATTAACAACACGAACAAGCAACGACAAAGAAATCAAAAAATCCACCATAACAAAGAAGATCTGTGATTCACCTTTCCCTTACCATTTAACAGAGTTAGCCAAAGCTAAAATCGTACAAGTTCATATATGTATATATACACTATGTTCGGATATATATATATATATATATAGAGAGAGAGAGAGAGAGAGAGAGAGAGAGAGAGAGAGCTCACCGAATTGAATTGTAGTTTCAACTTTCAAATGCTAATCCGCTTTGTAGAGAGCTATCACAGAATCGACCTGGGGTTTCAAATTCTAACATGTATACATACATCATACATGGACACGCACGCGCAATTACTTATATAAGTATCCGATATGATATGAGTACGCGTTGCTTCACGCGTTTATTATACGTTATCTTTCTTGGAATGTACAACCAACTCCACAGAAGGTACACCACACGTCAGCACATATGCTAATATTAATCAAATTAATTAAGAAGCAAATCTTAATCTTTAAGACTCGTACTATATTGTCTTTTATGCATAATAATATACTCACCTGGTTTTTTTGACAAAAAATTTATTCCCCTGATTTTAATAATATATAGTTTTAAAAATTGTCTTTTTTCCCACTTTTTTTTAAATAATCATGTTTTATTCACCATAGAATGTAAAAGATAGAAAATAATAGAAAATTAACTAATATCTTAATGGATCCAACAGTTTTATAGGGTAGATGGTGACCTAAAAAATAAAAATTTTAATGGAATACATATACTATATCTTTGATTGTCGAAGTAGTTTCTTTTCTTCTTCAAGTTACTGTTTTTTTATTTATTTATTTGTATATTTATACTCATTAGTTCTCGAGTTTATTTTGTTTAAACATATTAAAATATTAATGAAAAAATAAGAATATTAAAGACTTCTAAATGTTATGTATGATATTTCACGCAAATTATTTGGAACCAATTTATAAAATTGAACACGAGAACCTCGAATTGAGTAGTTCCACGTAATGAATTTTTTGGCATGCATTGAATTTACATTTTTACCCTTAAACAACTTTTGAGTCACTTGATAATATAAGGTAATTATGACCCGAGTTCAAATTGAGACTTCACTAAATTAGGGTTATGCCTTATTATAATAGTACAAATTACCTAATATTCAAAAGCTTATTCACACAGGCATACATTCTCTCATGGCAACCAAAATTGTTTAACTGATCATGATAGTCATTTTTGTGTAGTATAATTATGAGTTGCTTATAGATAAAGTAGAATTTTCCTGGTAATGAAATCAGAAGAGATAATAAACTTTTCAAGCACAGAAGATGCATGGCATCTTCCATGAAAAAAATAATAGAATAGGTTGGTATTACTAACCCTTGGATACCCAGAAAGGTCAAAGAATTTGGTTCTTACTTTTCAATACCCAGCCCCCCCTCTTTTACTTTTCTCCCTTGGTTTCTTCTTGTTTGTTTCAACAAATTATCTTAAAATACTTTGACCACTCCAAAAAGGTATGCTGTTGGGTGCTTCTTTTTTGATGTAGGGCACCCACCACTTCTTTTAAAAAAAAAAAGAATCAGATGCTTAATACATGGTTAGAGAGAGAGAGAGAGAGAGGAGAGAATCTTTTAATGCATTGTTGATATTTTAGCCCATGCAAACAAAGAAAATGAAAAATGCTTTTCATTTCAAGCACTCTCAAATAAAAACGGGCAGCCCGATGCACACTGCAATGCTATGAGAGTGAAAGTCAGAAGTGCACAAAACTATCCACCAGTGCAAAGAAAATATTATTGTGCTTTGAACCTGTAATACTTTATGCCACAATAAAGCAACCTTATAACAACCTTATTATGGCGCCAAAGCATACTTCTCAGGCACTCTCAACCTTATTATTGCACCAAAACATACTTCTCAGGCACTCTCAAGTACATTTTTTCTGATTTTTCTTATGCTTGTGTAGCTCTTGTTGAGCAGTTTTCTTCTTATTAAAAATATAAAACAAAAAAAGCACTATCAAATACAACAATATAAATGGCAAGAAAAGTTCTATTGGACGGTTGTGCATGAGAGAAAGAGAGAGAGCATAAAAATAATTTCCGTATAATTAAACTTGTTTTTCCTTGTTAGTAATTTCCATCTTTAAACACCTTAAACCAGATTTTTAAAGTGGAAATAAACTTTTGATTTTCCTTCTTTTATGAGTAACAATGAAGGGATAAATTAAAATTATTACACTATGAAGGATTAAATTTCAAAGGAGAACAAATGGCCACCAAGGGGATGATCAACGGAAAAAACAAAAAAAGAAAAATCACTTCTGTGGATCTCAAAACTCAGGGCACCAATTGACTATTGAAGCACCAAAAACCTAGGCACCAAACAGTTCTATAATACAACAGGATTGGAGCAAAAAAAATGCATAACAAGCTATCCTTCCTAAGAATACTGACTCAATAAAAGCAGATTCGGGACCGAAATTACGTCTGCTTTTGATACATCCTCCTGTATATTTTTGCACCTTCAAATTCTGCATGGACCTCTCTCTCAGTCCTTACTCCCATTGGATTCCTCAATAACCATCCCTCATTGTCGCAAAGCACGCTGGGGTCGACCTTGTCGACGTGTAGAAGCTCATCCGAAACAGCATCAAACTTATCCCTCATGTCAAGTGCCACTTCAAGCACATCTGATTGTATAAAGACCTGTTCATGAACAATTATACGTCTCAACATGTTGCATATGCACAAAGTTCATGCACATTGCAAAAAAAAAAATTTATATGTATATATATATGCTACGAATGCAATACAAATTAATTGCAAATATCATGTAGAAGTTATTAAAAGCTGTGTGCTAGAGAACCTACCTGTTGTTTTTCGGTTTTTCTTTTTTGTTTTTTTCCTTTTGGTAAAAGAGACTATTACGTAGACAGAGACATGCTCTTGATTTCACAAAAGTATAGAAGAAAAAAAGCCTCACCCTCCCAATGTATACTCTCCCGCCCCAGTGAGACATTAGGCGAGAAGAACTGGAGGGAAAGGTCTCACCTAGGAGAGTCAAAAAATATCGTTCAAATATTAAATGTTGACGAGCGAAAGCAGTGTCGAGAACGATAATGATTTCACTAGCTCCTAATTGACTTTCCTAGGGTTGACCATTGGCCCAGTAACCTGCCAAACCCGCCCAGCCCGGCCCATGGCCATCCCTTGATATTCCATTTGTTTCAAGCTGCCTATATAATTGTCCAAAAGAAGTAGCTTACATACAAACATTACACACTTCACTTTTATGACAATCTGGCATACGAATAGCTGGAGCAAAAGCAATATTTCTTTTTGTTGATTATTTTGAATAAATAAAGCAAAAGCTATATTCTTTAAGCTTTCAGAAAAACTGAATCTTAGCATTCAAAAACCAAGCCATCGACACATGCGAAAGACGCATTTCGAGAAGTGGCGGATCCAGGAATTTCACAAAGCGGGGGCTGAAGTAGGAAAAATAGTAGTACCATTGTATCAACTATTAATTACTACCACTTAGATTTAAGCTCTATCCTAGGAGACTCATTAAATATAAAGAAGATAAAAATCATAGTAGATTTAGGCTTTGTCCTCAAGGCGTATTTTGGGAGTACCCTTGTTACACTCTAGAGTTACTAAGGAAACCTACAACTTCATTTTGGATAAAGTGCGGCAACAATTGGCAGGTTGGAAAGCAAGTCAATTGTCCTTAGCAGGGTGAACCACACTGGTGAACCACACTGTATAACCACACTTATACAACCTCTAGTGTCAACCAATCCGGCATATGTAACGCAGACAACCAAGGTCCCTCAGGGTATTTGTGAAGCCATTGATAAGTGTTCCAGGACTTTCTTATGGGGGAGGTGACGAAACCCGACATAAAATACACCTTGTAGCATGGGATAAGGTGTGTAAGCCAAAAGAATTTGGGGGGCTGGGATTTCGAAAAGCAGTGGACGTTAATCTAGCCCTACTTACCAAGTTGGGAGGAAGACTTCTTCAAGAGCATGACAGTCTTTGGTCTAGAACTCTCAGGTAAATACTTAACTAAAGGCCGAGACATTTGGGGATCGTTGAATTCAAATCCTTTTTATGTGTGGCGTAGCATTACAAGAGGTGGGCAGTTGCTCAAGGATGGGTTCAAGTGGAGAATTGGTAACGGTGAGAAGATTCAATTTTGGTTGGATGTGTGGTTAACCGATGCTCCTCTTAAAGACTTAGTGATCTGCCCTGTTCATGAGGAAACGAAGGTGTGTGAATATTGGATTCCTAACCAAGGGTGGGATTGGGATCACCTTAACACCATTCTTCCAAATCATATTATCTCCCAACTTCATCCAGTGGTGCTCAACATGGGTATGGATAATCCAGATTGCCTCATATGGAAGCATTCAGCAGATGGAAAATGTTCAGTGAAGTCTATATTTCCTCAGATTCAAAAACTGGAAGAACCTTTGGATGAGAGGAAAAAATGGGCAAAGGTGTGGAGGGCGAAGGGATGTTAGAGATGGAGATAGCTTATTTGGCTGGTTCGTCAGGACAAGCTGTTAACTAATTTGTAGAAGGCTTGGCATCGTCTTGATGGTGATGGAAGCTATCATCTTTGTGGCGCGTGCGCTGAATCAACTCTTCATGCCCTTAGGGAGTTTAAACTTCCACGAGACATTTGGAGGAAAGTCATACATCCCAAAAGCATGCAGGCCTTCTTTTCATTACCCCTACAAAGATGGGTGGATATTAATCTCAAAGGAAGGAATTGGGCTACGACCCATCAAGAGCATTGGCCAACATTCTTTATGGGGGCTGTTTCAATGATTTGGTATTGGCGGAATCAACTAGTTGATACACCTGAGTTTGAACTGCCCAGAGATCCAGTTGGTGTGATTCAACGTAAAGTATGGGATTATGTAATGGCTCAAAGAATGCTAGGAGCTCATCAAAAGCGGGGACCTAGTGCAGACTGGAGGCCTCCCTGCTTGGGGTTTACAAAATTGAACACTGATGGTGCTTCTAAAGGTAACCCTGGCCCTGCGGCCATTGGGGGACTTCTAAGAGATAGTGTCACAAGCCCACAAAAGCCCGTGACAATAGTGAAGGGCTTTGGGTTTCTGGTTTCAAACAGAAGGTGGGATGGGCATCTGCATTGACAGTTAAGTTATGGGCTTTATGCAAGGGCTAAAACTGGCTTGGGATCAAGGGCTGAGAAGGGTTATTGTGGAAACAGATTCACAGGAGGCAGCTAATTTAATGCAGGATTCCAACCCCTTGCATCCAGACTTCAACCTGATTCACCAAGTCAGAGAGGTGATGAACCGAGATTGGACATGCGAGCTACATCACAGAAGCAGGGAAGCAAATGAGTGTGTGAATCAATTGGCTGAAGATGCTTTGAGCAGTTCTCACAACCTGGAAGTTCTGCTGGAATCTCCTCCGTCTCTTCAAAAATGGCTGGTAATGGACACTGCTAAATGGGGCTGCCCTAGAAGGATGCAAGGCTAGTTAGGCTTCGGCCTCGTCTTGTACCTAAAAAATAAAGACGCTATTTTTTCACTAAATTTTTTTTCCCAGATTAGAGGGGCAAAGCAAAATTACTTGAATTTGAGAGGGTAAAGGAAAAATTACTTGAATTTTGGGGGGACAATATACCTATTTTATTGTAAATACCCAAAAGTATAAATCGTCTAAGGAAAATTTCCTGAGCTTTTTTTTGTTTTGGGGGGGGGGGGGGGGGGGGGGGGGGGGAATTTACTTATTTTTAACATAAATACTCCCAAACATATAGGGTCTAAGGATATTGTTCGGCATTTAGGGGGGCCATGGCCCCCACTTGCCCCCTTGTGGGTCCGCCGGTGATGTCAAGATTATGTTAATAGGCTTAGCTCTGAAAATGTAAGAAGTAATCAACCATCTCAGGCGCATTTATATGTCTCGTGGAAATAGAGTTTTAGTATGTAGTGCAAATGTGACTATAATGGGAAAAGAAACCAAAAATAAAAAATAAAAACTTGAAGACAGAAGGACAGACAATAATAACAATGAGGCCCCTAAGTTTTAGTATGTAGTGCCAAATGTGACTACAATGGGAAAAGAAACCAAAAATCAATGATAAAAACTTGAAAACAAAAGGACAGACAAAATAATAATAGCAATGAGGCACCTATTATCATAAATGATAGTATTATTTAATTGCATCATTTTAGTAAATCCTAGTAGAGATTCTATAATGTCAACTTTAGAAAAGCCTTCTATTTCTTTATTGGCCTCATACTTGATGATCAATTTGTACCTTCTAATGCTTTATGAAAAACAAATGAAGCCATTTAACCATGTAGCATTGAATCCTTTCTGAAATAATGTTGGCAACGCAACATGGGAGGCCAAAAGTTTAACGATGCCCTTAGTCAATTCATATTCAAAAAAAATATAAGCATAAATCATTTGGCTCTGCTCCATTTACGAAACCACTTTTACGTAAAAGGCATAAAAGGGACTGATTCTACTATCAATATTATTCAAAAAGTCATGAAGAGCAAAGCAACACGAGAAACTGATCATTCAGAAGCAACAAATGAACCAACATACAGCCCACTTCAGATACTTTTTATTACTTCTGTTTAATGATAATTATGATTATTCAGTCTTCTTTCATTCTCTCGTTGCTTGAGATGTCTAGGCATTAGTTGACTGCCTAGCGTTCACTATGATTTTTCAAGTCAATTACAGTTTCAGATGGAAAAACTATATCATATGTGGAAAATTGGAAACCTGTTCAGCATAGCTTTTGTGCAATGTATATTTTACAAAAGTCCAGGTTAAGAAACATCACACAATATGTTTGTTTATTCCCTTTATGTGTGCTAGGATGGGAATATGTAAGAAATTTCTGAGACATAGATATCCAATTGTGCATGATACTGAAACTTAATCTCTTTTTAATCCATTTTATGTATCATAAGATGGAAGATAATGCTAAACTGGAACAAATAAATAAATTAATGATAATAAAATTTAAACATCTAACATTTACTTTTTCATGACAATCAAAGAAACAAGTTCTTTTTCTGCAAGTTAATCACTTGGCCGACTACCAGAGTAACCAGGTAAGAAAGTACATCCTGATAAAATTCCATCCAGTAAAGGTTTCCATGGCCCCAGGAAGTTGTAAATTCATGTAATTAAGAAAAATCATGCTTGAACAGTTCATTACATATAGCTCTTAATCAGATACCAGACAATCAAACATGTAGTTTGTGTAGGTAAAAGGAAGAGGCTTTATGGTGCAACTGCATACACTAGCTCAAATGGATATAACTGTTCTTATGAAATGGTTAATATTTTGAGTAAATACCTGTCCTCCAGGCATTAATCTATCTACAATAGAGTCTACTAAAGGATTCTGCACAACCCTTCTTTTACGGTACTTCCTTTTGAAATGTGGATCTGGACACTGCAAACAAACATGAACCAACAATTATAAATTTTAAACAAGTCGTACAGCCTAACCATTAAATATAAATTCAAGAAAATCCTTCCTAGGTAAAAATGTGAAAAGCATTTCTAGAAGACAGTTCCAGTACAAGGCAGGCACTCACCAGGATCGAAACTAACATCAAGGGTCCAGGGTATGTGGATACTAGTTGTTTGAAAGAAATTGTGGCATTCGCGATCACAAAATGTCTGCATTCAGTTATACATCACAGCATAGCCAATATAAAAGTGTTCTTTTACTTTATTTTCCCAACATGAAAATAAAACCCAAGTCTTGGAACCTGGAACCTTACATATTACTTAACGCCAGCTCATTTACCCAATACTCAGCACGCTTGACCAACTGCACAAGGAAAAGAGAATGTCACTACATAAAAACCAAGTCTTCACATTATTCAAAGTTTAAGGAAACGGACCAAGCAATTATACATTCACTCAATCAAAAAAATTCTCAAGAAGATTGAAGTAACCCAAGGAATTTGTTCCCATACTTTCGGCCTTATTTCCAGTCCTAAATAATTCTTGGAGTACAGACTCTTTTTTGCAAGCCACATAAGAAATCTGCCACTACCTGGGATTCTTTAAGTAGTTAGTGGAAATTCAAGAGATGATTTTGAGAATTTCTCTAACCCGTAAAATAAAGATCATCTTAGAAAATGAGTATGAACAAGAATTTGACCAAAGAGTTAGATGCATGTCATCACAAGTAAGAAGTTAAGCATTGGTGCAGAATATTACTTAAATTCCCTCAATAATGATGTTTTACTTGTTGGAAGTATGTAAGTAATTAAGTATAAATTTATATTTTCTTGCCTGTTGCAGCTGAGAAAGATGCTGTTGACACAACCACCGAATTGATTGACTTGTCTACAACAATCACTCAACTCAGCTAAAGAAACTCCTTTGGAATCTGCTTAACGTTTTTTATCACTTAAATAGCCATTTAACAAGAAAATAAAAAAGGAAGATCCTGTGCCGAAAAGAAAAATAGATTCCTTAAATCTTCTCAAACCTGGACAACTTTCCACCGACCAGGTTTGAATGCCAAAGCTTTAAAATGCCATCTAAAGAAAAATCCAAATATTTGAGTGGCCATTGATTGATCCCACAACCTAAGGGCAAATCAAACTGTTATGTCTCTAAAGATCGATATCAACTTTCAAAATTTAATCCTAACTAGTCTCAGGCTCAAAAAACCTGCAAACAATATGAAAATAAGTCTAGGAGTAAACACTATTATTCCACAAAAAATGGATGTTTCATCAATAAAATGAAGGTTTCAGACCATGACCCTATCACTTTTAAGTAGACAATGTTCTATCAAAGACATCCACACCACAACAAAGACAAACAAGAAAGTGAGCAATGGACCGCCCATACATCAAAACCTTGCTGATTTTACTAAATGCTTGAACTCTTCATTCATAATAAATAGCTGATATTTTAAGACTTGGTTCTGGTTTGATATCCTCTGACATTATTCAGAACATAGCTCCAACTTCCCTTGCCCATTCCTTCTGAATCATGTGGTCAGTTTATTGTTTAAGATATTTCCAGGTCAACCATGGTATTCATTGTTAGGGCATTGCTTAGTGTGACCACATTCCCTACCATAAAGCTAACACAATCAAACCTGGGTTTTCCCAGACTAAAGCTTCAAGAACTATTTTATGCTTCATAAATACCTCGAACCAGTTGAAGAACCTGCTCCAAAGCAACTACAGTCTAGCATATCTTTCAGCCCGCCTCAGGTTCCCTTTCCTCAATCAACAATCAATTCCAAATCTATTCATTTGAGAGAGGTCAACTTCCATACTGTTTTAATATACAAGAAGAGTTCAAGAACCCCTTAACATCTGAAGCTCGTCAAAGCACTGATGGTAGAAACATAGCTATCAAAATGGACTGCTGCAAAAGCTATCAAGGTTAAGAGATGGTGTACTTGAATGCTCTCAGTCCGGAATAATTCAACAGACTACTTTCCTATGTCCGTCACATTAGGGCAGAATGAATGGAATAAAAAAAGCTTTTAGCTTGAGAAGTCACCATTGGACCATTGACCTTTCCCGCTCAAATAGCATAAAACTTTTTCAATTATAGGTACAAGTGTGCAACTCTCCTACATGGTAGGACACCTCGGCGCTTCACCGCCTCCCTATCCATACACTTTGTCCCACGTAGCAATGGGCTGAGGTGGCACGTGGACCAATGATACATCTACATTATGCTCCCCTCTAGAGTTGAGCTTCCCCCACTGAGTATAGTGTGAAGAGCATCTCCTCCGAGCTAAGGCACTGGGAGGGTACATGGCCTTGAGGCACCTCCTTCAGACCCCTTGCCCAAAGATGGCCTCAAGATATCTCTTTTAAGGCCCTCGCCTATGTATGGCCTCGAGGCACCTCCCTCAATAGGACCGAGAGAATCTCCGCCCGAAAGCACCTCACCTATGGTCTCATGCTTGGCACCTCCTAGAATAGCCATGGAACCTCCCCGCCGAGTGCCCACTCCTTTGAGCCACTTCTCTATACTTGACTACAATTCTCCATAAGGGCATCTCCATAACCTAAGTTAGGAGTAGAACCTAGGAACCTCCTCAGGATCACCCTCGCGTGGGACCATCAAAAGATAAGTGGATTGAATGCTAGAGTTGAGGGTTAGTTAGGGGCCTCACGCTCGGAGGGCCTCGCCTCGTGGAACAGTCTTAGAGAAAGAAAGATCTCCACTAAATATACGCCAGCAGAGCATTAATGGACAAGACGACAAAGAAATTTAATAAAAGTCAACTACTGACACCTAGCCGAATCCCTACCAACCTCTGAAGGGATCTAGACAGTGATTTGACATTTGCAATGTCGGCCCTATGGGAACTGGCCATCAGACCTAAACACTTGCAGGTTGGACCAATCCTCGAGGGCCCCTCGCCTATATGAAGGGGAGACCTCCCCTTAGCAAAACAAGAGTCAACAATACATGAGAATCTCCATAAGTCTCTCTGGTTCCCTTAGGATACACGGCCGCTCTCTCTATTCCTAGGACTGCCTCAGCTCTTTCTCCTCCACCTCGGTCCTCTGCCTCGACAGCGCCTGCCGTTAACTTCCCAAAAGGCCTCTCTCCGCCGGTTTGGCCTGTCATCCCTCAATCACACACCAATTTTGAAAAGTACCTCAGTAGTCAATCCATTAAGGTCATCCCGGCTTCCCAAAGAAACTGCAATCACAGTTTATATATTCAATTACTGCAGGTGTATGGTATTATTCACTCCTCTATAGCTTTGCTTGCTTTCAATAATCTTATTATGCTATATCTTTAAACAGCAGTCCTGGATGCTATGACACCATTAACATTAGTGAAGCACTTTCTACATAAAGGGCCATAATCAGAAGGTATCTGTTCAGCTTATTTGTGTTTAACATTCAAAGACTCCAAACGATAAAATATTATGTGGATTTGTTTATTATCTTAAAGTCTACTGACAAACTTCTACCAACTCCAGCAGTTTGTCAGTTGAAATAGACATTAGAGACAGGACTTTATCACTCAATCACAGTACAGAATTTAATTATTAGACAGAAACACAAAAGTATATGTCATTTCACTGTTTATCATGAGACCCGGACATTTAACATGGTATGCAAGTGCCTGCTAACACAGTCTTTGAGGTTTCAAGCATTGAAACAATTGCTGGATTCTTAAGGACTAAATAAGTTATAAGAAACTACAACATAGCAACACAGAAATAGCTTTAATAAAAGGGCTTTCCTCTAGAGTTAAATTCCTGCAGTTCAATATGCTAACTATATGCAACAACAAAACAAATGACTTTTGATTTATTCAATTTCCTCTTCTATCGATAGTAAATCACAAATATCTGTTTCAAACAGCATACCATGTGTTGAAAGGGTTCTACTAAGAAATAAGTTTGATGTAAACTGCCACTTTTATTGACTTGTGCAGCCTTTCCATCACATATAAACAACGTATTATAAGCATTCAAAGCTCAAGTTATAACATCTATAGAGCAAGAGGAAAATAATGTTGCTGAGTATCAGGAGAAGTGAGTTTGTTTGTTACCACTCCCTATATCCACCATAAGTGGCAATGTTGGGTCCTTATAAACTTCCTTCCAGTCTGGCACTTGTACTGGCACCTGGCCAAAATAGAGAAGGCAAACATTTTGAGTGAGAGAGGCTCATTATTAACGCATTAGATTTCCAATAACAGATAAAGAAGTGAGAGAGATTACCGAGAGCGAAGCACGGAGTGGGTTAACATGCTGCCGGATTCGAACATGACCCAACTCCTGCAACAAGCACACAATAAATCATACCAAACCAAAATTTAAAGGGTGGAAATATTTATCAAGATAAGGATGACTACGATAATTGCACAACCATTGCTCATTTCTAACTATGTTCTCACTATATAATCCCCTTTTCTCCACTCATTCCAAAATAATTAGGCTGAGAGAACCAAAATCACTAATATCAAATAAAATTCCCATCAAGAAACACAAACCTAAGCATATATACAGACATACATATAGCATACATATATATAGGCGTGACATGCGTCTTTATCCTCGAAAACTTTTGGTTCTGTTTCTCTCACTTCCCTTGTTATTTCCCTCGACAAATGAAAACTACAAAAACCCATCAAGAAATATAAACACAAAATAAATGTATGCATGTGTATGTTTATATTTACCTCGGAAATTTTGTCCGAGAGATTGAGGTCGGCGTATTCTAAGGCGACAAGCTGGGGGCTTCTGAGTAGTTGTCCCTCTTTAGCAACAGAAAAAGCTACTCCGTCACTGCAATGGCGATGAGGTTGAGGCATTGATACTGCGGAAAATGGATTGATTTTTCGGGTGGGCTGCTTAAAGAAGCAAGACGATGATAGAGAACGCAAGGCCTCACGGGTCCTGGGCACGGCGAAGAGAAGGGACGCCATCCACGCCAAATGCGTTTACTTACTCATGCAGCGGATTCATACATATAGATTATATGGATACAGATGCAATCTTTTCTATCAATTTGCTCGAAGCCTTGAAAACTCTCTCTCTCTCTCATCGTTCACCGACCCTTCTAAGTTTTAACGCTGAGTTTGCCCAAAAATTTGTCATAAATCGGCCTTTTTTAAATTAAAAAATTAGGGCACCTTCAGAAATTCATTTTTTGTTTCTGGTTCTCGTAAAAAAAAAAGTTAGAAGAATAATTTAAGAGTATATAAAAAGATTTTAAAAAATATAATTTTAATAAAATAGTGAAAAAAAGTTAAATAAGATCATAAATAGATACAAACGGCTTCAAATCTTTTTTATTTTTCTTTGAGATATTTCGCTTTTTAGACAAACTATTATTCTTTTTAGTTAATTTCAATATGCTTTGTTCCATGGATACGTTGTAATTTATTTATTTGGTGAATTTAGACGATTCCTTGTTTTTAAAAAAAAAAAGATATTAGTACATGATCATGTCGTCTTAATTGAAGGATTTATTATAGCTTTTTTAATATTACCCAAATTTTGTAAAGCAAAAAATCCAATCAATATGGACGGCTTTATTTAATTTGATGTAAAATATTTTTCACATTTTCTGGTGTTTGATTGGACAAAAACTGGATAAAATATTTTTTTTGAAAAATATTTTTCTATGGAAGACACAAAAATAATTTACGTTTCAAAATTCGGTAAGTCATTTTATAGATGTTCACTCGATTCATTCTGACACGAGAGACTGCAAGAGCCCCTCCTCTCTTTGCTTTCTTTCTCTCTCTCTCTCTCTGTCTCTCTCTACATAACCTCATCCTTTCCTATTCTCCTTTTCTTGGTGGCACCACTGCCGCCGCCGTCGTAAGTCTCTTCCCACCTACATAAGCATTGTATAAGTGGAGGAAGTTGAGGTCCTTGAGCACCTAACTCGCTATGGCGGCGAGTGAGCGTTCCTTGCATTGATTTTGCTTCATCCGATATACTTTGATTCCGCAAGTTTCATCAATGGTGAGAGACTGTTGATCTCCTGGTGTTGATCCGACTTTAATAGTTTTCATATATATATATATATACATATTATTGTCATGTGCCTTTTTCTTTCAAAGTCTGTGATTCTTTCACATCAAATTTAGCAACTCTCTCTTCATTTTCTCCTTGTATGCCATGTGCTTGATGATTTGTGTCAAAGGAATATACCATATCAAATGCTTTCTAAATCTTTTCATACAATGTAAGGAATACCATATCAACTTTTTTTTTCATAACATATTTTCAATGTGTAACAAACACCGGAAAATGAAAAGGAAAATATTTTTTTTTGTAGAAAACATTTTACTTGTAAAATCTATGCTTATATATTATAGCAATAGATTGTTAAGTGTTTGAGCTTGAAAAATTTTATTTATTTTTCTCAAATTTTTGAATTTTAGAAACACAAAAATACAAATGTCATAGAACTATTGGTTCTTTAGTAAATATGGTAAGGTTTTTTGAATTGCCACCTTATCAAAATGAAAACTTAAAAGTTATTTAAGAAATAATTTAAAAATGTAAGTATAGATATATCATTGTAGATTATTAATAATTAATATGATAACTAAACCTAACAATCTTTTCAAATTATTACAATTAATGCTCTTTTCAAACCATTTCAACTTTATTCAAAGTGAGTCCTAGGCTAGATTTAAGTGTATGTAATTGCGAATTTCTAACCTTATAATTTGTTTAATAAAGTAGGTTAGTAAGCTTTCAAAATAAGAATAAGTGGAGAAAATAAACCAATTTCACTTTGTTTCATTTAATATTGTCTAAGTTCATACCAATATATCAAATAATTGCCCAAACAACCTAAAGGAAAAAAAAATAAGGAAAAAACACTAGGAAATCAGATATAAATAAAGTACATAAACTATTTACAAAAATACTTATACAGACATACATTCTTTGAGCATAAAATTAAAAAGTTTACCAATACTTTAATCAATGTCTATAAATTTAATTAATATCCTTTAATTATTCATTTATATTTTTTAAAAAGTAAAGTACCATAACATTGTTTTATAAGTTTGAATGCTTATTTTTTGATAGAGACTAGATATATGCATATATAATATCTCAAGTCTTAAGGCGGATTTGATGAGTATAGAATGGTGCGCTAAATTTAAGATTTTTTTTTATAATTTTTGTTTCTTTTTTTTAATTTTTGAATATGGTTCAAATAAACTTGACGTGAAAATTTATAAATAATGTACTTAATTACTCTAAGAATAAAAATATAGTAAAGATGTGACTTATATTAGTCATGACGTAAATTGTTCTTTATACATTTTTTTTAGCTATTAGAATAAAAAAATACTTTTAACATACTTAATCACTTGATCCTGTCAAACTTTTTTTTAATAAAAGATTATCTAAGAAATCGTTTTATAATTACACATTTATAATCTGTGCATAGCGCACAGGTTCACTGCTAGTATATTTGTATGTAAAATGTTTTACGTCAAATCAAAAAGAGCTGTAATGTTAATTTTTGAATTTAAGTTTTTTGTTTCGTTAGTGAAAAAATAGTGGTAGCACAAAATTTTGAGATCAAATTTTACTCCTATTTTCTCGTTTGGAGAGGAAGAAAGAAGAGGGAAAAATTAAATTTATAAAATGTGAAAACATCAAAAGGTTAGCTTGTTTGAGATAGTAATAAGACACACACGATCCCTACTCTTTTATCTCTTGATCTTGTTATTCATTTGCTCTATATCTCAATTTTTTCTGGTCTGTAGTCGTAAATGTTCATGCACATTTCACTCCTCACCTTTTGGGTTAAAATCAGCTTAGATGCATTATCTCCTTAACTAAATTACATATTAGCAATTTATGAACGGGAAAATTTAGCTATTTATTTTTTTTGTTTGTCGGTTTCACTGTCACATACCAAATCTTTTTTAGGACTCTCCTTTCAATTTTCTCGTTTCTTTAAAATTTTCTTTCTTATTATTTCTTTTTAGACATTGTAAGAAAAGTATTTTTTCCTCTCTTTCTTTGATTTTGGAAACAAAATAAAAATTACTTTTCCTTATTTAAAATTTAAAAGAAAGAGAAAAAAATAATAGAATAATAATTTCTTTCAAGTTTTCAACTCCTCCTTTCTAAGTTAAAAAAGGAAAAATAAGGAAGGAAAGGAATTATTTTTCATTTATTTTCTCAGGTTCCAAACAGTGTTGACTTCCATTTATTTAGCATTTCTCTTTCCACAACCATTGATTCAGCCACAAACCCCAATTTTCCTTCCACCCATCACTCCGTTGATCCCACCTTCGATTCCGACTTGGCCTCCTTGCTCTTCGCCTCCTCATCGGAGTAACACCCACCGCCGTGATGGTGGTGGTGATGAAGCTGCTGCCGCTGCTGCTGCGTATCTTTCAGCTGCTTCCTCATGTCATACGCGTCCTCACCGTCCGCATAATAATTAGCCTCCACATCATGAATCTCGTAGCCCAGCGTCTCCTTATACAGATTTAACGCCGCCCGATTGCTCTTCCTCACGTGCAACGACACGTAGACGGCGCCGAACACCAATTCCATGGCGTTGTGGGCCGCCGTCATGAGCTTGGTGGCGAGACCCAGTTTCCGATGGGTCCGGAGCACGGCGAGGGAGACGATGTGGCCGTGGCGGCAGTCCGAGGTACCCTCCTCCTCGTCGTCCATCTTGGCCAGGACATAGCCGATGATCTTGCCGCCGTAGTCCTCTGCGACGTAGAGGAGCTGTGGCCACGAGAGGATGTGGTACAAGTAGAATTTCATCTGGTAGTTCTCCGGGAGGCAAAATAGGTTGCAGTCTTGAATAGCTATGAGGTCATCAACGGTGGCCTTGCGTATGCACACCATGGTTGGCTACTTGCTTGGTTTGTCTTCTTCAAAGTTTTCAGGGTCCTGGTGTGTTTTGTACTTGTGAAAGGAGAATGGACACCATGGTTGGCTACTTGCTTGGTTTGTCTTCTTCAAAGTTTTCAGGGTCCTGGTGTGTTTTGTACTTGTGAAAGGAGAATGGAAACTTCTAACTTGGTTCCTAGTTTGGACTTTTGGAGTCCTTTGCAAAAGAGAAAATAATAAATTGCAAGAAGTGGTGAAGGAACCTTCCTATTAATTTCATTCGTCAATTCAGGTTCAAGCTCTCGAATAACCTTGTTATGATATGAATGTCTTATCTGTAATCAGATTGAAAAGAAAATTTAGTTTGATATGAAAATTTAGTCTAATATGAATGACTTGTCTTTAATTAGGTTGGAAAAAATATTTAGTCAAGACCCTCTATTATCAAAAAATATAATAAATAAAGATTTTCTGTGTACCTGCATTCTTGTGTAATCTAATGTTCTTGGTAAATTTTAAAAATTTTCAGTAAAAGTTGTTATAATCCATTACAGGAAATTCTTAATTCTTATTTATTTGGTAATCATCCTCTCTACTCTTTTCGAAAATTAGTAGAGGCACACGCGTTTCGAAAATTAGTGGAGGCACACACGCGATGCACATGAAAGGTAATTGTCCTCGAAAAACAATTGAAACCTTGTGTTATGCCATTGCCATATCCTTTGAAGTTAAAGTCCTCATAATGTTAAATATGAGTTTGCTCTTGAACAATGGCATACACAAATCCCCACCCAAAAAGCTTTTCAAATTTTATTTACACCCCATAATTTTTAGTATTTTCATAAAGTAAAATGTATCCACACCCATAAGGCCTACCTCTTTTATATACCCACATAAGTTCCAAGAAAAAAAATGAAAATGAAAGTTTTATAGCTTCATGTTATCAAATATAAATGCACAAAAGCAATGTTACACTAATAATTATATTGTGAAAATATTTCATATCTAATGATGTAGCAAATTTGGGTTTATTTTCCCAGACGATGTGTTGGATCTATCAAATTTATAAAACCTCTACCTGACTATTCCAGACCAAAGCCTAACTTCCAAACCAAAACCAAGAGTAAGTGGGTTGTGGGAGTCAATCTACATTCCAAAATCGAAATGTGTAAAGTAAGCAGCTCAGACGGTTTAACATGGCACGTCCCTCTCCATGCTATGCTAGCTACATCACAGTCCCTTGCCCAAAAAATAATTACTTACCTATAGAAGTAACATCAACAAAATACAAAAAAAAAAAAAAAATATTCACGGATAGATTGTAGTTATCAGAACCAAACCGGTGGTTAAACCGGTCAAATTACCTGTTTAACAGTTCACTAGTTTAATTGTGGTTCAACCAGTTCAACCGGTTATATAATAAAATAATAATAAAAATAATTATTAAAAAATTATAAATTGGTTAAAAGATACTATTTTTTATACAATAACTCAATATAAGTATAAATGATAAATATTTTAAAAAGTATAAAAATAAATAATTATAAAAACATTCAAAAGGACCATTTTTTTTCAATTTAATATTTTTAAACTATTGTTTATTGGTATTTTTATATTTAAAAGAAGTATCATAAAGTTTAACAATAATATGTATTATTAAGATAATAATGTGCATTATTTGCATGGCCTTTATTATTATTATTATTTGCTTCTTGTACCTTCCTCTTTCTTCATCTTTATATTTTTTTTAGTTTAGTTTATAATTTTTACATTTGGATAATACATATCTTGATATATCTAATTATAATATAAAAAAAATTTAAAGATAAGATAACCCAATGTAAGAAAGAGAAAAACGTACCTTATTTATCAAGTTATTTTTTTATCCTCTTCTTTCTTCTCTTTGTTTTTCTTCTTTTGACTTTCGTTTAAAGTTTACTTTTTTATTTTATATTTCATCAAAAGACCATAAAAGACATATTTTTTAAAAAGTAAATTTTTTTAAATCTTGTAAAATTTTTGTACTTTGATTTTTTTCAAAAACCAACCGGTTTACTAAATATTGGCCAATTCACTAAATTTTTAAAATACAAGCCGGTTCGTTCAGTTCAACCCGATTCATATGCATTTCAACTAATTAATTAAACCATGCTGGTTCATAATTCAGTTCTCGATTGAACCAGTTCGACCGGCTAGTCCGGTTTGATTTTTATAAATATGGGATAGACCATGATACTTGAGTATAAATTCTAAGAAAGAAAAGCGGGGAGGAAACAAAGCATCATCAATTTGTTTGTGAAATCAAACTCGTAAACTAATTATGAATGACAACTCCTACTCATCCTTCATGTGTCCTCTATTGATCATTGCACCATAATGCAGCTAAATTCCAATAAAACTAGATTCCTAAAATACATCATGCATCTCCATCTAAGACTTTCGTAGATAAACAGGAGAACACAACATCAAAATGGACATTCACTGCTTTAATGAGAAAAGAATCCACACAGCTTGAACTATTTTCCTACAAACACAAATTCATGGAGGCACAACTTCAAAACATCTTGCATAGAGACCATCAAACAAAAACAAGTGTCTTTCTATTTTCTTCCTGCCTACTTTTTTACAAGATGTTGAAGTACCAGAAGTTGATCCTTGATCAGCAGTTAGACGGTCTTCACAAAATGGCGCGATAGCATCTTTCCAATCTCCAGAAACCCCACTTTGTCCTTCCCTTCAAATATTGTTTTCAGCTTGTCGTCACAATAAATTTCCCTCTTATTTGTGGGGTTCTGCGGTAAAAAAGCATCCACACATTTCAGTGAAAGACATCATGATATACAGTATTTCTCTGAAAGCATTCATCTTATATCTACACATGTACATGGAGTGGTAACGAGTGAAGTATGAATCAAAGTGAAGGGTCAACACTAGAAAATTCAATTGAACAAATTTACACTGAATAAAAAATCAACACTCCATCTGCTAGATTCCAAAATGACAGTTTTATAATGTACCAAGTACAAAACTTCAAGGCCGACAACCCATCAGGGCCTTCTCAATTATGCAATGATGTAATTGCAACAGCAGACTAACTGCAAGGTAGAGATCAGGATGGTTCCTATCAAAAATAAAGTGGAAACAAAAACAGAAGAAAGAATGAGATAGCATGTGCACCTAAGCATGGAAATAGCCATGAGACACGGACATGACAAGATATGGTCATGCCCAAACTGCAATCTTAAAAATATGCAAACCACAACATGACGGGGACATGATAAAAATATATTTTTTTAATGTGTCACATATGTGAATACTTTACTAGAAGATAATGAAAATTGCAATATAACACTAGTTAAAATTAAAAACCATACATTGTATACCTAAACATCAAATTAGATACGAATTCAATTGTTTTTCTTCAAACTTGTAACATGTATTATGTGTGTTTAAGCGATGAACACCGTATATCTCAAGGTCCAAAGCATGTCCGGTTCAAAAATTTTTTAGAAGTAATAGGACACATTTGGACGCATGTCCGACATGTGTCAAGAGAGTGTTCGACAAGCTATCTGACACGGCCACAACACCTTCTTAGAAGTGTTCTTGCTTCTTAGACCTGCAGTAACATATCTATTACCTATAGAAAAGCAAGAATAGCAATAGGATTTTCCTTCAGAAGTGAATTACCAATATGCCCTTTAGGTTGATATCTACCGCATACTGCCCTTTTGTATGCATAACACTAAGTGGTAAGAGACAAATGGAGCCCACCATACGAATTGATACATTTGCCACATACGAGATTGCACTTTTGCCAAATCATGTGGGACCCATCATAAGAATGTATGCCATCATCCTTTTTCACTGCCGCAAAAGTGTTAATTTGTACAACAGTTATTACTCTAATACTTTAACACTCTAATTGCCTTCAATGTTCCCACATGTGACAAGTCACATTAGCACAGTGCACACCCTGTCAACTTAGACATTTAGCAACCATATAAAATAAGGTCGTCGTTGGGATAACGGCACAACAAGAAGAATAATAACTGGAGTGCAACCAAGGTAGCAACTAAAAAAAGGAGTGTAACTTGTTACTGACAAAATCAATTGCAAGGTATTTAGTCACCGGTTAATGGATTGATGTTAGCAACCGAAAGCAGGCGTGTCTATGAAATTAGTTCCCAGGATAGGGAACTTACAAAATAGATTAGAGGTTGTTTACTTGCTGGCCAATGGATTGATAAAAGCTACCAAACACACATCTTATTTTGGGTTTATAGTTTTTGGGCCGAAGAGTCTAATGAAGGAGCTAATAAACTTTAACAAATAGAACAATAATGTATGAAGATTTCTCAGTAAATTGAAATAACAGAGATAACAATTATGTTGAAAGACGAAGGCTTGTGTTAGGGAGGAAAACATATATTTGCGTGATTGGAAACTAGTGAAATCGATATGAAGATTTCTCGATAAATTAAAATAACAGAGATAACAATTGTAATGAAAGACAGTGGCTTGTGTTAGGGAGGAAAACATATGTTTGTGTGATTAGAAATTGGTGAAATCAATTGGAGGGTGCTTATTTGCTGGCCTATTGTTTTGTTCTTTTGTTTGTAATTACGGAGAAAATGTGGTTGGCACGTGCGAAGGACGTGCCGGACTACTAGTATATATATGTATATAAGTGTGTGCATCTGTCCACACACTCAGATACACCCATATGTATGAATGTACTTATGTATGTAGAACATGTAGATGCCCCCCTGTACTCGGTACATTCAATAGCAAGAACAAAAGTCTCTGAACATGTTATGCCCATTACATAATACCAATAGTTTGACAAAGAATATGGCCTGTAAAGGGCATAAAACTGCATGGCCCTCGCATTCTAGCCATTTTAAACAACTAAGGCCCCATCTTATTGTAGCCAATTTATGCCACTTTGATCAAATTTTATAGGTGGAAACACAATGTAATTTATTGCTTCCATGTGACTTGACTTTACTGAGGGTTCTTCTATCCAACACTGCCTAATGTGGGTTTGACAAATTTGCTCCAACCAAAAAAATTTCCCTCATCAACAACAGCATGCTGGTAATATGTACCCTTTTCAGGAAAGCCTTCCCTTCTCACCTCCTTCCCTCAGGCAAATTTACATTCTTCCTTACTACAAGTAAATAGTCGACTTATAAAAACAGGAGTCCAATTTTAGTAACTCTAATTGTCCATCGGGGCGATTCACCATAAATTGAGTATAACATTCAAATTACACAATAACCTAAAGATCCAAAAACCATCAGAAAGTGGTGACTTCCCAAGTGGTGCATACATGTCAAAGTTAATTTGGTCAGAAAAGTTAACAGGTCGATCAAGATTGCATATGGTAAGAAGTGATAACATATCCTCAAATTTATGCTTGTGGTTTCACATATCCTGCTTCTTTCTTTTGAATGTGAAATTTGCAAGAGGGTCTGGGCCTTTAAACACAACTTCAACATTAGTGTTTAATGTGCCTCATTAAACACACTGCCCTCCCAAAAGCCACCTGTATACAAGACAACCACTCCCCACCCCACCCAGCCTAGAAAACAAACACATAAACAGATAAACAAAAACCAAAAATAATGAGAGAGAGAGAGAGAGAGCAATTTAGGTTGCAAAATCCCCAAGCTAAGTTTGGATAAGCATGACTCAAAGGAAGAGATAGATCCAGTGAGGTAAAGGGCAGGAACACATTGAAAGAGCTTGTTTAGGGTAGATAGTTTTTCTTTTCTTTGTTTTCTTTTCCTTTTTTTTTTTTGTTTTTGGGGGGGGGGGGGGGGGGGGGGGGGGGGGGGGGTGAACATGTTAGCTGTGTTGGCTCAATTGAGAAATGATCAATCAATGGTTAGTAGTAAAACATTTGCCCTGACCTTCTATATTGTTTACACCCAAAAAAAACTCCAATATTACAGTCTCCATTATTGATGTTATTTGAAATAAAATTGTCCAGCAATCATTAATTATCATATATTAGAATAACATTTTAATTGAAGTAAATTTGTACAGCAATCATTTTTTATTGATAAATAAAGAAAATACATAAAATAGTCAAGGAACAAAATTTTCATTTGTTTCCACCGAAACGGCCGAAACGTTTCCGTTTCCTAAGGGACCGAAACGAAACACTAGTGGAATAACGAAACACTATTATTACAATCAAAACACATTGAAATATAAAAAAATATACCAAAACACAATGCTATATACTTAAACAATAAGTTGTATTAACTCGAATTTAAAATTTTTATAAAAGGTGTATAATTTTTATGCAAAAGATTGTATTTTACTATTTTAATATTTCTCACAGTAGAAATGTTTCCGAAACATTCTGAAACATTTTCGAAATGTTTTAGAAACGTTTCCGTTTCTGAGCCAACCGAAACGATCTCTCGAAACGAAATTTTGATCCTTGAAAATAGTAAAAGCAATTTATAATCAATTGGAAAAAACCATAATTCCATTGTCACTTGAATATTGTAGGCATACATTTTTCTAACTCATTCCTCACATACTAGAGTTCACAGAAATGGAAAACAGAGGCAAGTTATAGAATAAAAAACCACTACATATTAGAAAAAAGGATCATGTAAAATAAAATATTGACCAATTTGAGTTGACGTATTTGTCACAGGCTCACAGCAATTGATGCTACTCCCCAATACATCAGAAGCAAGCACAACCACAGAGGCACCGTTAAATAACAGGCCATGCTGGCCAAAGCATACTGAAGCATTGACATATGAGAAGTTACTCCTTATCCTGGACCAAGTTTCTAGGTTCTTTCTTATACTAAATATTATTAACCGGCTCAAAGAAAGTTAACGGAAATGAACAGACATCGTCACAAACATGCACATGAACACACACAGATTCAACAAACACCCTTTTGGTGGGCGGAAGATTTGGAAAGCATTGCACATTATCCGCTACATCAGATCTCCCAGATTCTTCCAGTCAACTTGTATCAACACACATTTATGAGTAAGACATACCAAAAAAAACAAAAGATTTATAAAGCAAAATATCATTTGTAGCTACAAGTGCTTGGGACCACAACCTAAATGTCATGACTCATAGGAAAAACAAAAGAGAATGCCAATGCATGAGAAAGAAACCATAATCCTCAGACACTAACAAATCATTCAATTAATGTGCAATGAAGCAGATAACGTAATACAGCCTCACTCCAACCAAGAAGCATCCAAATCCCCGCCCCCCCTAACCTTGTGTTCTCTCTCTCTCTCTCTCTCTCTCTCTCTCCTCTCTGTGTGGAACAGAGGGGAGGGGGAGCAAGAAATGCCTCCAATTCTGGAGAACTGGTAGGTGATAGGTATGGGAGAGATAGCTAAGATGAAGTAGACATAGCGTCGAGTTGTTGGTAAGGAGCATGTTTTTCTTTTTTTTTTTTTTGGGGGGGGGGGGGGGGGGGGGGGGGGGGGGGGTTGGGCGCCTCGCACAAGTAAGTGAAAACTGTCACTGGTACTTTTTTGACTCTATAGGTAGGTATCGGTGGGCCTTGCGTAATGTAGTTGTAGTTAAGGCTGCATTGAAGTAGCGCTTTTTTTTTTTAAGATCTACTGAAGTACCAAAGGCGAACGGGGCTCCCAGGCCGGGACGTCTAGCAGAATGCTTGGCCTCCAAACCTTTAGGAAATGAGAATTTCGGGGCAAAATAAAAGATCTTCGTGACCCAAACCAAAAGAAAATGCCAATGCATAAGAAAGAGACTATAGTCCTTAGTCATAAACAAATCATTCAGTTAATGTGCAATGAAGCAAATAATGTAAGACAACCTCACTCCAACCAAGAAGCATGTGCTCTCTCTCTGGACAGAGGGGATGGGGAGAAAGAAATGCCTCCAATTCCACAATGATTAAGAAAGGATGATGTAATGGGACAATCCCTGGAGCTCAAAAACCTTTAGGGCCCATTTGTTTGTCCCCAAAATTACGAATTGACCAGAATTTGAAAATTCATGTGTTTGGTTGTAGAAAAGAAACAACTCAAAAAAACCTACAATTTTTTTATTTTTTCTGTGAAAATTTAACTTTAGTCATCTATTTTGGAACATTTATTTACCTAATCCAAAATTGGGAGATCAATGAACAATTTTGTTTGGAACCTATACAAATCTTGAATCAACTCATTACAAATTGACAAATTTGTAATAAAAGAAAAAATGGATTTTTCAACAAATACCTATTCCTTGTCTTCCAATTTTCCTAACCTAACCAAAAAAAACAGAAAACTATACTTTTTTTTACTTCATTTTCTTTACCTGTCTTTTCCCTTTCCCTCCACAAATCCAAGATCCAAACATAGCATAAGGTTTTACAGTAGATAAGTAACAAGGAGAAGACAGGTAGTACGCAACTAAGAAGGAAATCGTATCCTAGGGTTCAATACAAACAATTATCGGGGCTCAGGAAACTAAACGCAGCCATGCAACATGAAATCAATATTTCCTGGAGCTTAACACAGTTAGAGGACCACGGTAGAAGTCTAAGAGAAAGAATCAAACCCCTGAGGCCCTAAAACCCTACTTATAAACGTATACAGAGAGAGAGAGAGGACCTGAAGGTTGTGGAGTTTGACGTATTCCCAGATCTTCTTGACGGCGTCGGTTCGAGCGGCCTCCGGAACGCCGAGGAACTGGTGGAGCGCCGGCGAGACTGGGGAAACCTTCAGAATGCCGGTGGGTCGAGCCAGTTTTCGGGGCTCCGTTGATGATAAACGAGGCTTGGACGGTGACGGCGATGACGAGCGTGGCTTCGATTTTGCGGTGGTCTTGGCAGTGGAGGATTTGGGAGTACTGGCCTTCGCTGCGACCATCAAAGCCCTGCAACCCTTGAAAAACCCCGGAGTCGAAGACATTGTCCCTCTGTCTCTCTCTCTGAAAGAAGATGCTCCGAAACAGAGAAGTAATCTGTGCTTGATTTTTCAGGTGGAACAAAAATCTTACTGTGTATGTATATATATAAACATATATGCATCGAGAGAGTGTGTAATAGAAGAAAGAGAGCAGGTGAGAGAGCGTGAGGGTTTCTTAGGACAAAGAACAATGGGTATTTTTCTTTTTCTATGGAAATCATGCACTGCTAAGATTAGTTAAATAGAAAAAAAATTTGCAAAATGAAAAGGAAATAAGATAATATTTTTTAATTATATATTTGAAGGAGAAAAATAAATAAAAAAATTTAAATTTTTTTACTTTAATTTTTAATAAATATTTTTAAAATTTTTTAATTTAATAAATAAATAAATAAAATTAACTTTTTTCACTTTATTTTTTTTTTTTTCTCAATCTTTTACAGTCTCACTTGGCTGGATGCTTAATACATTAAAAAGGACCCACCACCATCAGACGTTAGGGCTAGCCTAAGATGTCAGGCAATTCCTTAGCAATTTTTCTTCTGATTTATTCTGATTGAGCTGATTAGACGTTAAATTGGGGGTTGGTATCTCGGGTCTCGAAAACCCAAAACTCAACGATTTGCTATGCAGTTAAACAATGTCATTGTGCTTATTTTAGGAGTAAGTATAGTGAGAAGTCTTTATGAACTTGAACATGACTTCAGCTACAGTAATTTCAATGATTGTGATGTTGATTTGCAAAAATTTCTGCCCCTTACATTTTATTTATATGAATGTTAATGTTGAAAAAGTAAGAAATATCTCCATTATTGGAACCTATGTCCTAGGTTTCCAAGTAACGCAGCATACTTTCATTGGTTAGTTTTACAGTGACCGGGTGTTCGCCGGTTAGATGGGGTCAATTTGGATAATCACCCGTAATTCGAATAAAAAAAGTTTAGTTGAAATTTTTTGAATCGCTTTTGACTCAACTGAGTAATTAAGTTGGTTGATTGAGTTCGGAGAGAATCGGGTTCAAATTGGGTAAAAAAAGTATTTTTTTAGCAATGTAATTTTTGGTTCGATTCGAGTTTGATTAAATAAATGAGAGTATTAATGGCTTGAGATTTGAACCAAATAAGGTTAGGTTGGTCAAAATTTACCTATTATCCACTCATATAATGATTAAGTTGATTGGATTATTACATTAAGAAATGTTAGCATTAATGTGAGAGGACTTGAATTCATGGTGTGTTCCAACTGATAAAACATATGCCATTGAATCATATGAGTATTGGCACAAAATGATTAAGCTAAAAAGATGATATTAATTGTATCCAGGTGCTGGTAAATTGGTATTAGTGATATGCTTTTACATTACTCTCAAAGCTAGGCTAGAAGGTGACAACATTGATACACTTTCATGTTTATATCTAAGTTGAGTGGTATTTCTAAGTAAACGTCAAAGTATGAGCAATTATACTTTCTAGTAGGAGTGTCTAGCACTTGGGGGAATAAAAGTGGCCCGTTTTGCCTGGTCGACCTTGAGCCAGATCCCATTCATTATTATTTTCCTCCATGTATATAAAAATGATTGAATGTTTATGTTCATAATCCATTACCATAATATCGTTATTATTTTTGAGATAGTTATCTATTGGAACTATTTATCTATTGACAATATCAGAATAAAATACATTTTTATGTAGGAAGTACGCATGATTAATGAATAAAAGAGGCATACATTTATAATATGATTAAGAAAAAAAGTAATATTTTAATTTAGTCAAAATAGCACTCTCGACTACTTCGGATAATCTCATCCAAAATCAAAAATTCTTTTAATCTTATTTATTTAACAACAACGCCTTTAATGCGACGAGAAGAGATAAACAAACATTTAGTGGAAATTTATTTCCGTTCATATTGGTAATTCAATGTAAACTGTCTTAGTTGTTAATTATTTGACCGAGAATTGAATCGACCTTATATTTTTCATCACCTTATTACCTATTTTACATACGAGAGAAATGTGATTATCAATGTTTTGAAAATGTTAGTTTCGACTACTCATTGTTTAATTTGAACATTTTGTTCAAATCTTTCATTATTTTCAAGGCTAATTAGACAAATTTTGCCTTCTATATTAGCCTTGAATAGAACTAAATATAGGCCAAGTTTGGTTGTGGAGATCAGTTAAATAGGATTACCAAGTCAAGGACAATTAGTATGAGGTTTTAGCCTTTAGGACTAATTATCCCTCTTGAATGCTTATATTTTGCTTGGATGAGCATATTTAAGGAATTGAATAAGGGCAATTTAATTATACACCATGTTTGGATGGAGCAAATGAAATAGATTTAAAAGTATTAATAATAGCTAATGTGGGTTTAAATTACCTTAACACTGGTCTCATTTAATGCCACCCAAACATGTGATAAGGCGATGACACAGCAAATGGTTTAATTTTGCTTGTTTATAATTATCTCTCACTAAATACAGGGAGTAAAGGCCCAGTGGGTAACATTCAAGAAATTATTTTCTATCCTCAAAAACAATTTAAAATGAATATGTAATGGGAAATGCATTTGATAATAATATTTAGAAAAAAGAGTAATTCTATCACGCAAGAGCCATCCACTTCATACCTCCATATTTTCCTTCTAATTTTCTCTTTTTTATTCAATTCGAAGTTAATATGTTATTTGTATAAATGCAATTTACTTGCTCACACTGAAAATCAATTTTAATATTTTAAAAACCAAGTTATTTCTAAAAAAAATTACATAAAAAATAATGAAAATACCTTAAAAATAATCGTGCTTTCAAATTTTCTACAATTTTTATATTTGGAGGTCAAATAAAAATAAATGTGAAGATAATACTACAGAGTTTCCTAAAAGTTTGGAGAAGAGTAATCTATACTATTTCTATAGTACCAAGTTAAAGTATGACTATCATATTTTCAAATTAACGAGACAATATTACTCTTAAAAGAGGAATGTTATTTGCACTGGCGACTACTCAACATAATTAATGGGCAATCGTCAACTCAACTGAGTTCTACCAACAATTAGAGGGGTCCAGTTAAGGTGGCGACTGTCCATTGACTTTGTTGAATAATCGCGAGTGGAAATAGTATTCGCCTTCTTAAAATAAGCAGTTTGATTATAAACCATTTTTATTTTCAAAACGAACAAAAAAATAAAAAATGGAAAGTCCAAACAAGGACTTGGATATTGAGAAAACAATTTGCAAATGGATTGGGGCCCAAAGATATAGGAAGTTTGCCACCAAAACCCTCCATAGATTTCGGTCCCCAGATTTCAAAAATTCGGCCTGAAAATGAAATATATATGCATATATATGAATTATATGTTGGTATATATATGTGTGTCAGCTTTGACAGTACAACACCAGTCTTTCACCCCAGCAGTATATAATAGCAAAAAAACAGAGACAAAGCAAAGGCCAGAGAGAGAGAGAGAGAGAGAGAGAGAGTAGAAAGAGAAAATGAAGGGAGGGAAGAAGAAAGGCGGTGGAGGGAGCACTGGTACTGATGCCCTGCAGCTGCCATTACCGCCTCCCGAAGCTGACGGTGGCGGAGGCGGAGACGGAAAAGCAGATGCCAAGGCGGCTTATTCTGTTGATGATGATGAGGCGGCGGCGGGGACATTGGTGGAAGGACAGGATGAGCGGAAGCAGCAGGAGCTACGGCAAGAGCAAGGAGAGGGGGGCGGAGAAGAAGGCGACGACGAGGAGGAGGAGGAGGAGGAGGAAGAAGGAAGAAGAGGGGGAGGGGGCTGGGGAGGAGGAAGGAGAGAAGGGTTTCGACAAATTCGGTCACCTCCAAATCGATGAAGGAGAGGCTGAGGCCGAGCGTCCCAAGCTCGCTGAAGGCTTTTACGAGATTGAAGCCGTGCGCAAGAAAAGGGTTCGCAAGGTCAGTCTCTCACTCTCACAAACACACACTCTGCTCTCTCTCTCTCTCTCGCGTACCTACGATATTCTTTTTCTTTTTTTTTTTGTCCTCCCGCTTTAATGGATGTTATTATTGGGAACGAATTGTTAACGAAGGAGTATTTACACATTTCCTTTTCCTGATTTTGTGGGGGATTTTGTCTGTGGAATGCTGCAAAAAAGGGGGAAGTTCAATATCTCATCAAATGGTGCGTGCCCTAACTTATACAAATCTGGATATACAGTATACATACATACATGCTTGACATTCTTGCATTACTAATCTACTAATCAATTTATATCTTTTGAAGGCGTGGCTGGCCAGAGACATCTAACACCTGGGAGCCCCTAGAGAATCTTATGTCCTGTTCTGATGTTATTGATGCATTTGAAGAGAGGTTCCCTCTATTTCCCCCTTTTTAGTCATCATTTATCTTTGTCTTAGTCATTATTGCCTGTGAATCAAATTGTTGAGTACCCGTTAACTTATTATATCCTTATTTGATACCAACTTCTTTATTTCTCGCATCTGTTTGAAGCTTGCGTTCGGGGAGCAAGTCTTCACGTAGACGCAAGCGCAAGTATAGCAGTGCTCACACTATACCCAAGAAGAAGCTACGAACTTCTCCTGCCGCAGCTACCTATAATGTACCAGCTGTCAAAGTCAGGATTGTTGAAGAACCAGTGCCCATGGTTCCTCTTGACGACTCGAGCCTTGCCAATGAGGGGCAGAGATATGTGAGGGGTGTCACCAATGTTGAATCATCAAAGAAATTTAAAGAGAATGGGTATGGATTGGTTTCCACGCAAATTGAAGAAACGAAAGAGGAAAATGAATTGAATTTAAAGCTTAGTGAACTTAGAGGAACAATGGCTACCTATGAGGAAAATGCAAATAGGTTTGAAGTATGTTACCAAGACACCCGTGCTTTAGAAGGAGATGGCCCTGCTAATGGGCTGTCAAAGGTTGATAGTGTGGAACAAGTCCAACCTGGACGCAGCACTGGTGCAAAAAGGAGGAAATCTAGTTCTGTCAAGAGGTTTAAACAAGATTCTACCCCATGTATAGCGAATGATGCACAAAATGCAACGGCAAGAACGACTAATGGCCCTTGTGGTAGAGTTGGATGGCAAGGGAGTCAAAGTTCTGACTTCTTGGGGAATGATTTGGGTCACAAGAATAAGTTTGATCACTCAAAAAATGTGTCTACCATCACTGAGATCATAAAGCCTATAAGCTATTCATCTACCATGATAAACAATGTTCATGATGTGTCCGTAACCTTCATGGCCATGAGGTTTGTGATCAAACTCCAACTTTCACTTGGGTTTTTATATAATTACTTTATTCTTCTATTTTTTTTTTTTTTATGACTTTGATGAGTAGGCATGCAGTGAGCTTCTTCGTAGATAAAGTATAGGTAATGGGTCCTGGTTATGTACTTCTGAATATCCAGATCTTCCTTAGTGCATCCCCCTTTTTTTGCGAGAAACATCTACCCAAGTCTGGTTGAAGTGTAAAAAGAAAAAAAATCAAAGTTTCTTTTATGTTCAGGACTGCCTTCCCTTAGAGTTAGAAGAAAGGGGACTACTTCGTAAAACAGCAGTTTGTCTCACACTACAAGATGTCCACACCAATTGAAAGGGATTGCCAACTGAGTTCAGCTCTAAGCCTCCAACTTAGTAGAATATAGTTGATATGAAGTTCCGTTGAATGGTGTTAAGCTTCATTTTCCTACCATAGTGGAGTCAATATCTTCAAGAATAGTTGCGGAACTTTGCTTAATTGTAAGCCATATTTCGTTATGCCTAGAGCTTTATGTGTTTTTAAAAGTAAATATGGCCTTCTTCTATAGGTTGAAACCCCTTATTGTGTTGCAAAAGAATTTTGTGTTGATAAACTATATCAGATGATTTAAATAGAACTTTTGCATGAATTACCTGTTCCAAGGTGCTCTTCTTGTGTGAATATATTGTTTAAAGTTCTAGATTTAACTTCCTTCAGGTTTTATTTTGAGAGCAGTATTTGACATTGTTAGAGATATGGCTGACAGCATAAATTTTGTGGTTCTCTGGTAAGTAAGGTATGCTGTGGGCATCACTGCAAAAAGTTCTCTGTAGTAAGTTCTTGCTTTGCATGAAACTGGTTCTTCACCATTATCAATTTTTGTATTTTGGCTGCCCTACTCTAGGAATTTTGGGTGTCCTCCTACGATGAAATAGCCTAGTATTCCCATGCCATGGAGATGTGGAGATGAATTTAGTCTAGGGAGTAGGAATTTCTATACTGAATTTTGACTTTGGAATGTTGACACATTAAAGAATGTATTTATTGGAAGTTCTGTAATGACTTGGAATTTGGAACCTTGACCAGCAAGACAATGGAATTGGTGGATCCATTTAAAATGATATAAGAAGGCAGCATATGTTTAAGAAACTCGACAGGAAGGGAAAATGAGTTAAGATATTGATGACTACATAAAATTTTTGTAAAACAAAAGTATGGAGTAATAAGAAACAAGTTGCAGATTATACTTGATGCTTACATGATAAAGACCATAGATGTGGGGAATTATGTCATTGTTGTTGCTACTATTATAGTTGTTCCTTTTGCACCCAACTTAAGTTCTAATGGGGCTGTTCTTAGTACTAGAAAGTGTTTGTAAGATGGAGTGTATTGTGAGGTGTTTTAATGCATGGGTCTTTAAGAAGTTGAGAGTAGCCGTCTATGCCACTATTGTAAGATGTTCTTCTGTAATTTGGTAGTAACCTCTGGCCCTCTGGTGAGGTTTTTCTTTGCATATCTAACTTTGTTAGGTTTTGGAAAGAGAATGTTCCTTAGATCTCCATTCACAGAGAAAAATGGTGATCTTGGAGGTAGCCCAGTTGGTGGCAGAAAATCCTCGTCCTTTTTGTTGTTTTCTATTACCTACTTTTCCCCTTTGAGTAGACTGTTTCTATTTATCTTGTGATTGCCAAGTTTTCTAGAATGATAACATTTGATGCCATCTATTGGTATGGGGTGATGTTTGATTTGTTCTAATTTTGGATCATGGAGAAGTTCCCTCATTTGTTGTTGTCTTCTGTAGATTATGTAGGGCATATCGCCACTTCAGAAAGAACTTAGTTCTAATGACCTCCTGTATACATTGTGTGCATGTTTCCTGCCTCCTTTTTGGTTCTCTTAGTGGGTACTTTTACTTGCCTGTCAAAAAAAGGAAAAAAACAAGGACTCTCATAACAGATTAATTCCAGAGTGAGCTCCTCAAGATTGTTGTTCTAGCAATCTTTCAAACAGTTCTAGCTTTTTGTGTTAAATTCTACACTCTTGGTTCTTACTGTTAAGAATTGTATTCATTGACGATGATCAAATTTCAAAATCTCTGCAAATCATTTTTCTTTAAAATTTTCTAGTGGATTACTTTATTCTTCGCCAGTTATTCTAAGTTTTTTTGTTTGTTTGTTTTCTATTCCTATATTTTTTTTAAAATTTTTGTAGAATCTTATGATTATACAATCCTTAGATGCTCTGGTCAAATCGTAACTAGAAAACATTGGCTGGAAATTGATAAATTTACTGTTTTTTCTATACAATTATTTGTTGTCACACTTTTTGAAAACTGTTTTTTTGTATGCAATTGATTGATGCTGCAAAACTACAGTTACGATGAATTTTATGGAATTAAATACATTCGCTCAACTATACATTGCAACACTAGTGATGGTAACGTGCTATTGGCTTATCATTTTGTCATGGTATTAAATGGCATGGTGGTGACTCATGACTATCTCTCGTGGCAATATTGCGTTGTATTGCTTATGTATCTTCTTTGTTTGTTCTATATATTCGCTCTTAATATTGAAGGTAATGTGATTCTCCAAAATTTCAAGACTAAACCAATCCCTCCCCTCAATTATCCCTCTACAGGATAGCTCTCACTATCCTGAGTTAAATGTAGTTGCTCAATTAAGAGGGAAATAGAGAAAGCGTGATTCCTAAAAGGGAGATATGGATATTTCTCAACTCCAAATTGGCATTTGTTCCGAATCTACAGTGTTTTTTTTTGTTTTTGGGGGTGCACTACAAAAATTCTGTTACTTAAGTAGGTCTTCAAGCTTTTGTTTTTCATCGTTAAAGTTTTGTTTTTACCTTTCTTGGTTTGTGATATATATATTCATTTTTTTCCTCCCTAGGAGGTATGTATCCTTCCTCTTAATAGAAGAATGATCAAGATTTAGGGAGTCTGTGAGAAGATATCCTTTGGAGGTTTCTTATCCAGATTTGTTTGGTCTTGCCAGGAATGACGAAACCTTATGGGCTAGTCTTAATACTGAAAGACACAATCTGGTTGGATGTGCAATCTCAAAGACTTTTGCAAAACTAGAGGTTTAGGTGGCAAAATTTATATCTGGTGAATTACTTTTGTGAAGGTGAATAAGGTTTGTACTTATCTAAAAAAAAAATGGTGAAGAAGGTATTTAGTGCCGAGCTTTGAGGAGGGAGTTTTGAAGTCAATTTTTTTGTTTACATAAGGTGTTGACTGTTGCACATTAGCTCCATACACCACCCCCTAAAAAAAAAAAAAAACCTCGCAAAGGTAGAAAGATGTTTGGAAGAGTTGAAGATGAAGGCTCAATCTAAGGTGCATTTTTTGTTTGGTGAGTAGGCTACTTGGAAAATCCTGATGGGGAATGACTTGAGGAAGAGGGAAGATCCTTTCAAATTGGTATTGTAAGTGCAAGGAGGCAACATAGGTTGTTAGGTAATTTACTTATACCTCGTAGGGTGGCTTGAGAGTTGTGGACTTCTAATCATTTTGCATGGAATGGATGAATAGGAGAATGTGTGTCACAAAATGAGGTGGTGGAATTGAAGTCAGTTCTTCTTGGATATAAAATGACAGAGACATAATGGGAGAAAAGATGTGTTTTATCCTCTAGAATCTTATGCGGAGTGGAATAACCTATTGTCAAATCAAAATGTCAATTTGTTGTCTTGGTTTCACAATTGTTGCTGAATGATCCTGCAGGTGCCCAAGTGGTTAATGGGCACCTAGGGGGACGACAAGGCTGGACAATCACCATCAGACTGGAAGTTGAGCTGCAAGGCCAAATCTAGGCTTGGTGGTGGTATGTTTCTATGAGCTCTTGGCAGGTGAGTAGGTGATGCTTAGGTTCCATTTTCTAGGGCTCTTTTGGCATGAATGCATTATATACGTTCCATTTCCCTTTTCTTTTGGTGGTTGTATATTCTGTTTTCTAGTGACTCATATGGCATGAATGTTTATTGGACTACTGTGTGAGGATCGAAGTTAAATTTTGATGGTTGTCTAGTGGTTAGTTAGTACAAAGTTTTTAGTAGTCATTCCTATAGAATTGCACTGTACAGTGTTTTATTACATGAGCAAACTGAATTTATGGTAGAATGGAGGGACTTTTAAGGAACAAGTGTTACATGTCACAATTCATTAGGAAGGACTACTGAGAAACTCACACTACCTAACCACTAGGCTTTTTTCCCTATTAGTGAGAGATAAGTTGTTTCTTTGCTGGAAATTTGTAGTCAGATCTCGAGACGGGAAAATTTGAAGGCAGAGTCTAACCAAGATTGATGCCTTCTCTCTCTCTCTCTCTCTCTCTCTCTCTCGTTTTGCTTAACGACACCCCTTTCTAAAAGACAATCTTGCCACCTTGTCCTTGAGGTAATTATTTTCTTTGTTTCTGTAAATTGTTCTCTTTTCTCGAGCTTTCTTATTATGCAGTAAACATTTGCAGTATGCTTATTTCTTTCTGTTCTGTTAATCTATGTGGGAAAAAAACCCTGGTTAGTTAATTAAGTTCTAGGCAAAGCTATGTAAGTGACTTTTGACTAATAAAATGTTAACGTCCATATGCCATTTCATATAGTTGCAAAAAAGTCTTATCAAATTCTGCTTAATTGCCAAAATTGAAGTTGGAAGAAGATATCTCGTTGAGTTTACTCATTAGAATTAAGTTATGTTACATTTTACATGTGTGTTCGATAATGTAGTTATGTATTTTATGAATAGTTAATTGTTGGTTGTATGACTTATATTTTTGGAGTTTCTAGAGTATATGGACTGGTACAGTTACTATGCTTTGTGCTACCTTATGTATATGCGTTGGATTTGCCGTCTTTCAAAACATATACACTTTCTCTCTTATTTTTTGATAAAGTTCTGCCTTAATGAGCTTGAGGCTTTACAGCACTATGTGTTACTCTCCGGTTCTAATGTGTGCATATTTTTGTCATATCATGATGTTCTTGAATCAATTGTGATATATCCTGATTTCCAAGTTCTCTAAAGTTAACTTTTAAATGTTTCTCTCTTTTGTAATATTGTTTGTCTTGATCTTGCAGAGTTAATTATAGAATGTCTTGATTGTCTTTGTGTCAATGCTTTCAGATATTTTTTAGATTATAAACTTTTGCTGGAATTGATCATTTGTTACTTGGATATGTATTATTGTTAAAAATTATTATCCTTTCATTACTATTATTATTTTTTCATGAATTGAGAGGATTGAAAGCTCTCCAAATAACTTGCTTCGAACTCTAGAGAGAAAACACGCTCCTTGCTCGGCTGCCCCCTAATTCTAGACCAACCTAAACTACGTGCATGTATACTTTGACATACCTTTTGTTGAACGTGCTGAAATCAGTTTATAAATTAAAAAAAACCTTTTGTTGAACAAAGGATTGGTCCTATAGCAACTGGGATCCTTTTACAATTTAATTTAATAATTAGAATCTATCCACATTTTTGTCAATTTCTTTGGTAGTGAAAGGTTCTTATGTTTGATAGCTTTTGTGTAATCCCTTGGGTGAAGATTTAATTGAAGGCACTTCTTTCTACTTTTTTCTCAAGAAAGTTGTGGTTTGTGTGGAATTGATATGGCCCAAAGGATATGCAGCTCAAGAGCAAGATTTTTCTCTTTTCTTTTTTAAGTTCACTAGACTTCATAAAAGTAATTATTACTCTTTTGATGTTATTTACTGTCTCATGAAATCAACTTGGATATGGCTGGTTGGTTATATTGATTTTTTTTTTCAGTGTCCTCAAATTGTCATAGTAGACGTCTTGAAGGAGTTTATTAATGATAATTATTCTTTGACATAGATTTATCAAGGAATAGAATGCTTGCACACCAAATTTAGTGATACTTTCACTAGATAAGTTGTCTATTTTACTTTTGGTCCAGAAAGAGGACTTCATATGGATGTTTCTTTTGACAATATCTTCAAGTACATAATATATCCAATGTAAGGAATAAAACTCTCCTAATATTTTTTTTGTATTAGAGAAGGTTCAGTGTTGTTGCTTGTATGCCTTAGTTTCTGTGCTAGCTCTCTTAGTGAACAAAAGTTTATTTGTAATTTATGGAGTCTTCTTTCAATGCTGGACATTTTAGAGAACAAATTTTTGGGGGTTCACTTACGTTGAATTACCGTCATTCTTATTGCTCTTTACAACCTTTCATGAGCATTTATCAATCATAAGGATTGTTAATTTTAGTTATCTATTATTGGGACGTTGACTGCATCTTAGCTAGTTGAATAGGGTTTTTTCACTGTAATATCAAATCCATTTTGTCTACTGACATCAATTAGTTCATTAAGTGTTGTCTTCAACATGTTGGACCATTTTAATGAATTGGTGGACAGTTGTGTAGCCTTGAGTAAGGGTCAATGTACTTTGAAATTTACTTTGGTTAAATGGCATTATAATTGGTGGTTGCCTTGTGATAGGTCTGATGGGAAAGAAGTGACCGTGGATAATAAATTTCTCAAGGCTAACAATCCACTTCTGGTATTTACTTATCTGGTCTCCGCTTTGTGATTTCTTTCTTCTTCATAACATGGTAGTGTCAAGAACACTGTTTTATTTTTATTTTTATTTTTATTCTGTTTTTGGGATTAAATGAGTGGGACTGTATGCCAATCCTCGGGGCCCCAGAATGCTGTGTTTGGTTGCTAAGTGGGACCTAAATATGTTACCCATACAAGTAATCCAATGAAGTGAGGGATATGGAACCCCCAGGAAAAAAGATGGGTTTGGGGGGCTTGTGTATTCTGGAATTAGGTGGCTGGTGGGATAAGGCTAGCAAATTCCATACTCTTGTCCCATGTGAACCAAACAACGGACTAGTTTGGACATTTTGTCCAGGAATTATAATCCTTAGATTATCAGTCCAGAGTATAGCCTAATCAACCCAATCTTGTCTAGCATTGAAAGGCTTTTCAGATGACACCCATGAATGACATTCGGGCTTAGGTTGGGGCTTTTTATCTTAGTGTTAGTAGTCATGGTTCTCTTTGCATGTCTTCTGTCAATTGGTCTTTGTACGCATTCTCTGTCATGTGACACACAAGCTTTTTATGCTTGGCTTAATATTAACAAGGATTTTTATTTGTTTACCTTTCCTTCCCCCCCCCCCCCCCCCCCCCCCCCCCCCGATGATGACAGTTAATCAACTTCTATGAGCAACATCTCCGCTACAGTCCTTCACCATGAGCACACAGTTATGGATGTGAACGTGTGGATGCTGGATCATGTCATCTTCGCCTTCTGTCACATAGTGTTGTAATTTTGTAGCTGGATGCTATAGTACAGGTTAATCAATGCAGTTAGCAGGTGTTAGCGCAATGCTGACTTTGTATAGCAGCAATCCCTTGTTTTATTTTTTATTTTATTTTTCTCTCTTTTGAATGGGTATGAACACCTAGTTTATCAACCTACCTGCAGTTCGTGTTATTCGCTTATTTAACATGTAGATGATGATACACATTGTTCCACTTCCTTAGTATTCATATGCTAACATCTATTTTGCTTTTTGGGCAATCTGAAAATGAAAGCGTGTCTATGTAGGACCTGTTTGAGATTATCCCGTTGGATTATGTTAATGGTAGTTCTTTACAAACCCTTCACAGGTTTAATTGAGATATAATGGACCCTGTTCGAGATATCCTCATGGTTTCGTGATAGAAATTGAGTCTTGTTAACATGCTTACTATGCAGCATATTGTGGATTGTTATTAGGATTTACGATATGAATGTTCTATAACCAATCTATTTTGTAAGGATGGATTTGAGCGCCTGAATTCTGTAACAAAATGCAATGGACTTATTGCATTGAATTGGGGCATTGGATCCTTTTCATTTTGAAGGTGCCCTAATATGAACCTGAACATTTGATCCTTCATTTTTTATTGAATTTGGACTCCTAGACAAGCTGTCTCTTTCTTGATGTCAACAAGCCATGTTCTTACATTCTATGTTCTCGAATCTGAACTTTCTTATATTGGTAAAATAACATCTATATCATCGTTATTATTCTTATTGTTCCATCTTGGAGGCATCATAAACAAATTGATGTCATCCTTAACAGTTGATAACATTTCAACTTTCTTCGTAAACAACTCCAAAGCAAGGATTTTATTTATTTATTTTATATTTTAGTTCATGGAGGCTATTTGTCTGTCTAATTATTTTAACAAAGTTGGTTTTGGTTGGCATTGAAGTTCTTGCTGTGGATCAACTAATATGTCCAAATCAAAGCATCTATTGCTGTTTTAGTCATTGCCACCTCCAACCAACACCCCTCATTCTACATCACTCCTCTTCAACCCGCCCTCAGGTTGTGTGGCTAACTCCAATGGGAAGCAGAGGGCCATCACCACTGGTTCCCCTTGTAATGGTGGGGATCCTTAGTCTTGTCATCTTTGGCCCCATCGTGCTATCCTTGGTTGAAACTTTGCAACCTCTGCTTCAACTATGGGGAGACGATGAAGGCAGCCTCAACTACATAATGTTGGTTCTTCCAATCTTATTGTTGCTGCTTATAAATTTTCTCACTATATTCTTTCCAACATTAAACATTTTCTCCACTCCGAGTTGGCAAGTTGATAGCTCCGGTTATGATGCTGAAGGGTTCGGATTGGGATCTTTACTTCTAGTTGTGCTCTTCTTCATTCTGTATAATGTCATGTGAGCTGCTGCAGCTACTACAACTGGAATGTGGTGCAACTTATATTTGCATTTGTATGTGTTAAAGTGTATTATTTTCCTATTTTCTTATAAGGATAATCTTGTAATCTTGTTGCATGTTTTGGTTAGTATATATAAAAGTTAAGGTGTAGGGTTGAATTATCAAACCCTAAACCTATTCTCCTTTCTCCATCTTCTCTGTATGCCTCTTCTCCTCTTCTTCTCTCCTTCCATCTAATTCTTATTTTCACTTCAACTTGATATTAGAGCGTCCGATCCATATCTAGAACACGTTGGAGTAGTCTGGACATCATCATGCAGTAATTTTCAAGGGTTAACATCAGCATCCGTACAGTAGCCTGGCCATTCGTACGATGGTTCAGGATCACCCTATTTAAATCGATTTTTGCTTTTGAATACCATGGTGATTTTTTCAGAATTTTTTGAAGCCATTTGCTGTGACTTTCAATTTTTGAATATTTTTGGCTCTATTTTTTCGATCTGCTGCTTCCTTCACTACCCGAGGTTTTTGATGCTTCTAATCTTCCTTATGGGTGCCGAAATGAAGATTCAGAGGCTCACTTGGTGATTTCTTGTTGATTTATTAGGTTTTGTTGGAGTTTTTTGCTATTTTTTGGTTTGGCTTTGGAGGTTTTTGCTCTGTTTTTGTTTGGCAGTTGTGTTTTCTATCCTGTGGTGGCTGTTTGGTCCTTGGTGGTTGCTTTTCTACCCTCTTTGGTGCTGCTACAATGTTCTAGAGGCTCTTTTTGGCGGTTGCTTCTTAATTTCTTGCTGTTGTTGGCTGTTTGTGCACAACGATGGCCATCACTGTTCTAATGGCGCTTCAGTTACTCTTTGTTGATCTGTTGCATCTCTTGTGGCTTACTTCTGGTGTAGTGCCTTGCTTTCTCTTGGTTACTTGTGTCGTTTTGCCTTCTATGGCTACTTCAAAGGCTTCCGATTTCCAACTTCTTGAATACCAAGGTTCTTTGATTAGGGAGAATTATTTGCCTGGCTCAATTACTTCTAAGCGATTGAATGGGGTAAACTATCTTACCTGGACTTATGCGGTGAAAATTTTTCTTCGTGGAAAAAGAAAATTGAAATTCATCACTAGTTTACCTCTTCCCCTTGAGGACCCATTATCTAATGATTGGTTGAGTGAGGATTCCATTGTTATGGGCTGGTTGTGGCATAGTTTGGAGCCTCATATTGCCACTATCATTGAGTTTTGTAATTCCTCCAAGAAAATTTGGAATTCTCTTGCTGAATCTTTTTCACAACAGAGTAATGTCTCCTGAGTCTTTAAGTTGTATGAGAAGATCTTCACCATTAAATAGTCTGGCAAGCCCTTATCTGATTATTGTAACACCCTCAAGAATTTGTGGGAGCAACTATTGCAGCTTTGTCCCTTTACTTCTGATTTGGAGCAACAGAAATGCCATTGAGAGGATTTTATGATTGCCTCCTTGCTTTCTGGCTTAGACCCCTCATTTTATGGCTTCAAAGATCAGATTCTTGCCAGTAAGACTCTCCTACTGCTGCCAATGCCTATTCTCGTCTTTTACGCTCTTCTTTGGGCCAACCCTCCTCTTTTAGTGGCCCTCCTCCCTCTATTTTGGAGTCCTCTACTTTGGTCACTCATAGTGGTTCTCGTGGTACCTTTTGTAGTGGTCGTGGGAACCGCAATTCTTGTGGTGGCAACTTTCGTGGTGGTGGACATTCTTGTGGTGGTGGACCGTAGTGATGGTAATCAAGGCCGTAATAATCTTAAGTGTACTCATTGTGGTGGTACCAATCATACTGAGCCATGGTGTTGGACGAAGTATGGGAAGCCAAACAATGTCAATCATGTTACTGATGGTTCTACTAATACTCTTATCACTCAGCTTAAAGATATTGCCCAAAGTCTGAGTACTGCACTTCCCTCCTCTTCTATTACTCAGCTTAATGACGTTATTTAGAAGTTGTGTACTGCTCCTCCTTCCTTTTCCATTGCTACTTTAGCTAATTCAAGTAATATTGTTTGTGTGACCACTTCCTCTTCATCTTGGGTCATTGATTTTGGAACTAGCTCACATATGTCTAGTAACTCTTCCTTGTTTTCTAATTTGTATTCTCTTAACCATCATATTATTTTGGCTGATGGATCCTCTCGGCTTGTTGGTGGAAAGGGAGTTTTGTATTCTAATGCTTCCATCTCTTTACCATCTAGTCTCTATGTCCCACAGTTTCCATTCAACTTGCTTTCAGTTAGTCAATTGACTAAAGTTTTACATTGTTCGATAACTTTTACTGCTACTTTATGTGTCTTTCAGGACCTCAAGACCAAGAAGAGGATTGGTTCGGGGTATGAAAAGGACGGATTGTATTTTCTGGATTTAGCATATTCTCCTCCTACCACTTCATCTGCATTGAGTGCTACCGTCTTTCCTCTCCAGTGGCATTTTTGTTTGGGCCATCCTTCCTTGGCCAAACTTATGTCAGCTATCCCTAATTTGATTCATGTGTCTCGTTTAGAGTGTGAAGCTTGTCAGTTCTGAAAGCATAATCGTACTTCATTTCCTAGTCGTTTTGTTCGTCGTCAGTCTGAGTCCTTTGATGTAGTCCATACGGACATATGGGGTCCTTCTCGAACTCTTACTGTTAATGAATTTCTCTATTTTGTGATATTTGTTAATGACTACTCTCACATGACTTGGTTATTTTTATTGAAACAGAGATCTGAATTACCTTATATTGTTTCGTGCTTTTATAATGAGATTTTTACTCAATTTGGTAAACGTATAAAGATTTGCGTTCTGATAATGCCTTAGAATATACCCAATCTGTCCTCCAGTCCTTCTGTGTTGATCGTGACATTATTCACCAAACGAGTTTTGTTCATACATCTTAACAAAATGGTGTTACTGAATGCAAACATCGTCATTTATTGGATATTGCTCGCATCATGTTATTTAATATACAAGTTCCAAAACACTTTTGGGGAGATGTTGTTCTTACTGCTTGTCACCTTGTTAATAGGATGCCTTCAAAAGTTTGTCGCGCTCCAATTTTTCACAGCCGAAAAAGACAAGTGAGAAAAATACAGTGCTCTCTTGTTAGAACTTACCCTCCTAGAAGAATGAGTGCGATTAGGTTTGAATTGAAAATTGATTTGAATAAAGGGCTTTTAAAAAAACACTTGGAGTCGCCACCTAACTTGATTAAGGTGAGTTAGGTCACTTAAAAACTAAGCACAATTCGAAGACTGCACTTAGGGTTTTTGAAAAAAATATTTTGGAAAATATCCTCAAGAGAGGGTTTTTTAGGAAAGCAGGTTGTTTGGCAACCTTGGAAAAATATTTAAGACATTTTTGAAAAATCACTCAATTTGGTCTTTGAAAACAGTGATCTAAGTCCGGGGGTTGGTTACGTGAAAGAAAGATATCCTAGGATCATCACCCTACCCCACCCTTTTGGTACCTACGTGTCTATTTACCTTAGATTCAACCATTAGAGCCTTCGACTAACATATGTCCAATCCTATCCACTTTAAAAAAGAAGTTTTTAAAAAGAAATTGACATAATGCATGAAAGTGCAAGAAAAATATTTGATTTGGAAATAGACTTGAGAAGAAAGGTTTGATTTTGGAAATAGATTAGAAAAGAACTTGATTTGATTTTTAGAAAAGAGACTTGAAAAGATAAATTTGAAATTGAAAGAGATTTGAAAAGGTAGATTTGACTTTGGAAAGAAAGTTTTAGAGATTGGAAATGGAGATTTGAAAAGAGGTTGTGGAATTGGAAGTTGGAAAAAGGTTGTGATTTTGGAAACTTGAAAAATGTTGTGATTTTGGAAACTTGAAAAAGGTTGTGGAAATAGAAGCTTAAAAAAGGTTATGACCGCACCTATGAGGTTGCCTACGTATCCATTTCGAGAAATCAGGTCAGTCGTAGTTCGGACAAGAGTCCGATGGAAAATAGAAGATTTGATTTGGAAAAAGAAATTGAGTTGGAATTGGAATTGGAAGATTAGGAAATCAGGATTGAACTTAGACCTAGAATTAAACTTGAAAGAGGATTTGACCCGCGAAAGAGAACTTGGACTAGATTTGGAAAGGTAAAGTTTTGAGAAACCTAGACTTAGGAAAGATGAAACTTAGTAAAAACTTGGGGCTTAAAAGAAGATTTGATTCGAATGTTGGACTTGGAAGATTGGAATTTAAGAAAGGTTCGAATTAGGAAAGTTGCAAAATAGGAAAGTTCCATTTTAGGAAAGTTTGGAAATTAGAAAGTTATGAATTAGGAAAGATTAGAAATCAAGAAAGTTTTACCTTTAAGAAAAAGTTGAGTTTTGAATTAAGAAAAGTTTGATTTGAGCAAGATATGAAATTTAGAAAGTTTAGAATTTTGAAAAGATTTGGAATTAAGAAATATTTGAAAAATTAGAATTTTAGAAAGTTGAAATTTGGAAAGGTTGGAAGTAGGAAATGGTTGATTTAGGAAAGATTTGGAAGCTTAAAGTTTAAAGAAAGATTTAAAAGTTTGAGTTTTGAAAACTTAAGGTTTAGGAAAGTACGAGATTAGGAAGGATTTGAATTAGGAAAGATTTAGATTATGAAGGATTGAGATTCCTAAAACAAAAGATTGGATTTGGTTTTTAAAAAGAGATTGTTTGATTTTGTTTTCAAAACCGAGGATTGGATCTAGTTTTCTAAATGGGGAGATTGAATTTGGTTTTCTAAAGGAAAAGATTGGGTTTGACATGGATTTGAAAAGTGGAGTTTTGGAGATCCTAGATTTTGGAATAGAAAATAGGATTTGGAAACCTAGGTTTTGAGGCCACACTAGGGAATTGAAAATCATGTTTTTGGAAGGGAAATTAGGGTTTCCTAATTGTTGACTCTAGGGCTGTGACTTGGGCTCTAAGGAAAGAATTTTTGGAAAGAAGATTTTTGAAAGGAAGATTTTTGAGAAAAGATTTAGAAAAGAGTTTTTTAGAAAAGAGACTTTCGGAAAGAGCTTTTAAGAGATATACTTTTTGGAAAGAGATTTTTGGAAAGAAATTCTTGGAAAGAAGATTTAGGGAGTGTTTTTGGAAATGAGATTTTTGAAGGGAGCTTTTTGGAAAGAAGTTTTGAAAAGAGTTTTGGAAAATAGATTTTTGAAGAGAATTTTTAGAAAACAATTTTAGAAAGAAGATTGGAGAGAGCTTTCAAAAAGTGTATTGGAAAAAGGATTTTTAGAAAGAGAGTTTTTGAAAAGAGAGTTTTTGGAGAGTTCATAAAAAGATCTCACTTTCCTAAAGCGATTCTAACTATAAAAAGGCTAAAACTACTTTAAGATAGTGGTTTTGGCAATAACAAAGAGTTGAAAATATGGACCATGTTGGTCACTTTAAATATAACACTTTCCTAAAGCAACCCTAGCCATGGAAATGCTAGAATCACTTTAGGATTGTGGTTTTGAAAACAAGTTTTGGAAGAAAAGATTTTAACATAAACTTTGAAAACAATTTTGATGCAAGTTTTGAAAACGAGTTTAAAAATAATTTTTAGAAGAATGCAAGATCATGATATGCACAATGCAAATTGGGGTCGTGAACATACAAGGTTAAAAGCTTCACCACATAATCAAGGGGGCTGAACCCATGTGGTCTCCGATTAGACTGAGAGAAAGCCCCCGACACGGTGACCTCCAATAGCCTAATCCTACACATGGACCGGAAAATCCCTTGTTTCAAGCATGCAAAGCAAGGAGGGAAAGAAGATGGGGGATTAAAATAGAAGAAAACCCAAGTAGGTTCGGAGGGAGAAGAGAGAGGGGGAAGTGCAGAAACGTAAATAGGGAGCCTACCTTGTATCTTCTTTATTTTACTTTGCTTTGCTTTGCGCGTTTTATTTTTCTTGCTTCGCTTTGGTCTTTGCTTCAGTCTTCAAGGGTGTTATAGGGTCCTCCTCAGGTTAAACAAGGGTGTACGGCGAGACCCTTTATTCGAAATCCTAGGATCGGTATTGTTTCGGGGCGCGTTTGGACGGCCAGGGGCAAAATGGTCATTTTGACCGGGTTTGGTTGAAAATGGTTAGGAATGGTATGACGTGTTGTGTTAAGCATACCGAGTCGTTCAGGGATGGTTTCGAGAGAGTCTTTCATCGTTTGGTGGAGTTTGTGTAGTGCTGGGACGTTTAGGGGCAAAACTGTCATTTTGACCGGAGTTAGCCGGAATAAGACCAGAATCGGACCAGATGGTGTGTGGAGTATGCCTAATAGTTTAATAACACTTTGGAAGGGTGGACTTACTGTTTTGAGGGATTTTAAACTTTCTCAAAACGTGCTTGGAGGCTTAAGGGGCAGGTTTGGTCATTTTTCACCGAGCCGGGTTGGTAGGCGCCGGTGTTGATCTAAGCGTTGATTCTTGAGACCGCCCGGTTTCGAAAAACTACCTGTGCGGTGTTGGTCCCTAAGAACGCCTGGTTTTAGAGAGCTACCTGTAGGGTGGTGTTGGTTCTTGAGAACGCCTGGTCCCAGAAAGCTACCTGTAGGGGTGATGTTGGTCTCCGAGAACGCCTGGTCTCGGAGAGCTACCGAATGATGGACATTCTACATTGGTGGGCTCGTAGATGCCAGAAGTGAACCGTCTGGAATTTGATGAGGTGTTGGTCGCCGTGATCGCCCGACCTCGGGAAGCTACCTGGATGGCGTTAGTTTCCGAGACCATCAGGTCCGGAAAGCTACCTGGAATGATGATGCTTATGGCTCCAGCGGGCCCTTGTGGACCTAATAAGCGACCAGTTGACTGGATTGGAATTTGAGAGGCTTGTCTTGAGCTCGCATGTGATTTTTGAAAATTGAGTCCGGTAGGGCCGGAGATTGCCGAGCAGGCAAAAATAGGGTGCTTACAGCTGGTAGTTATTCTGATCAACGGTCCACCTCTGGTTATTGTACCTTTGTTGGTGGCAACCTTGTTACCTAGCGGAGTAAGAAGCAACTTGTTGTTGCTCGCTCTAGTGCTGAATCCGAGTATCGTGCTATGACTCATATTGCTTCCGAGATGCTATGGGTTCGCTCCTTACTTCAGGATTTTGGTATTGTTGTCCCTACTCCTATGTCGATGTATTATGATAATCAGGATGCCATCTTCATCGCTAATAATCCTGTTTTTCATGAGCGTACTAAACATATTGAAGTCGATTGTCACTTTATTCAGGATCTTTTGCTGTGCAAATAGATAGCTCCTATGTCCGTTCCGACTCTCAGTTAGACGATATTTTCACTAAGCCGTTAGTTCGTTCTACTTTTCAATTTTTGTGTTTCAAACTAGGTATATTTGATTTATATACTCCAGCTTGAGGGGGAGTGTTAAAGTGTATTATTTTCCAATTATCTTATAAGGGTAGTCTTGTAATCTTACTGCATGTTTTGGTTAGTATATATGAAAGTTAAGGTGTAGGGTTGAATTATCAAACCCTACACCTATTCTTCTTTCTCCATCTTCTCTCTATACCTCTTCTCTTCTCCTCTCCTTCCATCTAACCCTTATTTTTACTTCAGCTGTATGTGTACAAACTGAACTACTAGCCTTATTTCCCGAAGAAATTGTATATATATACAAGTTTAGATTTATTTTCTACCTTGGAGTTTGGGGAAGAACAGTAAAATAGAGTCTGTGTTCCAATCCTAGTGTATCCTACATGATATGTAGGGATGGCCAAAAAACTCATTTTTTCGGGTATCCGACCTGACCCGAACCGAATGGAGCGGGTTTGGAGAGTTATAATTGGGGCGGTGCGGGTTCGGATAATAAATTAACAAATCCGATTGGGTTAGGGTCGAATTCGGGGGAAGGGCATCCAACCCGAACCCGGACCAATTATTCATCAAAGTAGGGTTTTTGCTTCATCATTCGACACAGCCGCACAATGCACAGTGCCCTTTCATCTCATTCGATACACGGACTCCTCAGTGCGGCGGTGGCACAATGCCCCTTCATCTTCAGTTCCTCCTCCATTAGTGGTTGTCATCGCCGGAAGGAAGAGACGAAGGTAAGCTTATTTCCAACTCTCTCTCTCTCTCTCTCTCTCTCTCTCTGTGCAAATCTCAATCTCAGGTTCTTCATCGCCATCGCCTTTCATGCAATTTCTTCTTGTTATGTTAAATATTTTCGTCATTGCTGCATCGATAATTGATCTAATCTGATTTGATTGACGTATATATATACATAACTATATGTATCGTATATATTCTCTTTCACTTCACATTGTAGCATTAGCACATTGTGCTTATGAATTTGAACCAATGCGTTGAAATATGTGATTGGCTGTTGAATTATCTAAATATGATCAGATTGCTATCCTTTGGCATTCTTTGCATTTTATAATAGATTCATACCTTATATACGCATACATACATATGCATTTGTTCAATTGATTGCATGTATTTTGGCTTTCAGAATTTGAGCTATAATCTACCATGATAAAGAATCTTTTTGGATTTATTCACCACCCCTTTTTTCCTAGCCACATTTGAATTTCGATTATACAGGAATTGTGTTTTTAATCTTATGGGCATGTATTTATGTTTATTTATATATATGATAACCGTAAGAACACATCAAAAAATTTAGAGGATTTGTATATATTTATATATATCTATATATGATTAACAACATATACATATATATACACATAAAAACTTATTGTTCTGTATATAGTGTTTCTGTAGTCAAACTACTGAATGTCACTCATGTGTAAACATCTTTTTTTTTTGACATATTCTTCCCTGAACATTCACACAATCTTTGTGTATCTTAGGTAAAACAGGAAGTTAAATTTTTGTTTTCTTATTTTGCCCTATGGAATTATTTCAATGCTACTACAATGCTCTGTTTTAAGCATTGTTATTTGTAATAGGTTTAAAATGTCCATGTCCGAGTCTGAACAAGGTGAAGCCCAAAGTGTAATTGGGGGACATCTAGCTCAAACTACTCCCAGCACTACCTCATCTATAGACCCTACATCACATCCTACCCAAATTACACCTTCCAGGAAAAGAAGGCTGAGATCAATTGTTTGGACTAAATTTGAAAAGGTTAAAATAGACGGGGTGGAATATGCAATTTGTAATCATTGTGGTCAAAAACTCCAAGCTAGTAGTAGAAACGGGACATCATCCTTGCATGATCATTTGGCTAAACATAAGAAGGAAATGGAGCAAGAAACCTCTCAATATGAGAGAATGAATGATGGAAGTGTAGGATGCCAAGCTGATGTATTTGACCAAGAAACCTCTCGACATGACCTTGGTTCCATGATTATTTTGCACGAGTATCCTCTTCGTATGGTGGACCACTCTGGGTTTAGAAAATTTGTCAACCGTCTTCAACCAAAGTTTACAATGGTGTCAAGAAACACAATCAAGAGGGATATCTTGAAAATTTTTGATGTGGAGAGGGAGAAGACGTACAAGTTATTGGAGAGCATTGGGAGTAGGGTTGCGATCAAGACGGATATGTGGACTGCTAAACCAACCAAAAGGGGCTTCATGGCAATTACGGCACACTTCATCGATGAGGCATGGTTTTTGCAAAGTAGAATTTTAAGGTATTTTGTTTACAGTTATTTTATGTCTAATTACTAGATTTGTGTATTGCATATTAATTATGTTCTTTGTTTGTTATTGGTTATAGGTTTATCTATGTTCCTGTTCCTCATAATAAAGATGTTCTCTCACATGTACTTGTTGAGTCCTTATTGGATTGGAACATTGATAGGAAGCTATCCACAATAACTGTGGATAATGCTACCACTAATGATGCCATTATGGGTAATATTTCCGAAAAACTTTCTATAGACTCGCTTTTGTTGGAGGGAAAATTCCTTCACATGCGATGTTGTGTGCACATTTTAAATCTCATTGTGAAGGATGGCTTACAGGTGATAGGAAAGGGTATTAAAAGAATACGTGAGAGTGTTTATTTTTGGACCGCAACACAAGGTAGAATTGAGAAATTTGAGGAGGCAGCCCGCCAATTACGTATTCCATGCTCCAAGAGTTTGGAGCTCGATGTGAAAACGCGTTGGAATTCTACCTTTTTTATGCTTCAAACAGCTCTGGGGTATAAAGATGTGTTCTCACGACTAAAACAATGAGAGAAACACTACACTAGTTTGCCAACTGAGGAAGATTGGTCATTGGCAAAAAAGATTTGTGGGAGATTGAAGCTATTTAATAGTGTTACAGAGTTGTTTTCCGGGACTACTTACCCTACTGCAAATTGCTATTTTGCAAAAATTTGTGAGATTAAATTGGCATTGTCTCGGTGGCGGGAATGTACAATTGAAGTTGTTAGGGTGATGGCATTAAAAATGTTAGAGAAATATGACAAATATTGGAATGTATGCCATGTTATCATGGGAATAGCATGTGTTTTGGACCCTAGATATAAAATGAAACTTGTGGAATATTGCTTCCAAAGTATTTATGGAGATGGAGCATGGTCTCATATTGAAAATATTCGAGAGAGTTGTTATGATTTGCTTCATGAGTATCAATCTAGGTTGAAGGTAAATGAAAATAGTGGGATGGTAGCTTCTGCTTCATCTTTTAATTTGGAGCTTGGTGATTTTGATGAAAATGATACTCTTGCCAATTTTGACTTATATATCAGTGGAAGCATTAGTAATGTGCATGCTAAATCAGAATTGGACTACTACTTGGAGGAACATGTGGTGCCTAGAACTCCAGATTTTGATGTGTTGAGTTGGTGGAAGATAAATGGAGTCAAGTTTCCTACTTTACAGAAGATGGCTCGTGATATCCTTGCTATTCCTGTATCCACGGTAGCATCTGAGTCTAGTTTCAGTACAAGTGGTAGGTTGATTACTCCACATCGTAGTAGACTTCATCCAAAAACTTTGGAGGCATTGATGTGTGCACAAAGCTGGCTATGGAACGAGATTAATGGTACTAAACATAAGTTTTTAATTATTTGGTTAATTTATCATATTTTAATTATTTAATAAAATTTATTATTATTTGTTTTTAGCTACTAGCTCGACTGTCGAATCACCTTATCCCCCTAAAATCTGTGATAAAGAAGAGGATCCTGATGAGCATTCCGAGGCTTCTTCGAGTTTGATTTAAAAAGGTATTTGTGCATAAACAAGTCTGATTATGAAAAGCTACATTTTGAGAATTTCTTCTCTTTTAATGTAAAATGCCTTTTAATATGACATCTTACCAGGCAAGTGCATGAGCTTTTGGTGCTGGATAGAGCAAATTGGAGGAATGTCTGACTTGTGTATGTATGAGGTAGGAATCTCTTTTCTATTATTAGAAAAACTAGAAGCCGCTTTTTATCATTGCTACATATTTTCTGTCTTTTTTTATAATTTCTTTTGTCTAAGTGGCTGATGGACTTTTGAATGCTTAGCATTTGTTCATGCTTTGGACTTGTCCTAAGCAACAATTTTGGTGTCTTCTGTCTGTTAGTAATTGCATACATATCTTTTCATCATAGTTTGTTGCTGCAATTTCTAATCGTCAAATAATAACACTAGATGTTTGTGAGTGTGAAGAAGTTTGCGTGAGATGAAGTTGGTAATTGAAAGGAGTTTTATGAGGCATTAGGAAAATATTGGAGTAGGATGTGGATTAGCCGTTGATGCTAATTTCAAAGCAACTGAATATATCATTATTGTCCTTCATTTGTTGGATGGAAATTCATTGTGCAGATTGTGGATATTAATTTTCTTAAGGCCTTTTTTGGAAGAAAAAATATTGATGTGGGTTCAATTTTATGGGAACATCAAACTAATGTTCTCCTTTTATAAACTAGTATGGAGGAAATGATAGGGAATGTAATATGACTTATGGTATCTGTCTTTGTCTACGACATATGTCAGTCAAGGGTTTTTCTGATTTTGTTTTGAATAATGTCGAATGAAGTATCCAAGAAATGAATATCAAAACTACACTGTAGTTCATGTACAATGTTTAAATAAGTTGAATTATTGTATTAGAAGCACCCAGATCATCATTGCCCAAAACTTGTTGTATACTTGAATGCAATTGAATGATTAGCGATCCAGGTAAAAAAAGGATACCTTAAAAGTATTGGATTAATTTTGTTATCTACTGATTAGTGTTTTGGGTGGTTCATGATTACAAGATTTGTGAGAACAGTGATTTCAACTGATTTTTGTAAAGAAACTACATAATAGGTAATATATACATTTCAAAAGTGCAAAAACTCCAATATTTTGCTATAAAAATATTGTTTTGTGGCCTGGACTACTATATAGGAAGCCAAATAAGTATCCTAATATATATAAATAATTATATATATATGTATATATATATTTATTTTTGGTGGCCCTGGTGGGGGAAAATGTTATTGTGCTATTATTCTTTTTTTTACTGAAAATGCTGATATTTGTTGCTCAACATGGTAGGATATGATATAAATGCTCCCTAATTTTGGAACATGTCTCCCATATCGTTAGAATTGAAATAGTCGCATTTGTCTCCCATTATTCAACCTTTTCTTGTATTTGAGCTCTCTCCCTCTCTCTGTGTCTCTCTCTCACACATTGATTGTTTAAATTTGCAGGGCATTGATGAATTGAAGTAGAAACTGTTGTATACCATCTTGAACTGGAATCAATGAGTGGAAAGAGTCAAAGCAAATGAGGATCTTCTATATAAATTTTGTCAAGACAATTATTATTTTGCCTCTTTATGTATAGTTTTATTCTGAATGTTGCACCCACTTGGTAGTTTTATTTGGTAGAACTTGAAAAATTATGGATATTAGTAAGTTTTAGTTTGCTAGCCATGAGAAATTGTGGATATCAAAGCAAAAGTAATATTGCCCAGTAATACAAATCAAAAATTGTGGGAGATTTTACTTAATCGGAGCGGATCGGGGTTTTTAATTGCGGGTTCGGGGTGGGTTCGGGTTACAGTCAAACGGGTTCGGGGCGGGTTCGGGGGAATTTTACTTAATCAGGGCGGGTTTGGGGAAAGGGTTCTCCCACCCGAACCCGATCCATTACCATTTCTAATGATATGTTTTTGGTTTATGATCCGTGAATTGTAGTAGTAGTGAACTCCTGGTAATGCACAACTAAATAAAAAGAGGCGGGTATGTTAATTAATTTATTGCATGTTAGTGTAAAATTTGTGTGCCTAAATTGTTGTTTGCTCATTATAGAGACATTGTTTTTTCAGTTGAATGGTGATAAGCTACACAAGACAGGGTCGCTGGAGGGAAGAGTTCAGGAGGGAGGAGCCCTCTTTTGCCTATAACTTCTCCCCCAAATGAAAACAAAATTCAATTTGGGTCACAGATACCATAATTTACTCGTTAAGCTAATTGGCAACTTTCAGTGGCTCTAGAGGCATGATGCCTTAGCTTTATATTATTGTTTAGTATTCTTATTGTATGGGTGGTGATGGCGGTGATGGAGACAATTGTGCATGGTGGTGACAACAGTGGATAGTAATAATGAGTGGCAAGATAAGAAAAAGGAGGAAGATTTATTTTAAAAAATAATTCATATATATATATATTTGTTTTCAAAAATTTTTAATTTTCTAACTTGCGTAAATTATACTGACCACAATTGAGATTTAACAAAATTCAAGAAATTATCCCTCTTTCTAACAATTATATTGCACTTCCTTGCTTTTTAAACTTTGTAACAAATTCTGCCTTCCCATTAAGGGACGTTAGTCAAAGGTTGACTAGGCCAGACTAAATTTTTTTTTAATTATCTAAAATGCCCTTGGTAATCATATATATATATATATATAAATTGTGATCGCCTTTATATTTTACCTCTTTTTTACGTGACACTTTCTATACTCTTATATTATTAAAATGTCATGTCACAGGGGTAATGAAGATGCTTATCCTATCAAGTTCTCTATTTGTCACGCAACTCCTATTTTAAAAAAATTTATATGCAATGAATATCCTTATTAATTATTTTATAGGTATAGATATATATTAGTAGAGACATGTATGAGTTTCCTATTTAGGTATTGTATACATTTATACTAATCCGATTCAGTTCTCTATTTTAAAAAGAAACTCAACATATTTTCAATTAAGTTGTTTATTGCATTTAATTTTTATTTAAAATAATTGTGGATATTGAGATCTACCAAATAATTTTTCATTATTATATACTTAAGATATCTTTTAATTTTTATTTAAAATAATAGTTGATATAATGAATAAGAGTTTTTGAGTTTTATTAAACTACTTCATAATTAATAAGATATATTTTATTTTTATCCATAGTTCACTAAAATTCAACCATTTAACCTAATAGAACTCTTAAGTAATATCTATTATACAAAATAGGATCAGTTATTTATTGATATTATTTTTTGATGATGGACTTCAACTGCATGATTTAGCTTTTATAATTGTTTTATGAATTAATTATTTATAATATTTTAATTATAAATATAAAGAAGCCTTATCTCCCGTGCAATGCACAAGTTGATATTTTTAATCAATTATGATATTTGAACCTCAGAATCTTCAGTTAGCAATATTGATCAAAATTAATAATATGATTAACCAGTTCACAAAGATATCTTTATTTAAACAAATCATTGAAGGATATGTGTACATGACACTTAGGAGTGGCAAATGGACGGGTTTGGATTGGTTGTTTATGGGTTACAAGTTAAAATGAATTAGCTCAAATATGTTCAATTAACTAGCGGGTTGGATTTGGGAGGGCTTAATTGAATACAGGTTGAACTCATTAATACAAAACCAACCCGTTTCTAATATATGATTTATTTTCTTTGTTAGATGAGATTTTTTGCTCCTCTTTTTAAGATTTGTTTTTAGGGCTTGTTTGGTATAGTTTTTTTCAAAATTTTTTAATTTATAAGCAAAAAATCTATTTTTTTTTAGCTTTTTTATTTTTTATTTTACTTTTTACTTATCTTAGCTTATAAAAGGAAAAAAAACTAAAAAAAATCAACCTTGCTTATAATAAAAATAAAATAAACTAAATTTAAATTCTACCAAACGGAGCCTAAATCTTGAATACCATGAGCCCACTAAATAATTTATCAGTCATTTTTTTTTAGTTGGGCTGACCCATTTATTCACCGGACTCTAATACCACATTTATTTGACTCAACCCACCAGACCCAATTCGTTTTCTTCTTCTACTCTCTCTTCTTCGGTTTTTTTTTTTTTTTTTTTTTTCAAGCTAGATTTATTCCTACCATATATTAAACAATTTCAAAGTGATATATTAAACAATTCCTACCATATACTATCTCTCTGCCAAATAGTGTGGCTCACCCATATGGTGTACTTATTTAATTCTTTTAATGAATAAGTTTGTCATCATAAAATTTAAATATGAAATTATAATAATTGACATTACGGTACCTTGATTCACTGAATATTTATCCAGAGGACTGTATTAAGTGGAAATTTTCATGTACCAAGGATTTTCCCAACCCATAAAGATTCTTTCCAAGTGATTGCGAGCTTTTCTGGTTCCCTTTCGATGGTTGGGCCACGTCATTGGACTACAACAATTGTTAAAATGCTTTACCAATATATATATATATATATATAATGCCCAAACAATTATCTATAAAATGGATTCATGGTTGGTGTTGGCTAGAGCCATACTATACATAATACATTTCACATACTTGGTGTACATGGTTATTTAATATTGTCATAATATATTTAGATATATATAGCTCTTTGTATAATGAAAATTCACTCTTGAAAAAGAGGAGTCATGTAATGATTGAATACTTCTTGCATGTTGAGAAAAGAAAATCCCATGCCACCATATTCCGCTAAAACAAAATTAGACAATTCTATTGATGGGCAAATAGTTCAAGCATTAACACAATCCTTAGGGTAGGACCTTTTTTTTTTTTTGGCTGAAAAGAGAAAAATAATAGACAAAAGCTACCATCTAACGTAAGAGGCGCTTATACTCTGTCTGCAAAAGGTCACAGAGCGATCAATGATGAGCTTCTTGGGCAAGCCAATAGCACACATCTATTACCCTCTCCAAAAATGTGGCAAAGTCTCCATCTTAGGACAGGATTTATGAAAATGAGATTAGGCCCAACAATCGGCATAAAGATGGAACACAGCCTTATCACACATCAATAGAAGTGTAGAGAGGAAACAAAATAAAAAGGCTGTTATATGAATAATGCTATTTTTACAGATTTTTAATGTTATTTTTTTTTTAAAAAAATTATACATAAAATTTATCTAAATAATATTACAATAATATTATTATAATTAAGCGCAAGTGGGTGTTTTGTTTTATTACCCACCTAATTTTCCTACTTTTGGATTTCTCTCTAAACTTTGAATTAGTTGTTTTGAAATAGTTTAACAAAACATGAAGTGAGTCTTTCTCCGGCAACGGTAGGAAAAGCAGAGACCGGCGGGTCTGGAAGTTGGAGAGGATATGCACAACTAGGAGAAGAATCAAGGGAGAGACTATGAGCCCAAGCTTGATCTGATCAAAGAAGCCCTCGAAGATCGACTCGTAGTTGATGTACCACGAGAAGCTAATGAACATGAATAATATGAGGAGGGAGAAGCAGAGGTGAATGGGCAAAGGAGAAGAAGAAGAATAGTAGATTTAATGATTTCGGAGATAAAAAAATTTTCAATTCACGCTCCAACAATACCTTTTTAGCACATGACCAAAGCGAGAGATATGGCATCTCCGAGCGGCACGCTGAAGATCGGAGCTGTTGAAGGGTAGATCGGAGCGGTCCAAGGTAGATCAAGGTTGAACGAAGGTAGATCGGAGTGGAGCGGTCCACCCTTTTTACTTATGTTATATATATACAATTTTTTTTTCTTTCAAATCAAGCTACTCATTATTTTGATTCATAATTTTGAAAATACCATTGTGCATCATTTCGGTGGAGTTATGTAAGAGGTGGAGTTTCTCATAAAAAGAAAAAGAAAAAAAACAAGAAGCCAATTCCAACCTGCCCCCAAACGTCTCCTATGAGAGAGAGAGAGAGAGAGAGAGAGAGAGAGAGAGAGAGAGAGAGGACTCAGAACATTTGAAGTTGGTATCGTCAAGGCAAAGTTGCCATTATGCACGACGAGCGAACCGACTAAAATTATCTTCACTGTCCTCCTCTCATCTTAATGTGCGAATAAATCAGTTGAAAAGGAACAAAGACAGAAAAGAAAAAAAAAAAAAGAAAAGCAACTCTCATATGTTACATATACATGAGCAAACACACACTATATTGAGACGAGATGGAGAATGAGAGATGGTAGACTTATATCTTCTTTACTGCCTTGCCAACCAAGGCATGGAATATTTTAAAACAAATATAATAATTGCTTGGTCCCCTTGTGCGCATGAAGGGAAAAATTCAAAGGACAACCAAAGCCTACCAATTTAGAAAAAGTGTTGGGGGTTTGACCAATGCTGTAATATAAAGAAATAATACATTATTGTCTAAAAGTTCAGCCCATAATTTGTTGAGTTGTGTCGCAGTTCACACTTATGCACTAGAAAAGTTCATTTAGAAAACAAAGCTTCACCTTACTATACTTTTTCACTTCTATTTTGGCTTCTAATTGCTTATAGGTTTTTTTCTTTTTTATTATTATTTCTAATTACACATGTATATAGCTGAACCATGATTGATTTTTAGGAGGCATTATTGATGTTTGTAGCTAGTGATTACGGTTAAGTTTGAATGACTGTATCACGTACTGTTAAGACATTCTTAAGTAGACATAATTCAGATCTGATCCATCAAAATGCTAGCTCCCAACTCTAAAAAAAAAAAAAACTCATGTTTTCGATCAACACGTAATGGTTTTATTAACCAATAATGATATTTTAACCTCGGAATATTCAGTTAACATTACTGATCAAATTAATACTATGATTAACCAGTTCACAAAGATATATTTATTTAAACAAATCATTGAAACATATTAGAGTAGCTAACCAAATATCACGGCTGTAACTTTTTGATAATGAAATTGCACATTTGAAAAAGAGGAATCATACAAGGACTGAGCACTTCTTGCATGTTAGGAAAAGAAAACCCATACCACCAAGCTTCCTCTAAAACAAAATTATACAATTGTATTGGTAGGCGACAAGGTCAAGGATTAGCCCAATTTATAAGGGTTTTTTTTTTTTTTTTTGGTCAAAAAGAGAAAAATAAAAGACAAAAGCTAACACCTCATTGATTACACTCTAAAAGTATAATATCAATCCTATAATTAATGGATTGTTAGCTCTAATATCATTAATAATAACAAGATCAATTAATCAATAGGCAAATTAAGAACAACAATTTTTAAACAAATCCAATCATATAATGCCACATAATCATAACCTCTCCTCCCCAGAACTAGCCGAATCCAACCTCATCTTTTTCTCCCCTGACAGCCTCCGGCAACCTGCCAGACCCACATGCCCATCACTACCACCTTATCCTCCTCCCTCCCCACTGCCCACCTTCCCCAAACCCCAGTCCCCACCTCTGGTTTACATCACCACCACCCGCAAAGAATGTATATACACAGTCACATATATACATCACAAATCTTGAAATTATATATATATATATATATATATGTATATCACAAACCCAAAAATTATACCAAACACAAACTGAAAACACAAAAAACCAAATCTAACTCCAACCCATGTTTTTTTTTTGATTGAAACAAAAAAAAAAAAAGAAAATTGAATCTCAGCACTGCTTTTTCTCTGCCAAAAAAATATAGACCCATCTCCAGCCGAGAGGTATTACTCCCACCCCCCTTGACACGGGGGGAGGGGTGATGGGGCGGAAGGCTTTTTATTTTGTGCCATTTTGCCCTCAAGTGCTTTATTAATGCAAATTAATAGTGTAGTGTTTTCTTTATGATTAAATATGTATCAATTGTTTTATTTTGATTAATTTAATTTTTTTTAAAATAAAAAAATAGGGGTCACATTAGGCAAACATTTGTTATTTTTTATTTGTTGTTTTATTTTTATTTGTTTTGATTAATTTGAATTGTTTAAAAAAAGAAAAGAACGAAAAAAATATGAGTTACATCAATGAGTGGAATTATCAAAGATATGAGATCAGAGATTTTCTGTTCGAATAAGATTTTCTATTCGGATATGTCTCCTTCTATACACCTGAGTTTATCATTGATCAAGTAAGACTTTGTTATTTTTTATTTGTTGTTTTATTTTTATTTTATTTTGATTAATTTGATTTAAAAAAAAGAACAAAAAAAATATGGGTCACATCAGTGAATGGGATTGTTAGGGAATATGAGATCAGAGATTTTCTGTTCGGATATGCCTTCCTCTATACATCTGAATTTACCACTGATCAGGTCAAAATTTATTATTTATTATTTATTGTTTTATTTTTATTTTTTTTTCATTAATTTAAATTTACCACTGTATTGATATATTAAAAGTAATTATTTTTTGTATGTGTTTTTATGACAAATCAAACTAGTAAAAAATACATTATTAATTTTCAAGGATAGGCTCAAGAAACAAATCTAAATTATTTTACTTAAGTGTTTTCAAAATTTTTTTATATTAATTAGTTTTGCATTAAATTTTATAAATACAGAGAAATTTAAAAAAATTTAAAAAAGTTTGATCAAAATTTATTTCTTTTATAAAAACCGGGAGGTAGAAGTAAAAGAAATTATAAAATTTGATCGTAAAAATTTTATTTATATAAAAAAATCCAAGAGTTGAGAGTAAAAAGAAATTAAAAAATTTTGATTAAATTTTTTTTAATAAAAAATTAGGAGGTGGGAGTAAAAGAAATTATAAAATTTGATCATAAAAATTTTATTCATATAAAAATTCAAGAGGTGAGAGTAAAAAGAAATTAAAAAATTTTGATCAAAATTATTTTTTAATAAAAAATTAGGAGGTGGGAGTTAAAAAAATTATAAAATTTGATCATAAAAATTTTATTTATATAAAAATTCAGCAGGTGAGAGTAAAAAGAAATTAAAAAATTTTAATCAAAATTTTTGTAATTAAAAATTGAGAGGTGGAAGTAAATGAAAAAAAATTATCACAACAATTGAAGTAGATGACAATATTAAAATAAGAGGATAAGATTATAGGCAAATATAAAAATTAAAAATTTTTAATAATCAAATCACGAGGGTGAGATGTCAGGCGCATGGGAGTAGAGATTTTCTCTCCAGCGTCTCTCTTTCACTCTCTCTCTCTATTTGATCAGTCATCAGTACACCACTGCTAGCCCCACCCCGAACACCTCGCACAACCCCCACGGTGCACGACCCCCCAAGCACAATGATCGCACAACCCAACAGCCACCACCATCGATCGGACGACCAATCTAGCACCACCATCGCACAACCCAACAGCCTCTTCAGTAAAGGACAGGTGTTCCGTTCCACAATTTTACAAAAAATCTATAAATGCATAGATTAAAAAAAGTAGAATCTTACCACGCAAATATGGATTATTGCGGCACGAACTGCCAGTGCACGAGCAAGCGAAACAACGACTGAACGAAGCGCTGGCCTCCATCTTTACCTGTTAAGTTTTTTCAACAAGCTTCCTCTCGGTTGCTAAGCGATTAGGAGAGTTCCGATAATTATAGGGTTGTGGCTTGAGAAATCGACAATTCACCTTAATTTGAAATGGAAAAAGAGTGAGCCGGACATCTCACTCGTAAACATAGGGTGAGTGCAACACAGCTAGTAACTTGCAACCACTACGAAGGAAATGGGTACTATTTTGCGCTACGAGCCATATTGCATGTGGGTTTTCTTCACGTGAACTTCGCAAAATGGCGAGGCCGAAACTTGAATGCATATGGCTGCAATGCCCATTTAAGACCATCTGGATCTGATAATATTGTTGTGTGCCCAAGTAACGAAGAAAATAGCTTTTCATACATCGCACTTGGAAAATTTTCTGAAAAAAGGTCATCCACACACTCTCTTATCTTAATCTGATTGGCCTTCTACATATTTGTCTCTGTTTGGATGCTTAGAAGATGGATGAAAAATTATAGTGAGCAGAGACATTAGTCCTAGTAAGATATTTTTCTCAACCCATGTGGTCCAAAAGCATGTTTAGTATAATGAAGATGAAGAAAATTAAAGCCGCTAATGATCTTTGGTAGCATTAGCTGTATGCATACAACTATGATTTCGAAGGACAAAACGCCTAGTCCGCCCGGTAGCTAGCAGTTTAATGCTACCAATGAATATGTTCCCCTAACAAACTCTCTCTCAAATCCCTAATGAAAGTTTCCCTCATAAGCCCTTTTTCTTTTCCTTTCTATTTTTTTTATATTTTATTCTCTGCTATTGTTTTACATTGGCCAACCACATCCTTATAAATTAGAGACTTCTCAATCATCCTTCTCTGACTAAAAACTTAAGAATATTTTTGGATATTGATATGAATTTGTGAAGGAAAGAAAAATGAAACGAAAAATATATGAAAAGAAATGTAGTGTAAGAAACTAAATTTATATCTTTCTTGATTGAATTATAAAACCCAACTACTGCTGCAAGAGGATACAGTTTTTTCATGCATACTACACAATCACATCCAGCTCTCTGAGCAAAAGACCACAATCAGAAAGATGTATTCCTTAATAATTTATGTTTCCCAAGCAAATCAGTGCCTGTGACATTACACATATTTCATGCATTCTGCACTTGAGTTGATTCCCGAGTTTGCGAGGAAATAAATTTCTAGGTTACCACTTAATGAATGTTTTCTCTCCCAAGTTTGCGAGCAAATAAAAGTTTCTTTGTAGGCGGAAGGATGGAATGATGGATATAAGGGTTGTCCAGCAAACTGTCCCATTCACAATGATACTTGTATTTATTCTATATTTATACGAACTTCTTCTCAAGTCTCATTTGGACCATTTTTACACTTTCTTTCCTCTCTTCTTCGCATCACTGCTCTCCACTTGATTCGGGTCATTTAACGCCATTTTTGTTTGTTCTCTTCATGATTCAAGTAGGACCTTGAGAGTTTAGTTGTTCTTTTTGAAGTTGAGCTGGCTGTTTCCAATTTCCAGATTTGACTGATTCCTTGTATTTTGGGTTTTTTTCATTACCTTGTGTATTACAAGTTTATGAAGAACTTAAAATACCTGGAAGATGGGTGGTTTTTAATTTTATTATTTCTTAATTTGCTTTTGGACATCAGTTACATATATATCATTAATATTATTTACCATATTATTATCAATTCAAGTTACCCCACAAATACAATCTTAAAAGTTTTTTTTTTTCTATATTATAAAATTTCTTAACTTTTCTATTTTCACTGTGAAGATGTTTTGTTTCTTAAATATTTTCTCTGAAAATTTACCATATCATAGTTATCAATCTATGCACCAAATTTGACTCAAAGGTATTTCTCCTGTCTGAAATGCACAAAAATCAATTTGGAGAAACAATTCCAGGATACAAACAAAACCAGCTTAGCCAATAGTAATATTGTGTATTTGTGCCGCCATTGTACTCACTACCAAGTATCAATAAATATTGGTTTGTGTTTTCTTCATTCTTGTGAATTGTCTATTCAAGTAGGATTTACAATTATTTTAGATAGTGAAATTCCCTTACTAAATGAAATTCTCTAATTTTTCCTTCCCACCATTCCTAACAAGGACATAAAATTCAATATCATTTATAAAACACATTCTTAGGTGCCACAATATTAATTAGAAAACATTACAAATATTCAAATTATGATATCTATTGTCAATACACATTAGCCGATACTCTTGACATTATTGCACCATGACTGCGATAAATATGCTAGCCAATACTATGATTTAGAAACAGGATTCTAAGAATGACAATGCCAGTTACCTTCTTCAACAAAGGTAATTTTATGTCTAAATTGCAGATTTAATGTGAATAGAAGAATGGGAGACTTAATTTGGCTACTGTGGAATACTAGAATTGTATTTAACATGCTTTCAATCAGCGAATCACCATGAAATTTATGTTTCAAAATTAATATGTGAAAATCCAGAAATATGGATCACAAGCCTAATGGCTGATGTTTTGCCTGTTTGGTATATCAATCTTGATGTCTCATTGAAAAAACCAAACGAGAGAGAGAGAGAGAGAGAGAGAGAGAGAGAGAGAGAGAGAGAGAGAGAGAGAGAGAGAGAGAGAGAGAGAGAGAGAGAGAGAGAGAATCTAGAACTATGGATCATAGCCAACCATGTAATCACCATTACCAAGCAACACAGTGACTCACATTAAAATTGCAGTAACAGATAGTTCAAAATTATAAAGTCTCAAAATGGGATTGGAGAGATTGACTTGGTAGCAATAAAATGCTAATCAAGATTGAAAAAGGCAATGCGAACTTGTGTAGAGTACCTTGGCATGCTAGAATGTGTTGTCGATATTGAATGGAACGTAAAGAGAATGGGTGAAGGTGAACCTGGAATAATTCTAAGGTTAAGAGGGCAAATGACCCTACGGAGAATTTTCATGACATGATTTGGTTTTTAGGCTCATGAAAAAGGAAGAGAGTACAAGTGTAACAGAAAAATGAAGGTTGAGCAAGATGCGGCAAAGAAAATGACCCAACATCTAAAGGATCTTTTAGAGTTGCAAGTTGATGATTTCAACTTTGGAAATATGTAGCTTTATCATTTCTACTGAGGAAACTGACGAGAGAATTGATGAACTACTTAAAAGAGAAGAACAATCTCAAGGAAAAGCTTGCAAAGTTCATTTCAAGTGATCAAGAATCAACTCAAGAAAAACCAAACGTGTAGTGATTTTTTTTACCAATAACCGGCTTCAGAAAATTGAAGATAATTTTAGGGTGACTTTAGGAAATCAAGTTTAAGGGGAGTGTTGGTAAATAAACTTGTTTTTAGGTATTTCAGATTACAATTCTATACACATCACTATACATGATATATGAACGAAGTTATTCACATATGAAGGGACAATCATGCATGTAGAGAGATAAATATATGTAGGTGAAAGGTCATACATGTATTGCAGGGTCTTGGAATATGTATCTACTTAGGTGCATGTTAGTGGAAATATTTAAATAGGCTATGCGATGCAGTGGTGAAGTATAGAAGAATAATGAAAATATAAGTTTGCTCTATCAACTAAGGAGAATATAAGTTTGGTCTATCAGCCATCACAGCCAACCATAATTTACCATTACCAAGCACAGATAGTTTAAATCATAAGCCTCAAAATGGGAATGGATAAGGAAACTGCAAAATTCACATTTCACACAATAGATTACAGAGACCACAACAAAGGGTAGTCTATTGTACCACTGAAAACAACATGATTAGGTAATATTACAACAATGGCAGCACCAAGTAGTTTTGCAAGTTCTACACCAATCAAAATCATTGATTATCAAAAACAATATCCATCAGAATATAACAGAAGCATCATATTAATTTGTAAAAGGAACTGTCTCCTAATGGCTTCATTATTAAGTACATAAACTAACTTGAAACTTGATGTAACCTTGATTATCAAACCAAGCATGCAGTCCTTCATCTTCCCTTCCCAGTCGCTTAAAATCTTTTCACCATTGGTAGCAATATGGTGGATGTCTATTCTCCCCTGAACCAACATGAAGCTTCAGTACCCTACAAATCATGTGCAATATTATATATGATAATGGATTAACGTTGAATAGTTTGCGTTACAAAATCAACGATGTACATTTGTCCATTTATCTCCATCATACAGGGATATCCACCACATAAGCTTGATAAGCATTCAGAACTTATTCAACTTGGTTATTTACTGTAACAAAATCAACTTGATCTGGTGATTTTACCATCTGTCTTTAAGCAAGTCTTTCAGCAGTTTTCAGCATGAAACCACACTTGGAAAAAAGTATAAAAACGATGGTTAAAACTCATTTTGCTATTGTATTCAGTTGCTATCATATCATCAGGTGGTATTCTTAAATGATCATTATTTTCCAGTGCTAATGCTAGAAAAATGTTTTCATAAAGAAGATCGAGTAGAAATAATAATTAGACACGTGAGTTTCGGGGCACAACCATGATTAACTACTGCTATTGCTGATGGTGCTAATCCTATTAACACTTCTAATACCATCACCACCTCCATATATACAACTGCAATGTTCACATGCCTAGACAATTAAGTAGCAGAAGGTTATTTGGCAAACATGACTCTCCAAGTTTCCATCTAGGAACTGCAATAATAGTATTGAAGAGCACTCACCAAGTTCTGCAGAAGGAGAAATTCTCATTGCACAATTTTCCCTTTTGAAGTTTGTCCTGCAAATAGCGTCAAGCTTAATTTTTCAATATGAATGCCTCTCTCTCTTTCTCTCTCCAACAAACATAAGCATAAACACATGTCGAGTTATTTAAAGTGGAATTTACCTTTATCTTTTAGCATTAGGCCGTGTGAATTAAGCTGTTGTGATTGCTCAGACTCTCTTTTAATTCCTGCAGAAGAAGAGATAATGATTGTATGCATCATATATGATAGAAAAAAAAATGCCGTATAGAAAAGGTAATTGCTCTCCCCATGCACTGCATTTTCTGTATATGTATCAAAAAGAGAATGGTAACTTCAGTAAACAGAGGAGAAGCAAATTTAGAAGTCATGCAACTATCATTATTATATCTCAAAAATTGTTGACACCAAAACAAATCAGCAGGAGTTGAATAACAGAAAGTAGATGACAAAGTAGCACTAACCTTTACAGCAAACATAATGGTGATACCAAACATGCCTCCTCTATGGTGAATTTTGGGGTGGAGATACTTCGATAGGCTTGAAGTCCAGGTCAGGAATGTGCATGATCTTTGGCCAGTCTGGGCCTCCGTCCTTTTGACATTGCTCCAGCAGCAATGGACAACCTTCAATATGCAAATGTTGAAGGGAGGTTGGAGGCCCCCCCTCTGGCAATGATTGGAGTGCAGGGCAGTCATCGATGTAAAGATCCCTGAGGGAGGTGAGGTTCTTCAACATTTCATTGGAACCTAGGGACTTGAGAATGTGGCATGAACCAATACTAAGACACTCAATTGCAGTAGGTAGCCCATGTACCGGCAGTGTCACAAGCTGGGGACAGTTCCAAATGGATAGGAGTTTGAGAGAGGGCAGGCGTTGGAATGAAGTTTCTTCTTCGGACAAGGACACAAGATCGCTACAATAGCGGATGTATAATGCCTTAAGCCCAGACAAATGTGGCAATTTTGGAAGACAGGTTAGGCCAGAGATGTTGGAAATGACCAATGAGTATAGGGAGCTTGTGTCTGGAATTGCCCTCACTAGTATTCGACCATGACAAGCATCTAGTGCTAAATGCTGAAGACGTTGAGAGTGCTCTGGGTTTGGCAGGGTGCTCAATTGTTGACACCCACTTATCTCCAATTTTTGAGGAGCTAAGTGTTCGGGCAGTGCCTGCAACTCAGGACAATTAATGATTTTTAACTCCAAAAGATAGACACCATTAAGGAAATCAATACCCTTTTCGTTCCAATCCTCCAGAACAAGATTGTCGACAAGTATCAAAAACATGAGGGAGGGTGTCAACGGAAGGGTCTTCAACATGTCACACTTTTTGATTTTCATGGATCTCATGGCAGGAAAAGAGCGGGGCAGCTTTCTTAGCTTGGGGCAGTTGCTAATCTTCAGTCTCTGCAGAGAAGGGTACGACACCTCTTGCCATTCCTTCAACTCCAGCATGCCTTTAATGCAGAGCTCTCTAAGGTGATTCAGCTGCCCAACAGACAGGACTTTGCAGTTTGGGCAATGATTCAACGAAAGACTAATGAGCTTTTGGAGCAACCCATCTCTTATCCAAGATGGAAATGTTGTACCCCTGTAGCAGAAAAGTTGGAGCACTTGGAGGTTTGAGTGGGGTTGAAGGCCTTCAAGCGTCCTTTCGTCAGCTGCTCCATCCTCCTGTGGACCACCATCATTATTGCTCCATTCAAACACCACCTTCTTAAGCCTTTCTTTGTCTTTCAACTTCGCATCTGCTGCATTCACTGCATTTTCAAGCTTTGAAATATGTAGCGACCTCTTCAGACACTTCATATCCTTCAATTCATCAATTCCGTAACCACTCTCGTGGCTGATGTGAAAGGCATGCAGATTCTGGAGACTGGTTAAGTTTCCCATCCTCGGAGGCAACGTGGATGACTTGAACCAGAACATATCATCTAGCTCGAGATGCTGCAAGTTGACTAAGTTTCCAAGGTCTTTTGGCAGTTTGAACAGCCAAAGGCATCCTAGGAGTTTCAGTGTTTGCAAATTGTAGAGGCTGCATATGGAGTTGGGAAGTGCTTTGATTTCGGTTCTAGAAAGATCGATGTAGTGCAACAACTTCAACTTTTCAATTGAGTTTGGCAATTTCGTCAATTTGCTTGAACTCAAATCCAGCGTTCGTATGTATTTCAAAGTGTTGAACATTTTATCAAGGGCCTGCCCAAAGTCTTTAAGCTATTCCAGGGCCGGCTCAAGACAAGTTGAGGCCTAAGGCGGCAATTTTAATGTGGTTATTTATTTTTTAATAATAATATTATTATTTTATTTAAAATAATTTATTTTTATAAATTAGTGTTTTTCCTTTTGAAGTCAACTATTGTGCTGAGTTTGACCCTTTTTCTAACGGACATTAAAATGTCCATTTAGACTAAGGCCTCTTCTTTTAAAGGAAAGCCTAGAAATTATGTAAGGCCTTGAAACGATATAAAGGTTTTAAAAATTTTGGGGCCTTTAAAAAATTTTATTTGTACAATTTTTTGTTAAGCCAATTTTTGTTCTTTTTAAAGTTCACTTAGGATAGTTGATTTTCAGTCTTCTTTATTTAATAAAACTTATTTTTTTCACCTAGATTACGAAATTCTCTAAAACAAAAAGATATGAAAACTACATAATGCGTTGATTATAACATTTAATGTTTAAAAAATTTGAGGCCTTACAAAAAATTTGTTTGTACAATTTATTTATTTATTATTAAACTAGTTTTTTTTTTTTAAGTTCACTAATGTAGTTGATTTTAAACTTTCTTTTTTAACAGATAATTTTTTCTCATTTGAATTAGGCCTTTTTAAAAAAAAAATACTGTAAAAATTATATAAAACTTTATCAGATTTTTAAAAATCTTGGGGCCTTAAAAATATTGAGGCCTTAGGCGATTGCCTAAATGGGCTATAGGGTGAGCCGGCCCTGAGGTATTCACTAGGCAACAGAAGCGTGCGTAGCCTCTTAGATTTGTCAATGACTTCTAAAATAGGCTTCTCGACATCTTTACAAAGCAATGACACATGACGTGAGCTTTGAGAGACTTGGCAAGATTCATGATCCTTGACTTGGTAGCAATGGGGTCTAGAAACTGAATGAGCCAAGTCATGGATAAGATCATGCATCATGTATCTCTGCTTGTTGTCCACGTTCAAAAGCTGAAAGAAGGACCTCATAAACAACATATCAAAATAATCACTACCAGTTTCATCAGCTGTGTATCCTTCTTTAGGATGAATAAAGGATTCTGCCTTCCACAATTTGACCAACTCATTCTTATCAAACACATAAGCCTTGGGAAACATGTAACAGTATGCAAAACACTGCTTTAAATCTGAAGGTAGATGGTCATAACTCAATTTTAGGGCAGGCAAAACCATTGGCTCCTCAGCTTCCCAAATCTCATTCTTTAGGATTTTCTGCCATTTGTTTACGTCAGTGTTACCACGCAAGAGACCTCCCATTGCCTTGACAGCCAAAGGCAGTCCATTGCACTTGCGTACAATTTCCCTGCCAATGTCCTGCAAATCTCTGCGCACATTACCCGCTATATTTTGTAGTTTAAAAGCAATTTTTTCAAACATAGACCAACACTGGTCTTCAGGCAAATATTCTAAGAGATGGGGAGGTTGTGTACCCATGACATACGAAACCCTGGTGTTCCGGCTTGTGATCAATACTCTACATCCCTTTCCCCCATGGTTTAGGACTTTTTGAAGTTTCTCCCAGACATCATAACACTGAATCCACACATCATCTAGCACAAGTAAAAAGCGTTTTTGGGCCAAGAATTCTAGAAGGCGGGATTGTAACAGTTCATCGGACAATGACTTGATGTCATATTTCATCTCAGAATGAGATTCTACCATTTCTATTAGGATACTTCTGTAATCAAAATTGACTGTGACAGACACCCACATTCTAAACTCGAAATGGCTTTTAACCCTATCGTCATTAAAGACCACTTGAGCAAGAGTTGTCTTACCCAATCCTCCCATCCCAATGATGGGAAGAACAGATATGTCTCCTTCTATATCATCAAGTTCCTCTGATAGTAACATATCAACTATCTTATTTTTGTCATCCTCCCTACCAAAGACATGCCCAATCTCAGATGTTTTTCTGTTAACGTCCGCATTAAGATTTCTCTCAAGTGTTTCTCTGTTATCTTCCAACTTAAGATCAAACTGTTCTGTGTCTTTTAAGATCTGATCAAGTTCTTCTAAAATATGCTTAATCTCTTGTGCAGCCTCTATCTTGAAGGCAATTTCACTTGCGCTAAAAGGAGGCCAAAGAACTTGTACCTGCTGTTTTTTCTGCCACAGGTAGGCTTCAGTTGCAAAAGTTTTCAGTACGTCATCTGCATCATACGCTTTTTCTTTGAGCTTTCCAAGCCAATCTCTCAGTGGCTGCTGATCAAGTTGCTTCTGCTCTGCGTATTCAAGCACAGATTGGATTGCAGTGAGCTTCCTTTCGAGTGTTTTGATGTCTTCCTCTACACCTTGCAGCAACTGGAACTTTTGTTTGATTATGGAAGCAGCGGTCCCAAGGACAGTCTTGACAAGGGGTCTTGCTACTTGTGAAAGTGGGCCACTCATAGCTTCTTATTTGTTTCGATGATCCTTCGGAAGTATAAGAACTACAAATACCTATGAAAAAGGAAAAATAAACAATCAAATGTAAATGGAAAGAAACTTTTCTTCTTTTTTTTTCTTGTTTTATTATCCCTAATGTTGTGTTTGCATCGAGGATTTGATGAGAGAAAAAAAAAGAAAAAAAGGGAAGAGGATATGGTATTACATCATGTGTTTAGTGTTGGGTGTGTGTCTTGATTTTGTAGGGTTCGTACAATTGGGTTGTACATGTAGGTTTCTTAATTGTATAAGAATTCAATTTGCTTTTCTATAAATAGGAAACATAATTCCTAATCGTGAGGGGATTAAGTTTTCTAGGGTTTGCCTATAAATAGAAAACTTATGAGAATTCTAAGGTTAACTTGGTGTGCCCAAAGGAGAGGCTTTTGCCCAAAGATAGGCTTGTACAGTTCAAGAGAGGCTTTCAGAGAGATAGAAGGGGGAAACTGAAAAACACGAGAGAGCGGAGTAGCAGACGTGCATGGCTGTGGGGCTCGAGACACTGCAAGAAGTGGAGAAGTGGATGACTTTAGGGCTTGGATATATTCAAGTAGTTGATGTTAGTTTGAGTGTTTTGTGATTGTATGTAATCTCTATTTATAGTGGATTCACTTGTGGTCGTAGGTAGATTCGTTGTTCTATTAAACCACCTTAATTCTTTGTGTTGTGTGCGTGTGGATTGTGGCTGCTTCCGTATATGTTTGCATGTGGAATCCCTACAAGTTTGGTTGTAAGAGAAAGTGGAAGGTAAAAAAATAAGAAAATGAAAGAGGTATGGATTTGGGATCTCTCATTTTAGTTTCTTTTCCTTCACCGTTTCATTTTCTTTTGATAAATATGGGTTCCAAACATAGCATAAGAGTAATACTAAAGAGTAAAACATATCTAACAAATACACAAAGCTGAACAAATTATCATTCTAGTATGGGAATAGGCAACTTTCAAATTCACATTTTCTGAAAAAGTTCTTGCATTGCAGAGGAATCGAATTTGGAAGATAAATCTGTTGCAATAATATATTCGTAGAATGGATGACCTGCATCTGCGATTGACTTACTACAAACTTCATTGTAATTGTGCAAAACATAATATATTCTACTGAATGTGCAAAACGAAAGCTTTCGCTCTAAGATTAGCGCTACCATACAAGCGAGAACTGAAAGAATGTATAAAGAAGAGAAACAATAGAAGGATTATCGATCTGGAGAGACACAAATCCACTACAAGAACCAATAAAATCAAAATCCTAGGCTGCTGATCAAAGCCCCAACATCAATTTACAGCGAACTCATAGATAGCGAGTATGGGTGTGTATGTATATACATATATAAATATTTATATAACTCAGATGATGATGTTTTCCTAAAAGAAAAACAGAATCTTCCAAAAGGAAATCAAACACGTACTTCAGAAAATTGCCAATTCCCCAAAAAATATACTGCAGATTGTAAATCCAAATTCATTGCGTTGCAAAAGTATTTCCAAAGAAATAACATACTCGCAAATAAGCAAAGAGAAGGAAAGACGAAGAGTAACTTGTTTTAACAATTCGATGCATGGATTCTCAAGATGCAAGAATTAAAAAACCGAATCCAACAAATATTTAACAAAAAACATGTATTCTGGTGAAACTATCCTATCATTGTTTATGGCACTTTAGCTATCAAAGAGAGGTGCTAGGGACAGGCTGTCCATCATTTCCATATGCTCCACATCTGTTGGGTTTCAGTAACAGTAATTGGGCCTTAACTGTTGTGGAGCATATTTAACGGGGGTGAAAGAAAACCGTGACTATTTCTAACATTTCTCTCTATCAAATGGGTAAAGTACCAAAATCTAATCCATTGTTGTCACCACATTTTACGTCCGAATACGAGACTCATTTAAAAATTTTAAAGAATATGAGAGAATTGATTAAAATAAATTTAGAATACTTTAGGGAAATTCTTAATAAGCCAAGAAAAAACATTGCGAGAACTTTAAGTACTAATTTTTGTATATATTTTTTTTAAGTTCAAACTAAGTATTTAGAATTTATATAGATTTGTGGTAAGTTTTTTAAATATTTTTACTAATTTTTTTAAAAGTTGCTTTCAAGTTTTGTAAAAACTTCTTAATAAAATTTTTACTAAGTTGCTCAATCATTTTCTGCTATATTTTTAGTTGTGTTTCTCACTTTCATTTCTTTTCTTGCTTCCACTATCTATTTTGATAACTATTATCTAAGGTGGGAAAGGAAAAAGAAAAGTAATGTTCAATCCAAGCAAGAATATTTATTACTTTTTTAGGTACAAAAGAACAATAGTCACGTAACTAAGAAGTTCCCAAGTGCGTAACTAAAGATCCTAACATTCAAAACCACGCGATAAATCTTACAAAAATGAAATTGAAGCAAGGGTTTCATTATGATAAACTCAAAGAACACGCTCTCAAAGCTAACAACGTCATAAAAATTGAAGTCCTAAACTGTTATAAGTAAATCTTAAATTCTAATCACATTTAATAAAAGGTGGCAAATGAACAAGTTTGGCTTGGTTTAAATGAGTTGGAAGTTAAATATTATCAGTTCAAACCCTTTCATTTAGAAAGTGAGTAAATATAGGCAAGTTACTGTTGAGTCAATTTAAACCCATAATCTCATCTTTGACCCATTTATATATACCCAAATTTGACAAGTGGTGCCAATGGCAGGTGGTGGTGGGTAAAGGATGATGGTGACAAAGGAGGCTGGCGGTGGTAGTTGTGATGGAGGTGGTATTAAGCAGCTACGAAGGCAATGATGGTGGCAATGGGTGAAAATGGAGGTTGCCGCAACAGTGGTAGGCGATGGTGGCGGGTGGCTGGCCGGGGAAGAGAAGGGAGAGAAATTTGTTTTAAAAATAGACACAATTGTTCTTTTTACCAAATTTCATGGGTGCCATGTTTAAATGGCACCTATTTAAACCCATTTCTAAGTGAACTTGAATTATGTAACTTAATTATAACCTCTTTATGAGCTTGGATTGATTAAAATGAGTTTTAAATAGGTGAAATTGGAGCCATTCGTGGACATGACTTAAGCTTAGAATATGACACAGAGAAGGAGATTTGAAGAACATACTTCTCATATTATATTTTATGAAAAACCTTTAAAAGATAAAGATATGCAAATTTCATGATCTTATGAAAAGAAACCATAAACATGCAACCTATGCCCTAATATGCAATACCAAAAAATCACAATGGACCATGTAACCTAATCAATTAAACAATGATGGAAGCGTCAAATATAATAACTACAAAAAGTACAATCATCAAAGTAATAAAAAAAAAAAAGAGTTGTCGAAAACCTAGAAGTAGATAGAGAGCCAAACAAATAAATGAATTGGTTAATTGCATATAGAAGAGTCAGTATTTCACTGCATTAAAACAAAGTGTCTAAAACATGAAGAACAAATACAGCACCTACCTCCTGGATTATTTGAAACCCCTTTCTTCAGTTTTGAAGCTCTGTGAGATTGTTTGTAATTGTGCTTAAACTTAAACCCACGAGCTTAGCTCAATTTTGGCTTGTTTCCTCTATCACAAACTTGAATGAGGCTTAAGCTAAGGCTTGCTCTATGCAATACTTACTTCGTAGCGGGTATATATAAGACCCACATAACACAAATAGGGAACTTTCTTGGAATAGATGTCAACACTCCGTTTTCTATGAAGTATCGCTTTCCCTCCAAAGCTAAAGTCTAACAAGTTAGTTGACAAGTGGGCCGAGGAGATGACTTGATGAATGAGATGACACAACTTCGTAGGACTTTCACTGGGAACTTTTATAATTTCAGGCACACATGAACAAAAAAAACCGCGTGAGAAATTTCTTAAGTTCTTAAATTCATGTTAATCAAGTAGATAAGTTGATGACTAAGACATGACAACTAATTCATAGGAAATTCACCAAAATTTCCTATTATTTTAGGCAATCATGAACAAATAAATAATATGAGAAACATATGTAAGTTCCTAAATAACATATTTATCAAATTAAAGATGATAGTTGAATTAGGAATTTACTATATTTTCTCCACTAGCTGTAATATACACGAAACAACTAGACAATACGTCACCCATAGAACAGGTAAACGAAATACAAGTAGGGCACATTCCTGTCAAAGACAAAATATTAGACTCTCAATTACCTGGATCCTAACTGAATTGAGAATCGACCTAAGAATCAAACTGAGATCCAATATTTATATTTCATAAAAGTCTATGGATAGTTTACATATGCTATTAGATCATTGTTGTTTGTACTTAGTTATTATTGATTTGTATTTAAATGTTATTTTTATTTTATTTTTAAATTATGGATGCAAGATTAATCCTGTTATTTTATTTTTTTTTAATAAAAAAGTTAAATTATATACAATAAAAGTGAACCCGACCCATACCAATCCGAGATATGGAACCGAATCAAACCAACCCAAACCGAGTCTGGTTGGTTCCATTCATAGTTATCAGAATCAGGCCAAATCAGCCGGTTCAATCGATTGAATCAGGAATCGAACATTGAACCGGTTCAGTTTAACTAATTTATCAAAAATATATAAAACCAAGTTGAACCGAAAAAACTGGCCAGTATTTTAAAAAATCAGTGAACCTGTCTATATTTAAAGAACCATACGGTTTTTTAAAAAAAAAAATCAAAATAGCATAAATGATGCATGATTTAAAACCATTTGTTTTTTTAGAAGCATGTTTTATGTGTTCTTTTGATGAAAAATAAAATAAAAAAGTAAATACTTTAAAATAAAATAAAAAAAAAGAAAAAGAAAAAGAAATAAAGAGGAGGATACAAAACAAAAAGAACAAGGCAAATAATGCAAAATACTCAATTTTTTTACTTTTCATTGTTTATTTATTTTAAATTTGTGTTTATATATGCTTTTCAAATTGTAATTAGATATAGCGATATATGTATTATAAAAACTATAATTAGAATGTATAAACTATAAACTAAACTAGAAATAGAAAAAAAAAATAAAAATGAGAAAGAGGAGGGTATATGGTGGAAAAATAAGAAAAAAGGGATGAAGCAAAAAATAATGAACCTTTTTTTTTAATACTAAATATTATTGTCAAGTTTTAAACTATTTCTTTTAAAAATAAAAATACTAGTGAATATTAAATTGGAGAGAAAAATAAGCCCACTTGAATATTTCAATACTTTTTTATTTTTATACTTTTTCTTATGAAGTGTTAATTTGTTATACTTACTTTAAGTTATTGTATGAAAGGAAGTATCATTTAACCTATTAATAAATTTTTTAACTATTATTTTTATTTAAATATATTTTTATTATTTGTTTATTGTCTAATCGGTAGAACCACGATTGAACCAGTGCCTTGACTAGTTCAATCACCGGTAAGATTTTGATTACTATGGTTCTAACAAATGATTAGTTCGTTCCTGGGTCCAAAAATTTGAAACTGCTCAAGATCGGATCGGTTCTAGGTCTAACACAAACTCGATCCATTCACACGCCTACATGGGACAACTTCATTCACTGGGCACTTGTATAATTTCAGGCATACATAAATAACAAAACCGCGTGAGAAATTTCTTAAGTTCTTAAATACATGTTAATCAAGTAGATAAGTTGATGACTAAGACATGACTACTAATTTATAGAAAATTCAACAAAATTTCCTATTATTTTAGACAGTCATGAACAAATAAATAATATGAGAAACATATGTAAGTTCCTAAATAACATATTTATCAAATTAAAGATGATAGTTGAATTAGGAATTTACGATCTTTTCTCCACTAGCTGTAATGTACACAAAACAACTAGACAACATGTCACCTATAGAATAGGTAAACGAAATACAATTAGGGCACCGTCTTGTCACAGATAGAATATTAGACTCTCGATTATCTATGGCATCTCTCTTTCCCTCTAAGAGTCTAACATGGTATTTTGTAAGTGCATGGGGTAAGGAGACAAATTGAAGAATGAGATGGGTAATTTCATTATAATTCCTTGGAAAGTTGCTTAGGGACAGGCAAACATGAACAAAGAAACCGCGTACGGAACATGTCTAAGTGCTTGAGTAAATACAGACTAGTCAAATGGGCAAGATGATGACTGGATCCCAACAACAACGTCACAGGAATTTCAACAAAATTTCATTTAATGTCTGTTTGGTATGATTTTTTTTAGCTTTTTGATTTTGTTTTTTTAGCTTATAAGCAAACAAGCTAATTTTTTTTTCTTTTTTACTTCATAAGTTAAAGATAAGTAAACAAATAAATAAAAAACAAAAAAACCAAAGAAACTTGATTTTTTTACTTATAAGCTAAAAAAAAAAAAAATTGGGCAAAAAACTCTTATTAAATGGGCTCTTAATCTTAAGCAGATATAAACAAAGAAATGATGTAAGGAACGTATGGAAGTTCTTAGTTCACAAATTTACCAAATTAAAGCTAATAATTTGAATTATTAACTTACAATCTTTTCTCCACTAGTTGTACTTTATGCGGAACAACTAGACAACACGTCACCCATAAAATATGTAAACGAAATTCAAGTAGGGCACCTTCCCATCACAGACTAAATATAAGACTCCCAATTTCTATGGCATATATCTTGCCCTCTAAAAGTCTAACATGATATTTGGCAAATGGGGAAAGAAGACAAATTGATGAAAGAGATCGGAAATTTCAAAGTACATTGCTTGGAAACTTGTATAGTGATGGCAAACATGAACAAAGAAACCGTGTGAGGACCATATCTAAGTTCTCGAGTAAATACACAATTATAGATTAGTCAAGTGGACAAAGATGATGATGATTGAGCCACGACAACTACTTCATAGGAATTTTAACAAATTCCCTGTAATCTTAAGCAAACATGAAAAAGGAAATGATGCAAGGAACATATGTAATTTCCTAATTAAAAAAATTACCAAATTAAAGCTGATAATTGAATTAGATACTTACTATCTTCTCGCTATTAGCTATAATTTACACAAAACAACTAGACAACATGCCACCTTTAGGAAAGGCAAGCAAAATACGAGTGGCGCATCTTCTTTCTCTCTAAAACCACGTCTAACATTGTAGTTGTCAGGTAGACCAACTTAATGAATGAGATTAGGCAAATTCATAGTACATTGCTTAGAAAGTTATGAACTTCTATGCAATGATTAACAAACAACCGAGTGAGGGACCTGTATATATATAAATTTCTAAACAAATACAAATGAATCAAATAGACTATTTGATGACTGAGGCCAAACAACTATTTTGAATTTTGACGACATTTCATATCGTTATTGGTGGACATGAAAAAGAAATTATGTGAGGAACATATGTCAGTCCTTAAATTTCAAGTTTTATCAAATTAAAATTGATAGTTGGATTATTAACTTGCTATCTTTTCCGCACTAGCTGTAATTTATATGAAACAACTAGACAACACGTCACCCACAGAATGGGTAAACCAAATACTATTAGAGTTTTCTTAATTGAGCATACACATTATCTGATTTTAGTTTTAATAAAATCGGTTAAATTCAAATTAAGTTGAGACATACGGAATAGGTTCAATGAAGAGGTGATCTATATGAACTGGGTTTATGTATACCTATTCATTACTTGATGTGGTTAGACGGATATTGTGGGCTTAACGGAACCTATTTGAGAGCTTTTTATGAGAGGACCCATTAGAATTTAATATATATAAGCTAAATCCTCTCTCTTCTCATAACAGACAGTATTCTATCCATAGAGATTCGTCGTAAGGAATTGGAGACAGAGAGGAAGACATAAAGCCAATATATTATTTGATATCAAGACTGGATTACTTCTCTTCAGATTTAAGATCATAAAACAAATGGGTATGCTTCTTTAATCTTTAATACATGGATTGATATTCCTATGTTCATATACATGTTTATTGTGAATGTTTACATGTGGTATAAGAGTCATTGTATATGGATTAGGGATTCAAAACCCTTCGTTTTGTGTATTCGTTCATGATTTTTCAAGTTTAAACCCGAAATCTTGCCTAATTTAATTCAAAAAATAGATTATTCTTTTCTGAAAACTAATAAAAGGCCTTTGTTCCTATTGGAACAAGGAAAATTTTGATACATGGCATGCTTTCTAATTCGAACCGTAGAAAAAGATTCATCGATTTAAAGTTTTGTGCCCTAAATCGACGATTTGAATAAAAAGTTTGAAAATTTTATAATTTGATGCACGATTCTTGTATAATATCATATATCGATTGTTCTGGGTTGTATTAGAACATGTTTGAGTGTGTATTGTGCAAGAAATTTCAAGTTTTGGTATATTTTTTAAACCCTAGCCGTCATTAATGACTTTAGAGTTCTTAAAAACCCATTAAAACTTTTTTTTTGGGGCTTCAAATTGCCAAAAACGATTTTCTTCATGTTTGTTTTGGTTAGAAACCAATTTTTATTGCTTAAATTGTTGCAAAAAAGTGATTTTTTGAGTCACAAATGGGATTGGAACAAAAAACCAGCAAATTGGGTCTGTTTGCAATTAAACTGGGCCAAATCTAACCCGGTTCAAGGAAGGACACCAACTCAATTTTTAGCAAAGTCCACTCACGGCCTACGGCGAGTGTGAGCGCGTGAGGCAGTTTTTGGGAATGGTCCAAAGACCAAAAATGTTCCTTCGGGATTGAGGATTTCAAATATTATTTTTTCGTAATTTTTAGGGATTCATTGGTATTTTTTTAGGCCAAAAACATGCATTTTTTTACATTTTCTCAAAACCCGTGCACAAGTTTTTTGAATTTTTTTTAAAGGTAACATGTTTTTGACATTCTAAACATCATGACATATTGTACTCTCTCTGATTTGATACAGAAAACAATAATTGCTTTTTAGAGTTTATTTTTAGGCTTATTTTAGGGATTTTTTTTGCGTTTTCTTGAAAACCGTGTGTACTTCTTGGGTAGTTTTCTATAGATAACCTGTTTTCAACCTTATGAACCTAATAGAGATGAGTACTCTTCGTGAGTACTCTTCTGTGCATTATACTCTCTCTTATTATCATCCCTGAAGAGCTAGTATCATTATCTTATGTGAGTTTTTGTAACAGAAATTATTATGCATGGTTTGGGCAATATATATGTTATTTATGATATCACTGGGCATATTCAGTTATACAAATGTCTATAAGGATGTGATTGTGAGCATATCTGTTTCAGGAATGCTAGAATAACATGGGAAAATTTAACAAACGGATGTCATAATAAGGAGGAATGGATTGATGTGGATGCTACTGCCCAAAGGAGTACATTTATTGATTTCTAATATATTATATGACTGTATCCATTGTATTATTACATGCAATCGTCTGCCCAAAGGAGGTCATTGCCTATTTTAGTGACACAGATGGTATACGGTGACTGATTCAAGAATGTTTAGTTTCTAAGAGGTTTTATCTACCTAAAGGGGATTAACTTGTTAGATACTTAGATATTATCATTTGGTGGTTAGCTGAAAAGGACCCCATATCATGTTGCACTCTCTGCCCATAAGAGAGACGACAATGATGCACCGGGCTACCCTATTATTTATGCTTGATTACATTTAAAGCATATAAGAATTATTTGTTTCTCTCATTCAACTAATTTGTTGTCTCTTGTGTTTCCATGTATAGTTTCTTTTGCAGTTAACAATAATAATATGACGGTTATGTTGTTGAATGGGTCAAACTATAAGAAATGGAAGCAAGACATTGAGTTCGCTCTGGGGATTGTAGATGTAGATTTGGCTTTAAGAGAAGCTGCTCCAGCTGTTCTCACGACCACTAGTACGACTGCCAAGAAGGAGTATCATGCTAGTGGGATAGATATAATAGGCTGAGTCTCATAGCCATCAAGCGATCTATTTCTAAGCATCTCTTGAGTGATTTACCTGAGACAAACAATGCAAAGGAACTTTTCGATGCTGTAGGACAGAAATACCAAGTATCCTGTAAGGTTGAGGCTGGATCCTTAATGAATGAGCTCACGAGTCAGAGGTATGATAGCCAATTTCGGGTGAGGGAGTACATTGTTAAACTTGTTTTCATCCAAGCCAAACTCAAGAGTCTTAATGTTACCATCCCAGATGACTTTCTAGTTCACCATGCTCTCAATACCTTACCACTAGACTTTAGTCAAATTAAGATTGCCTATAACACATAGAATGAATCCTAAACCATCAATAACCTTATTGTCAAATGTGTCTTAGAGGAGGAGGAACTTAAAAGGGAAAAGATTGAGACTGTTTTGTTTGTCTCCATTCCAAGGCCCATCCTAGTTAGGGTAAGGGAAATAGGAAGAACCACAAGAAATCTAAGACTTCTCATAAGGGTCAGGACAACAAAGGGCAAGGCAAAGGAAATTGTCAGACCAAAAATGCTTTAGGTCCTAATGTTGTTATTAAGAAAGCATTCAAGTGTTACTTCTGTGACAAAGAAGGCCACATGAAGAGGAATTTTACTAAGTACAAGTCCTAGTTAGATAAAAAAAAAAAATAGGAAGGAGGTAACTCACTTGTTTTAGTTTGTTTTGAATCCAATTTAGTTAATGTCCCATCAAATTCTTGGTGGTTTGACAATGGTGTAACTGTTCATATTGTTATGTCATTGCAGGGGTTCAAAAGTAAACAGAAGCCAAGTGAGACTAAAGAAAAGCTTAAAGTAGGAGATTTACCGTCTTTTAGATGGAATTTGATTTTTATTTCTTCTTTGAACAAATTTGGATATGGTTTTCAATTTCAAAATGACATGGATAATTTATTTCATGATTCCAAAATTGTTGGTCATGGTTTTCATCTAATGGATTATAGATGTTGAAATTGAAACAGAATAATGAGTTTGCCTCCTTCCATGTTAAAAATAATGTATCCAAGAGACTTAGAATTAAAGATCAGTCTTCCATGTTATGGCATAAGCGTCTAGGTCACATTTCTAAAGAAAGAATTCAAAGCTCAATTAAAGATAACATTCTTATACCACTTGATTTTGAAGGCCTAGACACTTGTGTTGATTGTATTCGTGAAAAATTGACTAAGACCAAGAAGAAAAGTGCAACACGGAGTGGTGACCTTTTAAAAATCATACATACTGATATTAGAGGACTTTATTCCTCTACCTTTTGTGGAAATAAATATTTTTTGACCTTTATTGATGATTTCTCTCGTTATGGTTATGTTTACCTAATTAAAGAGAAATCTGATGCACTTGAAAAGTTTAAAATTTTTAAAATGGAGGTAGAGAACCAATTGACCAAGAGAATTAAGGTTTTGACCATGATAGTGAGTATTATGGCAAATATGATTCTACTGGACAACATATGGGATCGTTTGCTAAATAGTTACAAGACTGTGGAATTGTTGCCCAAGATACCATGCTTGGTAGTCCTGAACAAAATGGTATAGCCGAAAGGCGTAATCTCACCTTTAAGGATATGATAAGAAGTATGATGAGTCGTAGTAATATGCTTTTGTATCTTTGGGTTGATGCCATTAAGTCTACCTTATATATTCTCAATAGGGTTCTTTGCAAGTCTGTTCATAAAATTTCTTTTGAATTGTGGATTGGTAGAAAGCCTAGTCTTAATCATTTCTGTGTTTGGGGTTGTCCGGCAGATGTTAGGATTTATAATCCTTCTGAGAGAAAAACCGACCCCAGAACCACTTGTTGTTATTTCACTGGGTATCCAGATCATTTTAAGGGATACAGGTTCTACTATCCTACACCGGGTGCCAGAATTGTTGAATCTCAGACGGCTAAATTCTTGGAGCTTGATACTGTTGATTTAGAGATATCACTGCATGTTGATATGGATAAGCCTAGCGAGGTGGTGTTTATTCCCTTGCCTGCTATCCAGTATAGTGTTGTGTTTATACCCATGGAGATTGTTGAGCATAAGCAATTAGGGATTGATGTAGTCATACGAAATGCTCCTGATCCTATTAAACCTCCTACTGCGCCTGTTCCAGCAGTACCTGTGAGGAGATCTGTGAGACAGAGGAGACCTACCATTTCAGATGAGTTTTTTGTGTATCATGGTGAGAGTGATTTTGATGTGGGTCCTGTGGTTGATCCAGTGACCTATGCCAATGCTATCTCGAGTCCCCAGTCCAACATGTGGGTGGATACTATAACAGATAAGATGCAATCCATGACACATAATGGAGTATGGGAGCTTGTTAATCTTCCAGTTGGCTGTAAGCCTATTGGTTACAAATGGATGTTTAAAACCAAGAAAGACTATAAGGGGCGGGTTGAGCATTTCAAGGCTAGATTGGTTGCTAAGGGGTTCACTCAAAAGGAAGGTATCGATTATAATGAAACATTTTTTCTTATCTCATCTAATGACTCATTCAGAATGATTATGGCCCTAGTAGCTCATTATGACTTAAAGTTTCATCAGATGGATGTCAAGACTGTTTTTCTGAAAGGTGGTTTTGATGAGGAGATTTATATGGCGCAGCCCAAAGGCTTCATGGTAAAAGGCAAGGAGCACATGGTGTGCAAACTACATAAGTTTATTTATGGCTTGAAGCCAGCATCGCGTTAATGGTACTTGAAATTTGATAAGATTGTCACTTTCTTGGGTTTTGTGGAGAACAAAGTTGATTAGTGCATATATTTCAAGGTCAGTGGGAGTAGACTTATTTTTCTTATTCTTTATGTTGATGATATCCTACTTGCGAGCAGTGATTTGAGTCGTTTGCATGAGACTAAGATGCTGTTATCCAACACCTTCGACATAAAAGATCTTGGAGAGGCCTCTTTTGTTCTAGGCATTGAGATCATTCGTGATAGATCTTGTGGTGTGTTGGGGCTATCACAGAAAGGATACATCAATCGTGTGCTTGAAAGGTTTAATATGCAGGACTGTAAACCTAGGGATGTTCATGTTACCAAGGGTGACAAATTCAGTAAAAATCAAAATCCTAAGAACGACATAGAAGTGAAATCCATGTAGAACATACCATATGTTTGTGCAGTTGGCAATTTCATGTATGCACAGATATGTACTAAGCCGGATATAGCTTTTGTTGTGGATGTTCTTGGAATGTATCTTTCAAACCCTAGCATGGACCATGGGTAGCTGCAAAGAAAGTGATGAGGTACTTGCAGAAAACGAAAGATTATATGCTTGTATACAAAAGAATTGAGGATCTTAAAGTAGTTGGTTATTCAAATTCAGACTTTGTTGGATGTGTGGATGACATGAAATCTACTTCAAGATACATTTTTATGCTTGTTGGAGGAGCTATTTCTTAGAAAAGTGTCAAGCAGACTCTTACAGCTTCTTTCACTATGCATGTTGAGTTTGTAACTTGTTTTGGAGCTGCTACCCAGGCTGTTTGACTGCGAAACTTTATTTCGAAGTTTAAGGTGATTAGTTCCATTGCTAGACCACTGAGAATTTTTTGTGATAATAGTGCAGCTGTGATTTTCTCCAAGAATAACAAACCTTCCAGTAGGTCTAAGCACATTGAGATCAAATATCTGTCAATTAGAGATTTAGTAAGGAAATGTGACATCATTATTGAACACATTGACACAGAATAAATGATGGTGGATCCCTTGACCAAGGGACTTAGACCTGTTATTTTTAGTAGCCATGTTTCAAACATGAGTGTTATTGGGTCTTTTGATGTATTTGGTTAGCGGGAGTTGTTTTCTTTACATTGTGTGACAGTTATTACATGTTGAGACTTTTTCAGTTTACCATTAGTCATTAAAGTTTATAGATGGTTATTGATTGTTTCATTTGCTGCCATTTATGCATGAATATATATATATATATATATTCTTGATATTTTATATGTCATATGTGGATGGATATATGTTCATGATTCAAATATAAAAAAAAGTCTCAAGTTTGGTGTACTTGAGCATTCAGGGATATGTCTTGTATTTGCACTGTAAAGTTTTCTCGAGATATGTATGCAAGATATGTTAGTTTCATTGGAAACTGTTAAAATTATCTGACTTATTGAATAAGCATGCAATTAAAAAGAATTTGAGGACTGATGGAGGAATAACGCATTTATGAGATCACTTAAGGAGTGTTATTTCTCACCACACTACCACATTTAATCCATATCAATGAGGAGATTGATATTTGTGATCATGAGTGGTCTTACATGGATTGATCATGTATTGACTGCCTTGATTCGAAATTAATTGCCTTGTTGGACCAAATTATTTTAGTTGTTGTCTCTTAACTTTACTTGGTTTTTCAAAATGTGGCCCATACAGTTTTTATTGTTTTCAACCCGAGAGTCATTTTTAAAAAGTTTTTAAAATTATAACTACAATTAATGTTTGCTCAAGTGGGAGAATGTTAGAGTTTTCTGAATTAAGTATACACATTAATTTATTTTAGTTTTAATAAAACAAGTTGAACCCAAGTTTAGTTGAAATATATGGAATAGACCCAATAAAGAGGTGATCCATATGGACTGGACTTGTGTACACCTATTGATTAATTGATGTGGCTAGACAAATAGTGTGGGTTTAAGAGAACCTATTTGGAAGCCTTTTATGGGAGGGCCCATTAAGGTTTAATATATATATATATATATATACAAGCTAAGTCTCCTATCTTTCCATGACAGACAGTATTCTACCCATAAAGAATCGTCATAAGGAATTGAAGACGGAGAGGAAGACGTAAAGCCAATATACTATTTGATTTCAGGACTCAATTGCTTATATTCGGATTCAAGATCGTGAAACAAACGGGTACACTTTCATAATCTTGAATTGATGTTACTATATTCATATACATGTTTATTGTGAATGTTTACAAACACAAGTAATGCGCCTTCTTGGCATAAATAGAATATCATAATCCTAATTTTATATGGCCCTCTAAGACGGTATTTGTTGAGTGGGGCAAGAAAACAACTTGCTAAATGAGATGGGGGCACTTTCATAGCACCTTTCTTAGAAACTTGTGAAGTGTTAGGCAAACATGAACAAAATAATTTCGTGAGGAACGTCTAAGTTATTAAAAATAACAAATTAATCAGGTACACAAGTTAAGAGAATGGGTGAAAGTGAACCTGGAATAATTCCAAGGTTAAGAGGCAGTGACCCTAGAGAGAATTTTCATGACATGATTTGGTTTTTAGGATCATGAAAAAGGAAGAAAGTACTAGTGTAACAGAAAAATGAAGGTTGAGCAAGATGTGGCAAAGAAAACGACTTAATATGTGAAATATATTTTAGAGTTACAAGTTGATGATTCCAACTTTGGAAATATGTAGCTTTATCATTTCTACTGCGAGGAAACTGACAAGAGAATTGATGAACTACTTAAAAGAGAAGAAAAATCTCAAGGGAAAGCTTGCAAAGTTCGATTCCAGTGATAAATGTAGTGATTTTTTTTTTACCGATAGCCGGCTTCGGAAAATTCAAGATAATTTTAGGGTGACTCTAGGAAATCAAGTTTAAGGGGAGTGTTGGTAAATAAACTTGTTTTTAGTTATTTCAGATTACAATTCTATACACATCACTATAAACGAAGTTATTCATATATGAAGGGACAATCACGCATGTAGAGAGATAAATATATGTAGGTGAAAGGTCATACATGTATTACAGGGTCTTGGAATATGTATCTACTTAGGTGCATGATAGTGGAAATATTTAAATAGGCTATGTGATGCAGTGGTGAAGTATAGAAGAATAATGAAAATATAAGTTTGCTCTATCAACTAAGGAGAATATAAGTTTGGTCTACCAACCATCACAGCCAACCATAATTTCCCATTACCAAGCACAAATAGTTTAAAGCATAGCCTCAAAATGGGAATGGATAAGGAAACTGCAAAATTCACATTTCACACAATAGCTGACAGAGACCACAACAAAGGGTAGTCTATTGTGCCACTGAAAACAACATGATTAGGTAATATTACAACAATGGCAGCACCAAGTAGTTTTGCAAGTTCTACACCAATCAAAATCATTGATTATCAAAAACAATATCCATCAGAATATAACAGAAGCATCATACTAATTTGTACAAGGAACTGTCTCCTAATGGCTTCATTAGGACCTTATTAAGTACATAAACTAATTTGAAACCTTGATTATCAAACCAAGCATGCAGTCCTTCATCTTCCCTTCCCAGTCGCTTAAAATCTTTTCACCATTGGTGGAAATATGGTGGATGTCTATTCTCCCTTGAACCAAAATGAAGCTTCAGTACCCTACAAATCATGTGTAATATTATATATGATAAGGGATTAACGTTGAATAGTTTGCATTACAAAATCAACAATGTAAGTTTGTCCATTTATCTCCATCATACGGGGATATCCACCACATAAGCTTGATAAGCATTCTGAACTTATTCAACTTGGTTATTTACTGTAACAAAATCGACTTGATCTGGTGATTTTACCATCTGTCTTGAATCAAGTCTTTCAGCAGTTTTCAGCGTGAAACCGCACTTGGAAAAAAGTATAAAAACAATGGTTAAAACTCATTTTGCTATTGTATTCAGTTGCTATCATATCATCAGGTGGTATTCTTAAATGACCATTATTTTCCAGTGCTAATGTTAGAAAAATGTTTTCATAAAGAAGATCGAGTAGAAATAATAATTAGACAGGTCGGTTTCGGGGCACAACCATGATTACCTACTGTTATTGCTGGTGGTGCTAATCCTATTAACACTTCTAATACCATCACCACGTCCATATATGCAACTGCAATGTTCATATGCCTAGGCAATTAAATAGCAGAAGGTTATTTGGCAAACATGACTCTCCAAGTTTCCATCTACGAACGGCAATAATAGTATTGGAGAGCACTCACCATGTTCTGCAGAAGGAGAAATTCTCATTGCACAGTTTTCCCTTTTGAAGTTTGTCCTGCAAATAGTGTCAAGCTTAGTGTTCAATATGAATGCCTCTCTCTCTTTCTCTCTTCAACAAACATAAGCATAAACATATATCGCGTTATTTAAAGTTGAGTTGAATTTACCTTTATCATTTAGCATTAGGCTGTGTGAATTAAGCTGTTGATATTGCTCAGACTTGCTTTTAATTCCTGCAGATGAAGAGATAATGATTGTATGCATCGTATATGATAGAAAAATAAATGTTGTATGAAAAAAGGTAATTGCTCTCCCCATACACTGCATTTTCTGTATATGTATAAAAAATAGAATGGTAACTTCAGTAAACAGAGGAGAAGCAAATTTCGAAGTCATGCAACTATCATTATTATATTGAACTGTTGATATTTGACACTGAAACAAATCAGCAGGAGTTGAATAACGGAGTGGATATTAGTGACAAAGTAGCACTAACCTTTACAGCAAACAAAATGGTGATACCAGACATGCCTCCTCTCTGGTGAATTTTCGGGTGGAGATACTTCGATAGGCTCGAAGTCCAGGTCAGGAATGTGCATGATCTTCGGCCAGTCTGGGCCTCTGTCCTTTTGACATTGCTCCACCAGCAATGGACAACCTTCAATATGCAAATGTTGAAGGGAGGTTGGAGGCCCCTCCTCTGGCAATGATTGGAGTGCGGGGCAGTCATCAATGTAAAGATCCTTGAGGGAGGTGAGGTTCTTCAACATTTCGTTGGAGCCAAGGGACTTGAGAATGGGGCATGAACCAATACTAAGACACTCAATTGCAGGAGGTAGCCCTTGTACCGGCAGAAACACAAGCTGGGGACAGTTCCGAATGGATAGAAGTTTGAGAGAGGGCAGGCTTTGGAATGAAGTTTCTTCCTCAGACAAGGACTCTAGATCGCTGCAATAGCTGATGTATAATGCCTTAAGCCCAGACAGATGTGGCAATTTTGGAAGACAGGTTAGGCCAGAGATGTTGGAAATGACCAAGGAGTATAGAGAGCTCGTGTCTGGAATTGCCCTCACTAGTGTTCCACCATGACAAGCATCTAGTGCTAAATGCTGAAGACGTTGAGAGTGCTCTGGGTTTGGCAGGGTGCTCAATTGTTGACACCCACTTATCTCCAATTTTTGAGGAGCAAAGTGTTCTGGCAGTGCCTGCAACTCGGGGCAATTAATGATTTGTAACTCCAAAAGACGGATGAAGGAAGATACCTGTACCGCCACAATTTGGCCTTCACCGTTAAGAAAATGAATACCCTTTTCGTTCCAATCCTCCAGAACAAGATTGTCGACAAGTATCAAAAACATGAGGGAGGGGGTCAACGGAAGGGTGTTCAACATGTCACATTTTTTGATCTTCATGGATCTCATGGCAGGAAAAAAGCCGGGCAGCTTTCTTAGCTTGGGGCAGTTGCTAATCTTCAGTCTCTGCAGAGAAGGGCACAACACCTCTTGCCATTCCTTCAACTCCAGCATGCATTTAATGTGGAGCTCTCTAAGGTGATTCAGCTGCCCAAGAGACAGGACTTTGCAGTTTGAACAATTATTCAAGGAAATACTAACGAGCTTTTGGAGCAACCCATCTCTTATCCAAGATGGAAATGTTGTACCCCTGTAGCAAAAAAGTTGGAGAACTTGAAGGTTTGAGTGGGGTTGAAGGTCTTCAAGCACCCTTTCGTCAGCTGCTTCACCCTCCTGTGGACCACCATCGTTATTGCTCCATTCCAACACCACCTTCGTAAGCCTTTCTTTGTCTTTCAACTTCGCATCTGCTGCATTCACTGCATTTTCGAGCTTTGAAATATGTAGCGACCCGTTTAGACACTTCATATCCTTCAATTCATCAATTCCATAACCACTCTCGTGGCTGATGTGAAAGGCATGCAGATTCTGGAGACTGGTTAAGTTTCCCATCCTTGGAGGCAACGTGGATGACTTGAACCAGAACATATCATCTAGCTCGAGATGCTGCAACTTGACTAAGTTACCAAGGTCTTTTGGCAGTTCGAACAGCCAAAGGCATCCTAGGAGTTTTAGTGTTTGCAAATTGTAGAGGCTGCATATGGAGTTGGGAAGTGCTTTGATTTCAGTTCTAGAAAGATCAAGGTAGTGCAACAACTTCAACTTTTCAATTGAGTTTGGCAATTTCGTCAATTTGCTTGAACTCAAATCCAACGTGCGTATGTATTTCAAAGTGTTGAACATTTTATCGAGGGCCTGCCCAAAGTCTTTAAGGTACTCAGTAGGCAACAGAAGCGTGCGCAGCCTCTTAGATTTGTCAATGACTTGTAAAGCAGGCTTCTCAACATCTTTACAAAGTAATGACACATAACGTGAGCTTTGAGAGACTTGGCAAGATTCATTATCCTTGACTTGGTAGCAATGGGGTCTAGAAACTGAATGCGCCAAGTCATGGATAAGATCATGCATCATGTATCTCTGCTCGTTGTCCATGTTCAAAAGCTGAAAGAAGGACCTCATAAACAACTCATCAAAATGATCACTACCAGTTTCATCAGCTGTGTATCCTTCTTTAGGATGAATAAAGGATTCTGCCTTCCACAATTTGACCAACTCATTCTTATCAAACACATAAGCCTTGGGAAACATGTAACAGTATTCAAAACACTGCTTTAAATCTGAAGGTAGATGGTCATAACTCAATTTTAGGGCAGGCAAAACCATTGGCTCCTCAGCTTCCCAAATCTCATTCCTCAGGATTTTCTGCCATTTGTTTACATTGGTGTTACCGCGCAAGAGACCTCCCATTGCCTTGACAGCCAAAGGCAGTCCCTTGCACTTGTGTACAATTTCCCTGCCAATGTCCTGCAAATCTCTGCGCACATTGCCAGCTATATTTTGTTGTTTGAAAGCAATTTTTTCAAACAAGGACCAACACTGGACTTCGGGCAAATAATCTAAGAGATAGGGAGGTTGTGTGCCCAAGACATCCGAAACCCTGGCGTTCCGGCTAGTGATCAATACTCTACATCCCTTTCCCCCTTGTTTTAGGACCTTCTGAAGTTTCTCCCAGACATCATAACGCTCAATCCATATATCATCTAGAACAAGTAAAAAGCGTTTTCGGACCAAGAAGTCTAGAAGACGGGACTCTAACAGTTCATCGGACAATGAGCTGATGTCATATTTCATCTCAGAATGAAATTCTATCATTTCTTTTAGGATGCTTCTGTAATCAAAATTGACTGTGACAGACACCCACATTCTAAACTCGAAATGGCTTTTAACCCTATCGTCATTAAAGACCACTTGAGCAAGAGTTGTCTTACCCAATCCTCCCATCCCAATGATGGGAAGGACAGAAATGTCTCCTTCTATATCAAATTCCTCTGATAGTAACATATCAACTATCTTATTTTTGTCGTCCTCCCTACCAAAGACATGCCCAATCTCAGATGTTTCTCTGTTAATGTTTGCATTAAGATTTCTCTCAGGTGTTTCTCTGTTATCTTCCTCCTTAAGATTAAACTGTTCTTTGTCTTTTGCAATCTGATCAAGTTCTTCTAAAATATGCTTAATCTCTTGTGCAGCCTCTAGCTTGAAGGCCATTTCACTTGCGCTAAAAGGAGGCCGAAGGACTCGTACCTGCTGTTTTTTCTGCCACAGGTAGGCTTCAGTTGCAAAAGTTTCCAGTACGTCGTCTGCATCATACACTTTTTGTTTGAGCTTTCCAAGCCAATCTCTCAGAGGGAGCTCATCAAGTTGCTTCTGCTCTGCGTATTCAAGCACAGATTGGATTGCAGTTAGCTTTCTTTCGAGTGTTTTGATGTCTTCCTCCACGCCTTGCAGCAACTGGTACTTCTGTTTGATTATGGAAGCAGCAGTCCCAATGACAGCCTTGACAATGGGACTTGCTACTTGTAAAAGTGGGCCACTCATAGCTTCTTATTTGTTTGGATGATTCTTCAGAAGTATCAGAACTACAAATACCTATGAAAGAAAAAAAATGAACAATCAAATGTAAATGGAAAGAAACTTTTCTTCTTTTCTTTTCTCATGAGATGGTATTCTTAATGCTGTGTTTGCATAAAAAATTTAGCGAGAAAAAAAAAATGAAAAGAATTTAAAATTACATCGTGCGTTTGGTGTTGGATTATCAATCTGGAGAGAGCACAAATCCACTACAAGAACCAAGAAAATCAAAATCCTAGGCTGCTGATCAAAGACCCAACATCAATTTTCGGCGAGCTCGTAGACTCTGAGTCCAAATATAGCCGCAATATATATATATATATATATATAAGATATAAGTTATAAGTCACAGATAATAATGTTTTCCTCAAAAAAGAGAATCTTTCAAAGGGAAATCAAACACGTATTTAAGAAAATTGCCAATTCCCAAAAATATAATGCAGATACAACTTGTAAATCCAATTTCATTCCATCGCAAAACAATTTCCAAAAGAGAAGGAAACAGGAAGAGTACCTTGTTTTTACAAGAATCTTTTAACAATTCGAAGCATGGTTTCTCAAGATGAAAATATGGAAACTAAAAGAATAAAAATAAAATAAAAAGAATCCAACCAGTATTTAACAGAAACCATGTATTCTCCATGAAAATATCATTGTTTATGGCACTTTATCGATCAAATGAGTAAAGTATCAAAATTCCAAAAAGTCTAAAATAAAGAAAAACGTAAAAGAAGTAATGTTCAATTCAGTTACTATGCAATCTCTATGATTCTCGCTAAATGAGGTACGTAAACAATCTAAACAAACATAAGTATAAACAATAAACTAGAGTCATACAAACACATAAATCTAATCATCAAAAGTGCTATGTTTAAAATTTAAATTTTTTCTCCAAAAACAAGATGACATCAAAATGATTAGGATTTACCATATTTATGTGGTTATGTATCAATGACCCATTATACCACGTTAGCATAATGACATGGTCAACACTGATACCTAATATTTTCTCCTCTTAGCAGGGGACCTATTTCCAAAACGGAGACGAAACTTTTATGAAATTTTAAAAAAACTTTTACGAAAGGATTCCGATACATTTTTTAAACTCTAACATAATTTAAAAAAATTTGTCATAAATGCCCAAAAAATATCGTGGAAACTTATTAGAAACACATTTTCTCATAATTTTTTTGTATTTCTCACACTCTCAAATCTTCTTATTTAATAAACATTTATAGTATTGTGTAGTATTATCATTTTACTTATCATAATAGTATACTAAATACTTTATATGATTTTTTTGGGGTTTTAATATATTCTTTTATAAATATCTTGTTTTATTTTATATTACCTAACATTTCTCGTTTCCCATCATTTTTTTAAGGCCATGTTTCACTTTTCCGTTTCACATATCATTTTTCACTTCCACTTGTCATTCAAGCAATTATGGTTCAATACAAACAAGAACGCCAATTATGAAAATTAAGGGTCCGTTCTAGGGCTTATTTCAAGGTTTTTTTATTTAATTTTTTTTTGTTTATAAGCAAAAAAGTCAATTTTTTTAGCTTTTTTATTATTTTTTTATTTTTTGGTTTTTCTACTAGTCTTAGGTTATAAAAGCAAAAAAGCCAAAAATTTTTATTTTTTTTACTAATAAGCCAAAAAAGTAAGATAAAAAAAACCTAAACCAAACAAGCCCTAAGAAGTTGTCTAGTGCATAACTAATGATCCTGATTCCTAACATCCAAAACCACGCAATAAACCTAATAAAAATGAAATTGAAGCAAGGGTTTCATTATGATAAACAAAAAGAATATGCTCTCAAAACTAATGACCATGAAAATTGAAGTCCTAAACTATTACAAGTAAATCATAAATTTTAATCACACAGAAAACTAGGGGTGGCAAATAGACATGTTTTTCTTGGGTTTAAATAGGTTGGAAGTTAAATATGATCAATACAAACTAATCCATTCAAAAAGCAAATTGAATATGGGCAAGTCACTGCTGAGTCAATTTAAACCCATGATGTCATATTTGACCCAATTATATATACCCAAATTTGGCCGCAGTGGTAGTGGCGCAGGAAGGGGGTAATGGTGACAGAGGAAGGCAGGCAGTGGGCAGTGGTGGTGGTGGTGATGGAGGTGGTAATAGGCGGCAGCAAAGGCAGTGATAGTGGCATTGGGTGGAGATGGTGGTTGCGGCAGCAGTAGTAGGTGATGGGGGTCGTTTCATGGCAACCACTTTAAACCCATTTCTAAGTGGACTTGCATGATGTAACTTAGCTATAACTCGTTTATGAGCTTGAATCGATTTAAATGAGTTTTAAATAAGTGGAATTGGCAAGTTCATAGACATGAATTAAGCTTGCTAGCTCTGCATATAACTATTTAGAATATGGCATAAAGGAGATTTGAAGAACCTACTTCACATATTATATTTTATGAAAAACAATGATTTAAAAGATAAAGATGCGAAATTTACATGAGCTTATGAAAAGATACCATAAACATGCAACCTATGCCCTAATATTCATTTCCGAAAATTCATAATAGAACATGTAACCTAATCAACTAAACAATGATGAAAGTGTGAAAAATAATCTCCAAAAAGTACGATTATCACAGTATAGAAAAAAAAGTTAAAAAACCTAGAAGTAGATAGAGAGCCAAACAAGTACATGAACTAGTTAATTGCATATAGAAAACTCAATAATTCACTCCATCAAAACAAACTGATTAAAACATGAAGAATAAATACAACACCTACCTCCTGGATGATTTGAAACCCCTTTCTTGAGTTTTGAAGCTCTACGAGGTTGTTTGTAAATGTGCTTAAACTTAAACCCACGAGCTTAGCTCAATTGGCTGATTTTCTCGATCACAAAGTTGAATGAGGCTCAAGCTAGGGCTTGAATAGCTTTTGGAGTCGCAAAACCATATGCATATATGTACTAGAAAAATGCTATGCACTGTGTAATTCTTACTTCGTAGCGCGTATATATAAGAATAATATAATACAAGTAGGGAACTTTCCTGGCATATATGTCATGACTATTGTGAGGTCATGCCTTACGTGGATGAGCCGCCTCAAGAGCCGTCTTAACTGCGTATATATGGTAGTAGTTAATATATTGTAAGAATAATCAAGAAAGAGAGAGAAAGAAAAGAGAGAGAGAAATAGAGAGAAAGAGTAGAGAGAAAATAGAAGGAAGAGAAATATAGGTAAGTTTTCAAAATTCATGTTGTATTCTCTTTGGTTCATAGTATCAATAAAATTTTGGATGATCCAGAAGATCTAGTCTTACTTGTTTCAGAAGAACTCATATGATAAATATTTAACAGTTCCTGAAGAACTATTCACTATATTTTGTGTTGAGTTATTTTATCTATTTTATATGTCTTTAGTTTTATAATACGTTATCAGCACGATACTTTAAGTACTTTGTGTTCTTCCTTCATTTTAGGTATAATTTATTTTCATTTTAAAATCTTTACTGTTCACTCAATTCGCATGAATAGTATGAACAGTAATTCAACTATTGAGATGAATAGTATTTATTTCGAAACTTTGTTACTTTATTTCTCCCAGATCTTGCATTTTTTGCCTATAATATTTATAGATCTGGAATCCATATTTTAATACCTTTCTATAGACATGTGACTTGACTATATTTTGATATCTAGATTAAAAGTTATAATGAAGACAAAAATAGTAATATTATATATATATATATATATATTGATATATCGCTAAAGCGCATAGTAATTGTTACTATGTATGAATAGTATTTTTACTATGCATAATTTATTATTGATAACTTCTGTTAATGAACGGTTGTTTTACTATTTATAAATAGTAATTGCATAGTAATTATATAATAAATAATCTTTAATCAATAGTACGGTAATACTTTTCACCAATCTGCCAGTTGTCATTTATCATATTACCCACCTAACATTACTGTGTTCGGTAGAGGTTGTCAAATTTTATTATATGTATTGCTTTAACAAATACAATTAAATAGAAAAAATCAAGCATTCCTGTAGAATGCTTATTCGGACTTGCATGCAGTTTATTTAATTATTGTTACTTTATAAGGTCGGTTTGCCGCCTGCTACTGTTTTTATTTATATTGCTGCTATTATTTAATTATGCTTACTATGGCTGCTGCCTATGTTAGTTTACCATTGTGTCATCATTGAATTTTTCAAAAGCTTATTATGATTTAATGCACCTGGAGTTGCAAGATTATGGTTGAATGCACCTGAAGTTACAAGATAATGATTTAGTGCACCTGAAGTTGTAACAATGTTGCAAAATAAAAGAATGAGTACAATTTTTATTATTTAAATATGTCTACAATGAAAATGATGTGGAAGAAATCTTCTTGATGAAGATATGATATATTTTATGCCTCAAACGTGCTCCAGAAATAGCAATATCAAGAGGGTTAATTCAGAAATTGTATTCCAATGGCACATGGTGTAAATATAATAGAAGATAAAAGTAAATAGTTACATTACTATTCATGCATACTATTTATATTACATTTACGGTACAATTTATAAGTTCCACATTATTTTGATTTTGTTTCCTATTTTCTTCCTATGTTTTCATTAGTGTTATATCATCTTTCTGAAAAGAATACAAATTTATAATATGTATTAATCCCTAAAGTGATAAGTGAATGATATGGATCCAGCGTAGTGTAGCTCACTCAATCGAGTGTTATAATTAGCTGATACATGTGGCCAATTTTATATCATTCCCTGAAGTGAATGTACTTTTATTTAATGGTCATGAATATTATCATAGATGTGATTACAATGTAATAATTTTTGAATTTTTGGAGATACCCAGAAGGTTGTAAATGCCACTAGAGGTGGAATAATGTGAGATCAACCTCTCAAAAAGTACGACAATGTTTCATTGGTTACGTACCTGTAGTACGATGATTAAATATTTAATAGATTGCTATGATAGAATAATTTTGACAAGGCATGGATCATACCAATGCGTCAATTATTACAAATATGAATGAAAAAGATATATGTCTAGCAGACATTATTAGAACGCATACAATTCTTTGATATGGTGTAAACTTAACATTAGCTGATATTAATGTTAAAACAATATCAAGCATTACAAATTGATTAAAGGCTCCAGACGAGCTAAGCTCTAGAAGAGTTATACTTTATAAGAGCTAACAGAATGTGATCAAGAGAAATAAAATTCTATATTAATGATGCATTCTATTGTACTAGCAATATAAGAAATTTGCTAAACTCTTATAGATATATTTACTTTATTTCTAGAAGCATATGATGAAAAAGAATATAGCAATAAAGGTAATGAAAAATATCTTTCTTTATACTTCTCTTTTCATGCTAGAAGCATATACTAGAGAAATTTGCTACTTTTCTTATGGGTTATATTATATTGGGAACACCTGTAGTGTGATAAACCAAAAGTTTTTCGACCCAAAAAATTTTTATACTATGAAATCACCAGAAGTGATACAATAGAAGCATTGATGAAGTACCTGCAGTGACAGCATCTGAAGTAATGCACCAGAAGTAATTTAATCCCAAAAGAATTTTATATTTTGGTCACCCGGGATCAATAATAATATGTCCAATAATTGACAATTTTCATGGACATCCGCTAAAGAATCAGAAGATTCTTTTTGCCAAACAATTATTTGGTTACTCTGTAATACTAATATATCTCTCATTTATGCATATATACAACGGTTGCATCTTTATTTAATATTACCTCTCATATTTTGCGAATAGTCCTTATGTGGAGTTAGTTTTCCCACCATTAGGGGGAGATAAAACGTAAACATGATGCAGTGAGATTAATGCTAATGTTGTGAAACTGTTTCATCTTGTTCCTTGGACAAATCGATGTGAATCTGAAGTTCACAAAGGAATTATGTACTTATTTATGATTGCAAATCAATTGCCTGAAGCATTTACTGACACAAAGACAATAATCAAATCATATCATATTGATACTAGCTGCTAATGTTATATCACATATTAATGTCCTTGTAGGACAATATGTTGATGTCCCTGTAGGATCATCTGTTCATATAATAACACATAATTTCAAAGCGCTTAAAGCATGGGAGACATATCGGTGCAAATGTCAAACTCTCAGAAAGAGAAAAACACAACAAAATGAGCAAATTGGTGTTCTTGAAGAAACTATAATTAAACTTCCTGAAGAATGAACTTTTGAAGACCGATTTCCTAAAGAGATAGGGAATTATTTCTATAATTCCTGAAGAAGAAAATGAACCTCCAGAAGAGAAATCCCCATCATCTAAACTTTTGGAAGAAACTCCTATTAAAGAATTTCCAGAAGAGGAAACTTCTGAAGAGATATCCCTTGCAGAGGAAATGGTACCTAAAAATAATGAATAATAATGTGAATACAGGAGAACGATGAAATAGAAATGATATTATTGTCAACAACATATTTCTATTTAAATGTAATTACCAGAAGTAATGAAGAGACGAAACCATAAATAGTCGACAAATGTCGATAATATGATCGATCAAAATAAAAAGAAATTACATCATGTAAAGTATGTGAACTTGTAGTTCAAATACCAGAAGATGAAAATATTGGACCTGTAGTCCAAACACCAGCAGATGTTGGATCTATAGTCTAAACACCAGAAGTTGTAAAGTATTCGGACCAGTAGTCCACTTACCTGAAGATGGAAAATCGGTTTGATACAAATGGGTATTTGCGCAATGAGAAAATAGAATAGTACGATATAAAGCACGACTCGTACCAGAAGGTTTCTCACAAAGTCTTGGTATTGACTATAATGAGAAATTCTATCCTATAAAGATACAATTACATTCATATTATTGCTTAGTTTGTCAGTTGTAAAATGACTGGATATGCATGTAATGAATGTAAAACAACCTATTTCTATGGTGGATTAGGTAATGATATACATATGAAAATTCTTGAAGAATTTAAAACAGATACCTCAAAGGTTATATTCTATCGAGCTTCAAAGATATAGGTATGGGTTAAATCAATCTGGACGCAGATGGTACAATTATCCCAATAAATATCTATTGAAAGAATCATATGTGAACAGTACAATCGTCCATGTCTTTTTATGAGAATATGAATTGATGATTATTGCAATATATGTTGATGCTTTTGGATATTATTGGAACTCTTGAAGAGACTACAAAAGCTACTAAAGAATAACTTTAAAATTAAATATCTTGGGAGAACAAATTATTGTCTTGTCTTGCAGATTAAGTTTTTTTATTCATTAGTCGACATATACAGAAAAATGTTATATTGAACAAGCGCATTCATGAAATTCTCCAATGGATGTCTGATCGCTTGATGTACAGCAAGATAGATCATTTCTGTTCTTGAGAAGATGGTGACGAACTGCTTGGTCCTGAAGTACCATATCTTAGTGTAATAGGTGCTCTTATGTATCTTGCAAAGGTATAAGACCTGATATAGCATTCTGCGTCAACTTATTGGCAAGATATAGTTCTGCACCAATTCAACGACATTGGAAAGAAATTACCTACGAGGGACAATTGATACAAGCTTATTCTATTCAAAGGAGCCACAACCTGAATTAATCGGCTATGCAGACGTTGGCTATCTTTCTGATTCACATAAAGCTCGGTCTCAAATTGGGTATGTGTTTACTTATGGTAACATTGTTCTATCCTGGTGATCAATGAACAAAACATTAGCTGCAACTTCTTCAAATTCTTTTGAGAGAATTGCAATTCATGAAGTAAACCGAGAGTGCATTTGGCTACGATCTATGATTCAACATATTCAAGAAAGCTGCATGATCGCTCCTGAATAGTGCAATTTATATCCGCCAACGTACGGTTGCGATGCAGTAATAATATCTCGATAAGTCCGAGGTCGAACCACAGGGAATATTGATAAAATCTAGTAAAATTCACTTTGGGAACATAGAACTCTCAAGAAAAACAACTCTAGAATATAAAGAGAAATTTTGATTTGAGATTTGGTTTGAGAAATTATTTTAGGAAATGAAAATAAATTATACTAAGAAAACTTGAATAGATAACAATAAGCAAAAGGTCTTGGCAGAACTGATCCAGTTAATAGGCTTACAAGTAGGTTCCCAAGATAGCCGTGAGTAAAGAATCTCAAGATTTGATTACCCTCTTGGAGTTAATATTCAGTTATTTATTAGTGTTCATACCAGGGTCCCATTCATACATGTCCCAGTTTATAAACCTGTCTACAAAGTATGTTTGAAGCTTAATCAAGAACAGTAGATTTCTAAAGTACTCCTAATAGAAATATGTAAACAATTATAATCAATACCCTTATCAAAAATTCTAAGTATACGTATCCCTTCTTGCAAATCAGTCTATACATACATACTAGATATGATCAAGAATATTGTTTTCAAAGATATTCATGGGCAAGAAAATAAATCTTGGTTCAAGATCTTAAAATCTTAGAAAATAAAGAACTATCTTGAATCTCTACTTGTAACTTACTTACCTTTTCAATCCATGCCAAGAAAAAGATTTAGTAACTTAAAGCCATAAAAAAGCAAATGAAAATTATATTGAAAGCTTGCAACAATTGAAAGAACATCAAATCTTGAATACGAAGAAAAACTAAATGAATACAAAAATTAGGGTTCTTGAAAAATGAAAAGATCAATAAAACTACTCCTACTCCTAAAACTACTCTAATTCTAGGGTTTCCTAACTCTCCATAAAGTTTCCTAACTCTCTCCCACTTAAAAGGAACTCCTGTGGGCTTAAAAAGACCTTAATTTTAACCCTAACAAGTTTGTAGCCTGCGGTGGGGCGTCCGGACGACTCTGGAGGGCGTCCCGACGGGTTTGGTGATGGGGCGTCTGTCGCGCCCAGATTTTTCGCACTCAAGGAATACACACTCAAACGGGAAAAACACTGTACTCTTTCGTTAGAACTCACCCCCCTAAAAGAATAAGTGCGACTAGGTTTGAATTGAAAAATATATTTTGAATTAAGGGTTTTTGAAAAAAATTTGGAGTTGCCACCTAACTTGATTAAGGTGAATTAGGTCACCTAAAAACTAAGAATAATCCGAAGATTACACTTAAGATTTTTGAAAAAGGTTTTTGAAAATATCTCCTCAAGAGAGGGTTTTTAAGAAAAACAGGTTGTTTGGCAACCTTTGAAAAATATTTAGCCCTTTTTGAAAAATAACTCTGTTTTTGGTCTTTGAAAACAGTGATTCTAGGTTCGGAGGTTGGTCACGTGTAGGGAAGATGCACTAAGCCATCACCCTACCCTGCCCTTTCGGTACCTACATGCCAATCTACCCTAGATTCACCTATGAGAGTCTTCAACTAACTATTATTCAATCCTACCCACTTTGAAAAACAATGTTTGAAAATAAATTAACATGATGCATGATATGCAAGTGCAAGAAAAGAGAATTAAAAAATAGACTTAGAAAGAAATTGATTTGATTTGAAAAGAAAGAGATAGAAATTTGAATTTGGAAAGTAGGTTTTGGAATTTGAAAATAGAGATTTGGAAATAGAAATTTGAAATTAGAAGTTTGAAAATAGATTGGAGATTTGAAAATATTTTGTGGAAATAGAAATTTGAAAAATATTATGACCGCACCCATGAAGGTTGCCTACATATCCTTTTGGAGGAATCAGGTCAATCTAGTTCGGACAAGAGTTCGATAGAAAATAGAAGGTTGGATTCGAAAAAGAGATTGAATTGGAATTTAGAATAGAAGATTGGAATTTAAAAAGATTAGACTTTGATTTGGAAAGATTGAGGTTTTAGGAAACCTAGACTTAAGAAAGATGAGACTTAGGAAAGACTCGAGAGTTTAAGAAATATTGGATTTAAAAAAGGTCCGAATTAGGAAAGTTTTGAAATTAGGAAAGGTTTGAAATTTGGAAAGTGTTCGAATTAGGAAAATTTTCGATTTAGGAAAGTTTTGAAATTTGGAAAGATTTAAATTTAGAATGTTTTGAAATAGGGAAGTTTTGAAAGAGGAAAAGTTTAACTTAGGAAAGTTTTGAATTTGGAAAGTTTTGAAATAGGAAAGGTTCAATTTAGGAAAGTTTTGAATTAAGAAAGTTTCAACTTAGGATAGGTTTTGAAAATAAAGAAGTTTAGAAAACAAGAAAGCTTTGAGTTTAGAAAGTTTTAGATTTGGCAAGATTTGAAGTTTTAGGAAAGTTTAGAATTTAGAAAGTTTGGGTTTAGAAAGATTTAACTTAAGAAAGTTTTGAATTTAGAAAACTTTGAACTTGGAAAGATTTGAAATTTAGAAAGTTTAAGATTTAGAAAGTTTTAGAGTTTTTTTAAAAATCTTGAGATTAGGAAAGGTTGAGTTTAAGAAAGATTTGAAAACTTAGATTTGGAAGGTTAAGATTTAGAAAAGAGTAGAATTAGGAAAGAGTTGAATTAGGAAAGATGTGGAAGTTTAAAGTTTAGGGAAAGATTTTTATGTTCAAGTTTTAGAAACTTAAGATTTAAGAAAGTAGAAGATTAGGAAGGAATTGAATTAGGAAAGATTTGGACTAGGAAGGGTTAAAATTCTTATTTCCTAAAACAAATGATTGGATTTTGTTTCTAAAAGGGAAGGTTTGATTTTGTTTCAAAAAACAGAGGATTGTATCTAGTTTCCTAAACGGGAGATTGGATTCGATTTCCTAAAGGGAAGATTTAATTTGACAAAGATTTGGAAAGGTGAAGTTTTGTAAATCGTAGATTTGAAAAACTATAGTTTGACGTGGAAAAGAGGTTTTGAAAATATGTATAGCTTTGATGTAGAAAACAAGAGGTTTTGGAAACCTAAGATTTTGGTATAGAAAATAAGAGGTTTTGGAAACCTAGATTCTAAGGCCAAAATAAGGGATTGAAAATCATGTTTTTGGGAAGGAAAACTAGGGTTTCCTAATTGTGGGCTCTAAGGCTTAACTTGGACTCTAAGAAAAGAGTTTTTTGGAAAGTGTGTTTTTGGAGGAAGGTTCTAAAGAGGAATTTTTTAGAAAGCGTATTTTGAAAAGAATTTTAAGAAGGAAGTTTTTGGAAAGTAAAACTTTGAGAGAGTTTTTGGAAAGAGTTTTTCTAGGAAGGAGACGTAGGAAACGTTTTTGAAAAGTGGACTTTGAAGGGAGAGTATTTTGGAAAGGAGTTGAAAAAGGGAGTTTTGAAAAATAGATTTTTGGAGGAAGTTTTTGAAAACAACTTTAGAAATGAGAGTTTTTAGAAATCATATTGAAAAAGAGGGTTTTGAAAAGAGAGTTTTTTTAAAAGTATAAAAATGTCTCACTTTCCTAAAACGATTCTAACTATAAAAAGGCTAGAACCACTTTCTTAAAGTGGTTTTGAAAACAACAAGGAGTTGAAAATATAGACCATGTTAGTCACTTTAAATATAACACTTTCTTAAAGAAACCCTAGCCATGAAAAGGCTAGAATCACCCTGGGATTGTGATTTTGAAAACAAGTTTTGAAAAAGAAGGTTTTGATGCAATTTTGAAAATAAGTTTGAAAACGATTTTTAGAAGAATGCAAGGTAATGATATGCACAATGCAAACTTGGGGTCGTGAACATACAAGGTTAAGGCTTCACCACATAATCAAGGGGGCCAAACCCACGTGGTATCCAGTTAGACTAAAAGAAAGCCTCCGACACGGTGACTCTCCAATAGTCCAATCTTATACATGGACCGGGAATCCCCTTGTTTCAAGCATGCAAAAAAAGGAGGGAAAGAGATGGGGGATTAAAATAGAGAAAACCTAAGTGGGTTAGGAGAGAGAAGAGAGAGGGGGAAAGTGCAACTTAAAGAGAAAGCTTACCGTATGTCTTGTTTATTTTGAGCGCCTTGCTTTTCTTCGGTCTTCGTCTTGATCTTCGTTTTCAATCTTTAAGAGTTTATCTTCAATCTTCAAGGCTTCAATATGCAGCACTTCAAGTCTTCAATGGTGGATTGGAGGCTAGTGTACAAGTGTATAGGGGTGTGTATGAGTGTATAGGAGGCTAGGGTTTAGTGTATGGTGGCTAGGGTTTGGACAACCTAGAGAAGCTAGGGTTTTGGGAGTGTACGAACTCTGTATATCGAAATATAGGATTTTTAAATTGAGTTTGCGGACCCCTTAAACGCTGGAAGAGGCTCTGTATTTATAGAAAAGGGAATGACCTGGCACCTGCTGTAATGGCACCAGGCTAAAACTTCTCTTGGCGCCACTAAGAGTGGCACCAGGCCATTTCTCGGCTTGGACAGCCAGTTAGGAAAGTCTTTAAGTCGGCAAGCAACGTATCTTTGACAGATTTGGGCGCCACTACTAGTGACTACCATGCAATTTTTAGCCTGGCTTCACTAGGAGTGACTCCGAAAAGTCCAAAAATAATTTGAAGAGGCCGAGAACGACCCAGAAGGCCGAAAAAGAGCAGGAACACTTAGAATAGTGTCCCGGAGGTATTTGACTTGAAAAATGAGGATAGGATGTGTCGGAAGGGTTGACCGGGCCTTTAGGGGCAAAACAGTCAATCGGATCGAGAAGCTGCCGGGACGGACTCGGACTGTCCCGGAAGAAGACTTGAGATTTGGAAACATTATTCAGAATGTTCTCGAAGGTTTCCGGTTTAATACCCAGAGCCAGTGTGGTCGAAAAAGGAGACCGGCCCACTAGGGGTAAAATGATCATTTTGTACCGGGTTTGCCGGAACTGACTCGGAATGATCTGGACAAGTAAAGGAAGGTGAAGAATACTATAAGTAGCAATCTCAAGAGGTTTCCAGTTTGATACCCAGAGCCGGCGTGGCTAGAAATGGCGACCGGCCCTCCAGGGGCAAAACGGTCATTTTGGACCGGGTTTGCCGGAACTGACTCGTAATGATCCGGAAAGGTAAAGGAAGGTTGGGAATACTATAAGAAGTATTCTCGGGAGGTTACCGTTTTGATACTCAGAGTTGGTATGGTTCCCAGGGCATTCGAATACCTAGGGGCAAAATGGTCATCTTGATCGAAAAGTTTCAGAATTGGCCCGAAACTAACTAGAAGGTATCTAATCATGTCGGATTGCCTTTAAGACAATCTTGGAAGGTTAGACTCACTGTTCTGAGGACTCAGGTGTGTTCTCAAGAAACGTGTCGGAAGAGGCTCAAGGGGCAGTTTGGTCATTTTTCACCGAAATGGGCTAGCAAGCATCGATGTTGACCTGGGTTTTGAGTGTTTCCGCCACTCTGACGGTGGTCGCGTGATACAGGGGTTTGTTGGCAATTCCCTATATCAACCTGTTTGCGAGTATTTTCGCTACTCTGACGGTTGTAATGTTTGTGAGTATTTCCGCTACTCTGACGGTTCGCGTTCATTCCCGAAATTGCCTGATCCCAAGAAGTTGCAAAAGGGGACTTAGCGCTTGAGAATCAACTTTCTTGAAGGCGTGCCTAAACAAACATTTTTGCATTGGCGGGCTAGCAGGCGCCAAAGGTGGACCGTTCTACCATCTAAGAGACTTGGGGTCTTGTCCCGATCAACAGGTTTAAAGGGACTTACCGCCTCGAAGAGATTTTTTTCAAAAAACGTGTCGGACCGTCTCGAGGAATCAGCTGTCTCGAGAGAGTGATTGGAAATGGAAAGGGGTCTTATCGTCTTCGGAAAGACGTGCTTGATTTGGAATTTGGAAAGGGGACTTACCGTCTTCGGAAAGACGTGCCTGATTAGAGTAGATTTACAGCCTCGAGAAATCAACTGTCTCGATAGAGGGATTGGAATTGGAATTAGAAAGGATAATGCCCCTAAGGGCATTTTCGGTCATTTTGCCTCTATTTGGGTCTGGTGGGCCCGCAAAGCGATGGATAGACGGAATTTGGACTTAGAGAGTTGGTTTCGATTGGAATATGTCCATACTGACTTTAGTATAAGTCTGGATGGAGTGTAGACTGCCGAGCGGTCAAAAATGGGGTGCTTACAATGTCCGGACGGGGTTCCAACGGTGTCTGGACGGGTCTCAACACTTAAAAAAATTTTCACAATTTTACCAACACGGCCACTGCCCGTCCGGACAGGTCTTTTGGGGTGTCCGGACGGCCAGTATACCTTCACAAAAGTTGTAGATCTCAAAATTTATATGGAATCGACATATTATGGGCCCTGATAGCCTTTTTGGTTTGAGCAATATGACCTTTCAAAGTTTTAGCTCCACGTGTTTCAGCAGCTTGTACCCCAACTTCAGCAACTTGTACTTTAGCAGCATTCTCTTAAAACCTATGTCCGAAATGTATTTAAAATCCTTCCATTTACGCTCAAAACCTATACAAAGCATAATAAACTTATTTAGTACTAAAACATAACTAAAAACACATATAAAATCATAAACTAACACTAACAAAGCATTAGTTAAGACTTTATAATTGCATTTTTTAAGCACAATCACTGCAGATTATCCTCGATGATATTATATGAAGATAATAATTGTAAAGATTACAGGAGGCTACATCAAAAGGTGACGAAACGAAACATATTTCATCAAAATTCTTTTATATACACAAAGCTCCAGAAGAGTGGTAATATCAATGTCCAGTAGACATGTTCAAGTAACAATTTGACGAACGTATTTACTAAAATACCATCAACAGAGTTTGAGAAACTATCTAATTCATACCAGAAGTATGAATGAGAGGGAGTTTCGTACTGTACTCTTTTCCCTTCACCAACGGTTTTTTTCACAGGGTTTTCCTTGGCAAGGTTTTAACGAGATAGTTTTAACGCACCCATACTAAGTTATATTACATAATATCACTATACTCTTTTTCCTTCGCTAAGGTTTTTTCCCATTGGGTTTTCCTAGTAAGGTTTTAATGAGGCAGTTTTAACATATCCTAATATGTATTGCGGTCATCCAATGGGAAGTGTTGTGAAGTCATAGCTCACGTGGATGAGCCGCCTCAAGAGCCGCCTCAACTATTTATATATAGCAGTTGCCAATATGTTGTAAGAATAACCAACAAAGAAATGATAATTGATGTAAGGAATTTTAAAAAAATTTCCTGTATATGAACAAAGAAATGATGTAAGAAACATATGTAAATTCCTAGTTAACAAATTTACAGAATTAAAGCTGATAATTGAATTATGAATTTATAGTATTTTCTCCAATAACTATAATTTACACGGAACAACTAGAAACCATGTCACCCATAGAATAGGTAAATGAAACACAGGACACCTTCCCGTAACACACACAATATCAGACTCCCAATTTTTCTATGGCATATCTATTTCCCTCTAAGATTCTAACATCGTATTTGGCAAGTGGGGTAAGAATGCAAAGTGATGAATGAGATGGGCAATGTCATAGTACATTCCTTGGAAACTTGGAGAGTGATAGGCAAACATGAACAAAGAAACCGTGTGGGGAACATGTCTAAGTGCTTGAGTCAATAAAGACAAGTCAAGCGGACAAGATGATGACTAGTTCACGACAACCACTTCGTAGGAATTTTAATAAAATTTCTGTTAGTCTTTAGGATATGATGGAAGGAACATATGTAAGTTCCTAATTAACAAAATTACCGCGTGATGAATGTCTAAGTTATTGACCAAATACAAACTAATCAAGTAGACTAGTTAATGACTGATACTGGACAACTACTTTCTAGGAAGTTCCACAAAATTTTATTTTTAGGCTATCATGAAACAAAGGAAATGATGTGAGGAACATATGCAAATTTCTAAATTTTGATTTTGTCAAATTAAAGCTGCGAATAAGTTGAGTTTGTAATTTACACGAAACAACTAACAACACGCGTCCGTAGCAAAAGTAAACATAATACAATTGGGGCACCTTCTTAGCCCACAGAATATCAAACTCCTAGTTTTTATCTAAAACAAAGTCTACATGGTAGTTGTCAAGTGGGCCAACTTAATGAATGAGATTTGGCAAATTCATAGTACATTCCTTAGAAAGTTATAAAGTTTAATGGGGTGATGACCAAAGAACCGCGTGAGAAACATACACACGTAAGTTTCTAAATAAATTCATACTAATCAAATAGACTATTTGATGATTTAGACACAACAAAACTTTTTTGAGTTTTGACAAAAATTTCATGAACAAAGCAATGATGTGAGGAACATATATATATATATATATATGTAAGCTCCTAAAGTTATCAAATTAAAGTTTTTAGTTGGGTTATTGACTTACTATGTTTTTTGCCATAGTTATTATGCATACAAAACAACTAGACAGCATGCCACCCATAGAAAAGGTAAACAGAATACAACTGGGCACTTTCCTAGCACACAATATACAACTCCCAATTTTTTTGAAGTATCTCTATCTCTCTAAAGCCAAGTATAACACAGTAGCTGGGAAGTGGGCAAAGTAGACAACTTGATGAAAAATGCTATTTTTCATAAAAAGTTGCACAGGAAATCAAATTAGAATGATGTAATGGTGGCATTTTTATAGTAAAAAGCTATCAAGATAGGTGTTTGGTTTTAAGTTAAAAAGATATATTTCAATCACACATTTTACAAGAACAGTCTTGGAAGATATAAGCTTGTTGCTGCAGCAGAAATAAAAATTTTAGTCTTTTTGTAGAATTGGGAGGAGCTGGAACGTAGAGAATAAGTGTCCAGCTGGTTTTATTACAAGTTTTGACCTCAAACAATCAAGCTCTTAGATGAAGTTACAACTTAGAAGGCTTAATAAAAAGTAAAATACACTTTGCACTCTTGCACTTTATATTGTATCTCACTTCAGGATTTGTATTTATAGTTGTAACAACTAAGTCTTTGTATTTTTAATTAGTTGCAATGTTATCTCCAGTAAGCTTTTATTTGTGCAATTGACGGTCAAAAGTCATGTGCGTCTCACGGGTCTTTTTCAAGGACAAAAATTTATTTTCATACCATTTTGATACCCAAACATCCTTAGCTCTCCCGAACCTGAGACAGTTTGGCGGTATTCCATAAGTTTAGTTTTATTTTATACACAAAAATGACTACAAAAAAGTTCAGGAGAGATTGGTGAGAGATTACAATAAAGGGGTTTGGGAACTAAGTGATTAAGGTAAAATCGCAATCAGTTAAAGAAGGATGCACCAGAATCAACTTGGTTCATCAAGCAACCGAAGAAATAGGAGGCAGAGCATACTCACATATGGAGATGGTGGAGTTGATGTTATGAAAGATTTGTTTACTGTGGAGAGGACAAATTTTTGGTTTTTGCTTTGTTACCTTTAAACAAAGCTTTTTTATCTGAGTTTTCTACACATAGTTTTATACAACGAATCCATTATTCGCAGAAGTTTATAACAATGACATTTTCCTCAATCTACTCCTTCCCTCCTTCCCTGCTTTTCTTCCTTCCTTTCTACTCCTCTTCCCCAATTCTCCTCCCTCTCCTCTTCCCTGTTTTCCTCCATTTTGTTACAGGCTATTATGTGTATATATTGTTTATCTTGAAAAAGAACCACATCAGACACACAAGACTTTTGACAATCAATTACACAAACGGAACCCTAATTATGAGAGGGTGACATTGCAAGGAATTAAAATTATAGGAGTCTAGTTGTTACTGTTAAAAATACAAAATGAGATTCAGTGTAAAGTATAATTAAAGAATGTACTTTTCTCAAACATAAACTTATGATTGAATGATTCTCTAGGAAAGAAAATTCTTACAGCAACATCTCGGCATGATTGTAATCTGGCTAAACCCTTTAAATGCAAGCTATAAAATGGACTGGAAATGAAGGTTACACAAAACACAAAGTTACTTTCCAGACTAAAGCCAACAATAAAATTTGACACAGAAGGGATTTCAATTTTTCAGTGGCAACATAAGACAGCATTGGAATCCTAAATGAATGTTTAAAAAAAAATTTGTCATACAGCGTTGAAATCCATGAACTGGGGTCCAATTTCTTGAGATATTGAAACAGAAAGCCTGAATCTGAATCGAGTTTCTGAGACAAACTCTAGAAGATTTACTCTCCTTCATCTAATGACTCCTCAAAGCTTACATTTACGCAACCCGAGACAGCAAACTGAGATGCCACGTAACCCTATATACAGGTTAAAAATTTAATTATATGATAGAAATTAATGGAAATCAGTCATGTATGAAGCAAATCATACCATAAAATTCATATATATATGTAGTCAAGTCATAGTATACAGCCTAACAATATCCAGAACCATTAAATATATGGCTGATCAACATTATCCAGAACCATTGATCAGGTTTTTGGCCTGATAATTGCACCTTTGATAATAAGTCCTGATTTCCAATGTCCTCCATGTTCGTATAGATCGAAGCAAACTTCTCCATTTTCATTATCTTCTGCTTGAAATTTGCCAACATTGAGCTCTATCCACTGTCCTTTAGGCTTCTCCAAAAGTGAAACTTGGCGTTCCTGGACTTTTCCGTCTGGGAGAGAAAGCCGGAGGATAATCGGGAGTTCCCACCCAAATGCCCCATTGGTCAGCTTAACTACATAAGTAATCTCATAAACAGTTCCAGCTGAAAGATCCGATATCTTAAACTTCCCTCTCACATCTAGCCAGCACACATGGCTTAGTTTGACTGCCTCAATGTTTTCATCGCTGCAAGTTGAAAGAAATTATCTTCAATGGTTGTAGAAATGATATTAGCAACAAATTATATACATATATATATATATATATATGTATGTGTGTGTGACAAGAACTTTCTCACCTTGTTTCTTTGAAACATTTCCAGTTCCAGTATTCACGATGACCCCAAGTGATATAGAGTGATCTTGGGTACAACATGAAGCTATAGTCAGGACCAGATTTCTCATCAACCCATTTTTTCTGCATGAAGGTTAATTAATGGAAGCGGAAAGCAATGAGTACCTGCCTCTCTTTTTGACTAACTCTAATCTTATATATATGATGCATTGTTAACCATTGTAACCAAGAAGAGCTGTTAAATTCTTGCATGTGTTAGTCTCAAACAATGCATTATGAAAAGAATTAACCTCTCCGCACATAAACAAGTGAGTTAAGCACAGAAAGAACAAAAAAGAACAAAAAAGAAAGCAATTTAAAAGTTTATCTCTATGATGTTTGGTGTCATTACAATTTGGGAGATGGGCTTGGTTCCATTACCAATCTTAAAGAGAGAGATGTTTGGGATTATTCGCTATTTTTTTTTTTTTTTGCAGTTTTTTAATAGGAAACTGTTATGCTTTTAAAAAAATTTGTTTGAAAAAGTCATACTAGAATGATGTCAGCCATAAATTTTTTGAAATTAAGAGTTATTATGATGAGTGTTTGATCTTACTCAAATGCATTATTTTGTACAAAAATTTTTTATAAATTTTTTAGTTATATAGCATTACTCTTTGAAATACTTTAACAACACAAGGATAAATAATGGTTCTATTCATTCGTTAAATTATGGATATGTTCATTTGAAAATTTACAACATACAAATTTTCTCTCGTTATGCTGCGTTTGAAATCTAAATTTATCAAGAAAAAATAAAAGCTAAAATTAAAGATGAAGAAAAAGCGACAAAATGAAAAAAGTATTTTTAATCTTTTTTTCTCACTTTTTTTGTTTTTTTTTATTATCAAATTCTTAATCCAAAAACAACCTGATTGCGTGCATATGCACCAAGGTAGGTTTTTAATGAAATATTGATTGATTCCAACATATAATGTGGCAAAATGGGAACTGAGCCAAAAGCCTCGCAATCAAGATTACTAAGTGAAACAAGTGTTCAAGAAACAACATTACAAAGTGAAACAAGCGTTTACGAAACAAGAAGCAGAATTCCCACAAACCTAGCAACAGCTGATTGTTGAGTACAACACACACACACACACACATATATATATATATATATTTAACATTCTTTCAACATCAGTCCTTTAAATTTATATGCTAACTATACATAGGGTTCATAACACTTAAATCATTCATGGGAATTTGAAGCACAATCCCAAGTAGAGAAGATAAATGAATTCCTACTGAAATTGAATTATCCGTCATTGCATCAATATATGAGAGAGAGAGAGAGAGAGAGAGAGAGAGAGAGACCTTTCTCTTGTGCTCAAGATATTCAGTATTGTTGCTGTTGAGATGTGCCTTGCTCTTATTCTTCATTCTAGGATCTAGTTGAAATGAATTGGATTCTAGCAACTCAGAGTTACATGTGCATATATATATATAGTATAATTGTATGTCATATGTGTGGAAGAAAATGACCACTGTCTCTTCTTCTCTTTGAAAAACGAAATGACAGGATTGAGACAAATACGCGTTTCAGAATTGGGATTGCCGTGTTTTCTCTGTACCAAATAGAAGATTTGCGACTTCCGCGTAGATGGGTATATATCAACTAATAAACGGTCAGTCAGATTTGTTCAAAGCCTAATTGTTAACATTGTAGCAGTAAGCATATCGTTTTTATTATTAATATCGTACATACAAGTATTGATACATTATTACTTTGGATTTATCATTTTAAAAGTTATATATTTATAAATATGTATTTACTTACAAAATATGGTATTAAATATAACCATATTTTCCTATCCCAGTATATATTTAAAAATATTAAAATAAATTTTAGTTATTTAATATATTTTCAAAACAAGTTTTAATAAAAAAAACTATTATCGAAACATAATAAAAATAAATTATACAAAAACAATTACATGAAATTCGATACCATCTAATACGGAGGAATGTTACCGACAGGCGACCTAATAGCTGCTTTTGGACCTCCATGTTGTACAAGTACACCACGTGTTCTGTTATGTATTAAGTTCAACTGGCAATGGGAGGAAAAAGGGTTTGCATTACACTCTGACACGCAAAACACTAAAATTTGGCTGCATTTGCTAGCCTATGCAGCTTTTTTCCAAATATTTATGCATTAAATAAAAAAAAATTTACTCTAAGTTGTTGGTATGAATTATTATGTATTAAAAAAATCTGTTACTATTAAGTAACATTCTAAAAATACTGTTGTTATTATTGCTATTTGTTTTTTATTAAAAAAATATTAATATTGTGCTTGAAATCCAAATTTATCAAGGAGAAGAAAAATGTGAATTTTCTCTCACCTTTTTCTTTTTCATCACTAAATTCTTAATTCAAACACAGCCTAAGTGAATCCATGCCCATGAAATTTTAGTAGGATGTTTAAAATCAAATAAACTCTTTTCGAGAAAGAAAATCCGCTCCTAAAAACTCGCTTCCAAAACTGAGAGGAAATTTTTATAAAATTTTAAAGAAAACTTTTAGAAAACATTCTTGAAACTAACATAATTTAAAAAAAAAAAAAACTTGTGAGAAACTTTTAAAAAATCGTTGTAGAAACTCTCTAGCAAATTGTTTCACATAATTTTTGGTAATTTTTCACGCTCTCAAATTTTATAATTTAACAATCACATATAATTTTTTAATAAATTTATACAAGAAATTGTATAAATGTCGTGTAGTTACTTATCATAATAGTATTTGAAATAGTTTATATGGCCTTTTTGGGTTTTTAATAGAATTTTTTATAAATATCCTATTTTATTTTAGATTGTCTAGCTTTTCCAACTTTTCATCTTTTTAGGCCGCGTTTCACGATTTTGTTTTATATATCGTTTTCTGCTTTGGCTTTATATATCGTTTCTTACTTTGGCTTCCTATTTTGACAGCTATGATTTAAAATAGTAACAAAGTCATGATATATAGTATTAACAATAGCTCTATCATCATTGTCTATCAAAAATATATTAATGTTGTGTCTGATATCTGAATTTATTAAGAGAAAAGCAAAGAGAAAAAGATAAGGTTAGAAAAAAGTGAACAAAATGAAATAATATTTTTATTCTATTTTTTCTTACCTTTTTCTTTTTCTTTTCTTTTTCATCACGAAATCCTTAATTCAAGCACAACATAACGGTAAGCTAGTAATAAGGTTGTAGATTCCCTGGGTTTGAGTCCTACATTTTTTTAGTTTACTTTTGATATGTTTTATAAAAACAAGAAAATCACACCTGATGAGAATGAAAATCGGAAAAGTTGTAAAATATTTATTCGTTATTGGTTTTCTATTCTAATTAAACATTTTTCAGGCACTAAAAAGAAAATTTTGATATAAATTAAGTGCTTGGTCGATAACAAATTCATGGCGGTGAGAGGTCTTAAAACATTTCTAATTCAAAAAATGTAAAAACTGCAAGCTAATACTAAATGTGATACAGTAAAATAGATTTTGTAGATTATTAAACAATATTGAGATAGTATTCAAGCCGTTTGTCTAAAATCTTTATTTACACTACCAATAAATCACAAATAAAACTCTTTTTCTTTTCTTTATGGTTGTCCCCCTCGCCTTTATTAATTAGATGAAATATTCTTTTTTTAATCCAAAAATTACGTCATTATAAATATAGAGAGTTGTCAGTATTGAAACAACAAACTTGGCGAATGACAGAACGAGATATAACAATCTGCTCCCATAATATAGATGAAATATTTTGAACTACCACTTCAGATTGCCCATGGCCGTGGTGTGCTGTGGATAATATACTATCCTTAAAATTTGATGCTCTACAACTTTGAGGGATAGTCGAGCAGAGACATGAAAGAACTGTAAACTTAAAGGTCCTAATTTCAAAACTTTACAACCCTCTTGAGGCCAGGCCGCAAGAGAGATTTCTCTCTCATGAGTCCTCTAGTCGTGGTGTGTATGGCCCTCCGAACACCACTGCCAAAGTCGTGGCGTGGATGGCCTCCGAACACCACTGCCTCATAACTCAAAAAAATGAGCTCTACTTCTCTTCCTCTATTTCCCTTCTTTTCAATGTTCACACATGAAGTAAGTCCGATTGTGGCAAGGCGAAACAATAGCAAAAGCAGCACAAAACAAGTCCAACTCCGTGACTTCCTGCAAGGCAAAACAAATGAAGTCCTAGTGCGCAGAACTATGTTAAATTTTCACAATCTAGTGAAGGTTCAACTCATATTTGAGAATTTTAACGAGGACTTCGACACCTTAAAATGGAAATGTTTATCCAAAAATTGTGATCATGTTAACATGATCTCACAAAACAACAATTAAATGAGAAAGATTGACATGAATTTCCTTTAGAATAGCATAAGAGAGAGGATGGTTCATTGCGGAGTCAACAAAACACGTCAGATGGCACCAAAAACTACGGCGACGGCCACGTGCGACACGAAAAATCCCAATGCGAGGCCAAACACCCAGAACTAAGTAAGAACGATCAGAGACTGGCGAGCTATACCATTACTGTTTTAGACTTGGTCCAACTTTTCCACAATGAATGAAGGCCCTCAATTTACGGTTGTAAAGCCCTCTCAAGGATGCCAACACATTATCATATTCTTTAGAATAGTCACAACCAACAAATCTTCTAAAGGAATCGCTGCTCATTGTTCTTAGTTATGCTGATCAAAATAAAAAAAATAAAGAAAAAAACTCAACTAGCAGATCTACGAACTACAAAGCTGAGACGATACTTAACCAAAAAGTAGATTAGATACATTTTAAAATTGATAGAGCAAAAGAGAGAGAAATGCAACACAACTAACTTTTAGGGATGTTCTTCCCAACAATCTTTGCTGGTGTTATGCGGAGAAGGTTTCCTGGCTTACCAGGGAACCAAAAAGTAGATTAGATGCATTTTAAAATTGATAGTGGACAAGCGAGAGAAATGCAACACAACTAACTTTTAGGGATGTTCTTCCCAACAATCTTTGCTGGTGTTATGCGGAGAAGGTTTCCCGGCTTACCAGGGACGGCCCCTTTTATCATCACAATTCGCAAATCATTGTCAATTTTGATAATCTTCAGCTTTCTGATCTTTCTCTTGGTTCCTCCCATCCTCCCCGGCATCTTTTTACCCTTATAAACGCGTCCTGGAGTTGTCCCAGCACCAATTGATCCTAGAGCTCTATGACTCTTAGATCCATGAGTCATAAGGCCTCTCTTGAAGTGGTGTCTTTTGATACCACCTGAAAGGAAAATCAAATAAACCAGAAAATAAGAGTTCATACTACTGGGAAAAGAGCTACCAGTTCAATTAGAACTAGAACTATATTTCAAAGGGCAGAGACAGCTTAATCAATTATACATTTTACTACGAAGACGAATTTGACGAGGAAGTATAACTAGTTTTTTCAAGTGATGAGAACAGAGACCAACTGAGCAGTGAGCACTAGCAAAACAATTCTGTAAAGCTTGCGCTACACTACTTACCTCTATAAACATAAGCATATCTACACCTCTATCAAGTTTCATACATCCAATCCATAGTCAAACTTTTAGATTCAATTTTCATTACAAAAATATATATATATATATGTATATGCTATAGAGCCAAATAAACAAATTTCAAGTACGTAGTAGCCAATATTAGATCTTGAGCATATACTTGTACAAGTTACATTATCTGTAGATACATAGAAAAGAGCCAAAAGAGTATGAACTTGCTATGAAACATTGCTATTTGTGATATAATTCACCATTCGTTGACAAGAATGAGCTTGATATATAAATACCAACAAAGACACATCAATATGCAAACAATCTCATAAAAAAGTTACTTGCTTATAAACCTTAAAGCCCTCATACAACTGAGTTTGTCCATGGAGTGAATGATGTCAACTTAGACTTCACACAGACTAAAACCACCAAATGGGAAACAAAAAGAAAACTAAAGATCCGTTTGAATGTTTCACATTTGACTGGCTTCATTGTGTTTTTATAATGCTTTAAGGTTATCCATCAACTTGAATTGATTGAGCCGTTAATTAAATTGGCATCAATATCTTAAATGAGAATTAAATTGATACATTTTCATTTAAGGAGACAGAAATGACTGCAAACTATCAATTGTGGTAGCTTTTCCATTTTCTCTCATTCCCTCATTTGAAATAATGAATATATACTCCAAAAACAAGGAAATGTTATGGGGACTGGGGTTAGGCACAGCCTATATGCACATTGCAGCCTAACTCCACATATCTCAACTAGGTCCGGAAAAGAAGTTTGCTGTAGAAGGGATGAAGTTTTGGGGTAGAAGGGAGGAAGTTTTGCTGTGGATTTTAAGTTCTGGGGGAGAACAAAACCATATCAAAATTCAATTTTACCATGCATATTTCATCTGCATCATATTTATTTAAGCAAGCATGTAGAAAAGATGATTAATTTTACAGGATCCTGGTTTGGAGAGCCCGGGATACTGTCTATATAAACATTAGTAACCTACCGCATCAAATCTGATAGACCAATAAATAGATCAACGCATTATTTCTTCAAGAGAAGCTCCCATCGAGGTTCACTATGAATCTTTGGGTACTTGTGAGATTTATGAGCACCATCTAATTGCAGCTGCTGAAGCAGCTATTGGACTGGCAAGCTTTTTGTTTTTTTACTTTTTTGGATAAGACCTACCAAGCTACCATAGATGACTTCTTGTTTATCAATGGAGCGACAAGTGCTCTATAAACTTATGTAATTGGAGAATTTCGTGAACTTTTTTATTCCTAATAATTTAGGATGTTGGGTGTCTATCACAAGCATTAGCTAAAAGATGCTTGAGAGGAAGAATAAGTTGAAGACCTAAAGAATGATTCAATTTAAATACCATTCGATAGCTTTGGATTGAAGATACTGAGAATGGTGAAAATCAGAGCACTTTGATACCTTTCGATCGATCTGGATAACTTTCAATTGAAGATTAAGAGACTGCAGAAAAGCCGACTTGTACGATACCTTTCAATCAACTTTGATAGCTTTCGATCGAAGATCTACAAACGTGAAGTTTTGACAGACTGACTCAATCGAGTTCACTCGGGCGAGTCGCAAAAAATCTGCAGATTAGGAAACCAATGTCTAAGGAAGAAAATCAATTTCCTATATAAAAATAAAGCCTTTATGGTTTTCTAAGAGAGCAGCGCACCAAAAAGAGTTCTAAAAAGTTCTCTAAACATCTAAGAAGCTCTCAATTGATTCTTAGCAAGAACAACTTCTTCAACCTTGAAGAATCAAATTCTTGATGGAGTTCAACGCGACAAATCGGTACTAAGGAGAATTGTAAGGTGATCAAGCACAGTAATGGTGAATCGTGGAGTCGAGCAAATACAAGGCAACCAAGAGAGCCGAGGAGTCGATGAGGATTTGGTTGTGTAACCGTTTAACAGTAGTTTTAGTACATGATCTTTGTCCAGCGAAGTGGACACGTGGTTTTTTCCTGATTTGAGTTTCCACGACAAAAATCTCGTGTGTCAATTGTGTGATTGTTATTTACTTTACTTGACACGCGTGTAGATGCACTTAGCCATAGTCATACTTGCATAGTATTCGTTTAACTAGTATCCTTTAACAAAACTATAGTCCGACATACGCTTTTCCAATTGGTATCAAAGCGAGACACTCAAAAATATTTTAATTTTTAAAAGAGTGAGATCCTAATTGTATGGAACTATGGATTTGCCAAATAAAGGTAATTCTACTGAGACTTCCACTACTTGATGGACCTAGCTATCCCTACTGGAAAGCAAAGATGAAAACTTTTCTAAAGTCTATTGATAAGAGAGTTCGGCTAGCAGTTGTAAATGACTAGACCCCACCCACCGTTGAATCTGATAAGAAAACTATTTTAAAAACATCATATCAATAGTATAAAACTGATTTTGAAAATTGTGGGTGAAATAGCAAAACCATGAATGCCATCTATAACGATGTCACAGCTAAAGAGTTTTGTCAAATCTCTAACTATGAAATCGCTAAAGAGGCATGAGATATTTTACAAATTACTCATGAAGGTACCACAACTTTGGGAATAGCTAAACTGCAGCGATTGACTTCTGCCTTTGAAAACTTGAAGATGGATGACGATGAATCTTTTGATCAATTTTATATTAAAATCAGTGACATTGTCTACTCTAGTTTTGATCTTGGTAAACAAATCTCTCCTTCTAAAATTGTTCAAAAAATTTTAAGGTCTTTAGCAGAAATATTTCAACTCAAGGTTACGGGACAATTGAAGAAAGTAGGGATGTAGACTCTATAAAAGTTAAGGATTTAGTTGGTTTACAAACTTACGAAGCTAATTCTCACCAACCTAAAAAGAACAAAAGCTTAGCTTTGAATTTTATTAAGCAAGCATGATTGAAGCTAGTGATAATGACTCTAACATGGGTCCCGAAGAGATGGTTGTTGTCAAAAAAATTTCAAAAATAGACAACAAGGCCAATCTTCTTCTTTTGATAAAAAATAAAGCTAAATCTTTTGATAAAATTAAGTTTTCGAGAAAAACAAATAAATCTAGTCAAAAACAGTGCTTTAAATGTCATGACTACGGACATATTATACAAGACTGTCCCAATAAGAAGAAAAATAAGGAAAGCAGAGTTTTGACTGCCACGTGGAGTGATTTTGAGACAGAAGAAGATTTTGATAAGAAAGATAGATCTGAGAACTTCATAGCCTTTGCTGCATCAGTCTCTGAGGTAGTTGAGTCTCCATCAAAGCCCCAAGAAACCAATAAATCTAATGATTTTGATGATTTAGTTGGGTCTTCAAAACTTGTAGAGGGAGAATCTGGTGATGAAGAGTCGAGTGAGCTCCAATTGGCCTATGATCAACTTTATCAATAATACAATAAGTTGACAAAAGTAAATGTCAAGCTGGAAACAAAACTGAAGAAATTATTAGATGAAATTGAAGTGTTGAAAAAGAAAGCCATTGATGCTTAAGCTGAAATCAACCAATTGAAGACTCGCCAATTAACTTTAACCGATAAAGTTAAATTCCTTGAGCAAGATGCACATGATAGAGAGGAGATCAAAAGATCTCTAGAAGAAAAGGTGAAGAAACTTGAATCCAAGCTTACAAAGACAAATTTGTCATTCAAGAAGTTCAACAATGGTACTCATTTATTAGAAAGAGTATTGAAGGATCAAAGGAATGCTTGGGATATGCGCGGACTTGGGTATGAAGATCAACCATCTAGTTCAAAGCAAACCAAGAAGCAAATCAAGTTTGTGCATTCGGGTAAGTATGATCTATCAAAAGATGATGATTTTATCTCACATTCTGTTCTTATTTGTCATCATTGTGGTGTTAAGGTTCATATCTTACCTTATTGCCCTAGTTTGGAGACTAAGCATGTGCCTTCTAAAATTATCACTTTTCATGTGAAGCCTAAGAATCCTAAAGAAATTTAATTTTCTAAATTTAATCCTGTTTGTCATCACTGTGGTGTGTTTGGTCATATTAGACCTTGTTGCCGCAAATTGAATAGGGTTCTTAGATCTTATACTCATCAACAACCTATGAATCACTATGAGAGGTCGAAAAATCATATTAGAGTCCTTACTCAGCATGTGAATAGATTTGTTACAAAGCCAAAGCAGGTTTCCAAAATCATGGTCATAGAAGGAACCACAATTCTATAGCAAGACCTAAGACTACACCCAAACCTCACGAGTTTATTGATAAACCTAATATGAATGTTATTTAGGTGAAAAAATATGATTTGGACTCCCTGAGAACCCCTAAGACTTTTGTACCGGCGAGTCTTGTTAAGTGAAGGCAATATATGACATAGCCTAGGATGTGTTATCATGTGTATTTGTTTTCCTAGTGCTATGGTCATTTTTATATATTTTTTTTGTTTGATTTATTAGAAAATAAAAAAATAGAACTTTCAAAAAATACCAAAAAGATTTTTGTTTTGTTCTATACTTGCACAATCATTGGTTCAAATATTCTCTCATGAGTAGATTGATATGCATGTTTTTTTTAGATTGAATCTTGTGTGCATAATTACTTGCATAAATGTGAATCAATGGTTTTGGTGATCTCTATTATATTAATAACTCGTGTTGATTTAAAATCACACTTCTTGAGACTTCTTAGAATCTGAAATCCCCTTTTATGATCGTTTTAGCTTGTTATACTATTGTTGAATATTTGGGGATTATCTCATGCCTAGATTGACATTTTGTTGATTCCATCACTCATCACTATCTTTTTTTATGAAAAAGGCTACCAGTGAGTGTGAGTACAACTATCATTATTATGTGACAAGAGGAGAAAACTACCTAATTAGGAGTGTGAAAGCCACCATATCTTCATTTCTTAATGTTACCATTCTCGGACAGATAGGGTTGGAATTCCATTGAAAAGATTGAGGGGGAGTCGAAAAAATTGAGAGTATGGGATGAGACAGGTTTGACCTCTAGGTGTACTGATCTACAAGCTATGTTTACGTGGTATATTAGTTTAGATCACTACTAGGATCTAAATTCTCATTGGTCTCTATGAAATTGACGTTTACACCACTACATTGTCATTGATATGCTCTTGACCATCTTATGACTAATTGTGCTTATTCTTGTGTGGTTTTATGCGTGTTTGATATTGATCTTTTCATGCTAAGTCGTACCTTGATATTCATGAGTTTATATTTACTCGACTTTGATTGATCATGTCTATTCAGGACTCTTAAAGTATGAAAAGTTCACTGGTTTCACAATTTTTTTTAAACGGGGCTTTTCTGCTTCTGTGGATAGACTTCGCTCGAGCGAAAAGGATCGAGAGTGCTTCGATTGTCTTCGATACCTTTTGCTCCAATGACGCCAAATTCTGGGCAATTTTCTTTTAAAAGGCCATAAAGCTCTTTTTTTCCTATTTTTTTTATTTCGCGAGAGCGAAGGAAGGTGATAGGGGTGTGGGTTATTCTAGGGCTTCATTCTACTTCGGCTAGGAGATTACACCTTCAATCTTGCTTCGATTCTTCCAATCTCGGTAAGCTTTTCTCCTTCTCCTTCGAATTTTGTTTCGGATTTCATCCTCATTCCAGCCCTAGGTTTTTGATTTTGGGTATTGGTTCTCTTGGCTTGGGTTTTGCTTAGTTTTTTGTAATTGCCTAGGGATTTTGCTTGAATCCCATCTTGTTGAGTTATGATCGACTCCATGGCTCCCAAAACCAAGAAAGCTCAACCCAATACTTCGGTCCCGTTGTCTCCACCTTCTAAATTTCGGCCTGAGTTAGAGGCTTCCAATTTGTACTCTCAAGTGTTTAGGCATCAAGCAGTTGGGGTTGAGAGGGTCATCACCCTAAGTGATCTACCCAAAACTTTTGTTAAGGATGAGATTGTCAAAAGGCATAGGCTGGAGTGAATGTCCTTACTGGCCATTGTGCTTGTGAGAGAATTTTATGCCAACATCTATGATATTGAGAAGAAATCTGGGTCCTTCAAGTCCTATGTCCAGGGAGTTTTTAGTCTTCACCATTCCAGACATTTGTAAATATCATGACCTCACTCGCCCTCCCTCTACTATTTTTTCATGTGAGGATGAGTCTCAAAGTCCTTCCTTAAAGACCATTGCTCGTGCTTTGAGGGTTGATGAAGGTGATTGGCCTGGTTCAGTGATTCCCCAAGCCCTATTGAAACCTCTTTACCATGTCTTGGACCACTTTGTGTGTCATAACACTGCTCCGAGTTTGCATAGTTCTGAGTGTCCTGAAACCTGTTGTCGCCTCATGCATGCCACAGGCACTAGTGTTTCCATCGACCTACCCCGCCTCATGTTTGATAACATCCTTGAGGCTACTGCTGATCGGTCTACCCGTCCCCTTTTACCTTTTAGTATTATGATCTCAAAATTTATTGTGGGTCATGACATTGTACCAGGCACTAATGAGGTGAGACTCTACCCCAAGAGATGTATCTCTGCTAGTACTATGAAGCTTGGGGATGCATAGATTAAAAGCAGAACTCACTCTGCTGCAAGTCTCCAAGAGCCACTCCTTTAGCCACTGATCTTGCAGTTGTTGTTGATGAGGCTAGACATTTAGCTGCTCCTCCTACAGCTTCCTCCGATGTTCTTAAACGTCTGACTAAGATGAAGGAGCACCATTTGTACATTGCTGAGAGGGTAGACTATGTGGCACAGCATCAGAAGATCGAGTTAGGTGCCATTCGCGAGCTCTTGACCAAGAAGCAAAAGGAGCAATCGGATTTCCAAGCCACCTTCACTAGCTTGCTGGGTCGTTATCGTTGATAGTTCTTTTTATAGCTAGTTTGGTGGTTGTTGACATTGTTTTGGATGCTTTAGACTTGTTCATGCTTCTTTCCCTAGCCTTATTTTGATATTACTATGATGATAGCTAGTGGTTCATTTTGATGGATGACTATCTTTTGCTTTCCAATTGCTTATATTCCAGTACTTTGTGCTTTGGATTTCTCTTTTGGATAATCATTCTAATGTGTTGGATTGTTATTTCTCTCCCATGACGCTATCTTTGTCAATTTGTTTCAAAAAGGGGGCAGAATGAAGGTATGCCTTGTGTACTTGATGTTTTGTTGAGTTTTGTCTTATGCAGGTGATTGTGATCCTTGAAGGTATATCCTAATTGCTTGATGCTTGTGGTTGGGTTCAATTATAATGTCTTTATTTCTATGTAACCCAATATGTTTTAGACTACGTTGTTTTGTCATGAAATTGTCAAAGGAGGAGATTGCAAACTTATGTAATTGACGAATTTAGTGATATTTTTTATTCCTTGGCAATTTCTTCCTTTCAAGTTGAAGACTTGAAGAAAGATTCAATTTGGATACCATTCAATACCTTTGAATTGAAGATACTGAGAATGGTGAAAATCAAAGCACTTTAATACCTTTCGATTGATCTAGATAGCTTTCGATCGAAGATTCAGATACTGTAGAAAAACAGGCTTGTTCAATAGTTTTTGATAGACTTTGATGGCTTTCGATCGAAGATGCTGCGAGTGTGAAGTTTTGACAGACTGACTCGATCAATTTAGAACGAGTTCGCTCAAGGTAGTCGCAAAAAACACCTGCAACCTAATCATCTTTTTTCACCAGATTTTCCCGTTCAGTATCTGGAGTTTGGAAAAGTATTTTACATAAAGATAGTTTTATTGGCCACACTAACTACAATGCAACATTAACTTGTTAAGTAGTTGCATCATATAGAAGTCCTCTACTTCTAACAGGAAGTGACTGCAATTATATTGTAACACTCCCTCCATCACCGCCCCAGCCCCCTTCCCTTCCATGAGTCTGAAATGTTCCATTAGTATTGGATCATGTCAGGGTTTGACACATGACAGCTATTAAAACACATTCTAGGGCACACATTTAAGCCCATAGCCAAAATATTGGATTATGTCAGGGTTTGACTCATGACAGCTACTAAAATACTTTCTAGTGTAATCATTTAAGCCCACAGCCAAAATTCATACAAAGTACGAATATATTGGGAACATCTAATTCAAGACAACCCTACAGCCAAAATAAACTCGTGGGTCATATATGTAATATGAGCTGGCAAATTCTAGAAAAGCATTAATTTCACATACAAATGCTCATAAATATGTACAGAAATATAAATACACAATCGCAGATACAAGCATAGAAAGGACCAATCGGACCAGACCTTGGAACCCCTTGTCAATGGTGGTTCCGGAAACATGAACCAAGTCCCCTTCTTTAAAGAGCTCCTCAAAAACTAGCCTCTGGTTGGGCTCGACCCCAGGAGCAGTTAAATTATATAGATATATATATATATATATATATATACATATATTCACATGCTGTGCTACGAACATTACGGCCATTATACTGTTTACACAGTAACCCAATATAGAAAAATTAAAAGCTGAAGGCAATCGAAACAGAGCTAAAGAGTATGAATTGGGTATTAACCAGTGCTAATTTTCACAAATTAGCTCCTTATTAATCCAATAGCATTCAATTTCACATATAAACACACACAGGTATTAACTAATACATAGATATTCGTAAATATAAACGTATAAAGGAAGAGAAGGCGGACCTTGAAACCCCTTGCCAATGGTGGTGCCGGAAACATCAACCAAATCCCCTTCTTTGAACAGCTCCTCCAAAACTAGCCTCTGGTTGGGCTCGAACCCGTCGATGGACTGCAACCGAAACTCTTGGAGGTGGCGCAAGGGGATGATACTGGACTTTTGGAGGTGACCCATCTCGGGCTTGGTGAGCTTCCGGTCCCGTACCCTCCGGTACCCGACCTGGACTGCATTGTAGCCGTCGGTGGCCTCGGTCTTGACCTGGGTCACAATGTTGCCCTCTTTGAAACCAACCACCGTGACGGGGACAACAGTACCGCCGGGCTCAAAGAAACTCATCATGCCTAATTTGGTCCCCATGACACCAATTCCAGCCTCCATGGACATTGCAATCGGGGTACAAAATTTGACAATCTTTCTAGGTTTTTGGAATTTGGTGAGGGTGACAGAGGGACCGAAGAGTGATGAAGACGAACATCGGAGAGAGGAATAGTGAGCGCGAGGTGGAAGAATCAAGGATGATGAGGATAAGGAGGAGGAGGGGGACGAAGGGCAGAGCTGCGTTTTTGTGGACGATGAGATTGTTCCGGCGGAGGGCAGCGAAACGGTGGCCATGTTTGAGCGCTAGAGGGAATTGAAGAGAAGAAGTGTGGGAGAGACAGCGCTTTTCTTATCCACACTGGAGATGGGGGTAAGAGGCAGGTAGGATCTGGTGCTCTTTGGAACACCGTCTTTATCATAAAATGATCATTAAAAGTCTAAGAGAAATGGCTAGTAGCTGCAGTTGGCGTGGTCAGTCGTTCATGGATCATCACGCTGTGTGATTGCGGCGTGTCTATGATCCTTAAACACTTACACCGAAAAATATAAGTCATTGGAAAGAAGGAGGCCATGACCCATGATACTTTTTTTTTTTTTTTTTTTTGGCAGAGAGAATAAAAAATAAAAAATCATTGTGAAATAGAAGCAAAAAGGTAAAAATAAAAAACTAAACCTGTGGCATTATGAAACGTCAGTCATGATACAAAAACGAAGATAAAAATAATAAAAAATAACTTCATAATTTATCTTGTAGAAAAAAATTATGTAAGTAATATTTATGTTTTTAACGGTACTATTACTATTATAATTTTGAAATATTTACATTTTATTTTATTGTGATTTGAGCCAAACTTAAAAGACTATGTGATTTAAAAGTGAATAAACGATCCCTTGTAGTTTGGACTAATATACAAAACACATGAAAAACATTAGATTTAACTAAAATTCTATCATAGGATATTTTTGTTATTTTATATCTTCAAACTAGAACATTAAAAAGACAATTTAATAAAATAAAATAAAAAATTCTTGAAAGTTAACCCTTTATTATGACATGAAAAGGCCAAATTGTCTTTTAGATATTTAATTTCGAGAGATAAAATAATAACAATATCTCAATAACAAAATTTTTGTTAAATCAAACAGTTTTCATTCATTTAGCAGACAAGTTCAAATCACAGATGGTCATCTTATTTGAGGTCAAACCACAACAAAGTAAAGTGTAATTACCTCTATAATTTTTACTCTTTTATGTAGTAGTGTGTCATATATTGTAATATTTAAATTTTATTAATAGTAATTTGTATTACCCCAACACTAAAAATTTATCATACCTCAAATGTTCAGCCGTTCTACTCTCAATCTCTTATATACTTGCTTATTGCTTCTACATTCATTAATAATTGTTGTACATGCACAAATAACATTTGAGTTGTAATTGTAAGAATTTATACTGGTGAATAGGTACTTCTAATCAAATGTCTCTACAAATGTATCAGTTAAGTTTTTTTGTTTTTATTGTTTATGCGACAAGGTGTTCAGATTTTAGATCAACTACTCTATTAAATTTATATAAAGCAATCGTCCACATATATTCTGTAAATTTCAAACATTATTATATAAATAATGATTGATCATAAAAAAGCATGGAGAGAGATCGCATTTGAGACTTTGAGCTTAGTCAACCGCTGGCCAGCCCTTGTGACTGTACATGTTATCTAAAATTTGTGGCCTTTTTACGTTGGTGCTATATGTATGAAATATTAAAGTTTTGTGGTGCTTTCATTTAAATATATTTGAAAAATAAAAATTATAACTTCTAAATAGTTAAAATCAATGTAATTTTAAAATTTATCAGTGATATAAATATAATATTAAAGATTAATAGTGACAAAATGTCGGCCTGTCAAATTATTTTATTTCTTTGACTGACTATAATGATAGGACTATTTATTTTATTATTGTACCCTTACAGCAAAATTATTGTACATGATAATAAAGTAAAATTAATCCTATATGATTAGATAATTCAAATTATTCATGATGTTCACTTTGAGCCGTTAACGAACAGATCTATGTACAGTCAATAACTCATTATTTTAGTGATTATTTATTAAGTTGTGAAAACTTGAAGTGCGATTAACTTCTTATTATGTTCGATAGCTAGTTTATTAAAGATTTTTACTTTGATTAGAGGTTTTGAAATTTTTTACTATATGATTAGTATATTAATATTGCGAGAGTGCTCTAAACTCATTTATGCCAGCGAGTATAGTGGGAAATTTTTTTTAAAATTTACTTAATATTTTTACTAAAAAAGAAAAAATCACTTCGTCTGAAAGAAGTACCTAAAAGGGAGTGTAATTATGAAAAAAAAAAAAAAGAACAAAAGAACTTAACATATACATAAAATATTAAGTGAATTAGTAATTGGTGTACATACAAAAAATAACAAAAGAAAGATTATGTTATATAAAAATAAATAAAAAAGGGTGATTTGACTCTGCAAAAGTCAGTGTCAGAAGTGGGAATTCAAAGAGTGATGTTATTTTCTCTTTCACTTGCTATCTACCCTTGATATGGAAGCTCAATAGAGCGACGGTCATAAAGTGATTGTTTAATCGGCTGCATTTAGCATTTCTCAAATTCTAAATATCATTATTAAGATTGATATTACTAACGTTAAAATAACAATTGTTATTATTATTATTATTATCATTATTCAGAACAATATTGACTAAAAACATTATCAATGCTAGAAGAAAAGAAATTGGAGACCCAATGGACAAATCTTCAATGATACAGGGCATAGTAGAGGACTCATCAATTACATAGACAGAAGGCAAAAATAATTATGGAAATAGTACCTAAAAATAAGTATATTATCTTTTCAGTTAAGTTTTTATGGGCCAATTAATAAGAAACAGATAAAATATTTCCTGCTTTATGTCACAAGCAGACAAAATCATGCCAAATAAAGTATATTATTTTCGAAGTCCGTAATTTTTCAAGAGAAAAAGAAAAGGTAAATGAAATTACCTATGCTTATTCATTTTTCTCTAAGTAATCAAATAAAAAATAAATTTTTGAGAAATGCCCGTTCGTTTCATTACCATTTTTTAAACCTAACCAACTAAAAGTATGAAATCGGCGTTTTAGTTTTCCGGGTAATTCCACCAAAAACTGGTACTTTGTTTGGTGAGGTTTGGAAAAGTGAGAAGAAAATTACTAGATATTTGTCAAGAAATTAAAATCAATTTTTTCGTTTGATTACATATAAAAAAATAAGTTCCAAACACAATATGACTCAACTCAAATTAAAATGAAGCAAATATTCTTGATTAATAGTAAATCTCAGTAGAGTGGACCTTCAGAGAGAACAGTGCTAGTGTTTGGCTTTGAGATTATGAAAATGTTTCTCTTTGGTTAAATGCAACTAACTCAGTTGCAAACAAAAGGAAATACTGTAACCCAGCACAGTTCATTTCCTCTACAGTCTACGCCCCATTTTCCACACACTCTCAAACCAGTGATGTGCAAATACAAACTCTAACATAACCCAAAATATCCATCAGATGTATACTAAGGGCAGCTTTTATTTCACTGGATTTAGGAAAGTGGGAATGCAAAGACTGCCAATAGAAATGCTAAACTCACCATTATCTTGAGGTCTACAGGCTAAACTCATCGAGTTGACTTTCTACATAATCTAGACACACCACCTTCTAGTTCTCTGTAGATCTATTTCTTTTGTTTATAAACTCTTCTCAAAGGCTTTCACTGTCTGCTACATTGAAGAGCAACAGAGAAAAATGAAGAAGGCTCTAGGAAATAAGTTCCAGTTCTCGAAACAGCAATGAACGTCAAGAAAATTTATATAACTGGTTGCTCTAACGGTAATGTTCGTCTTCCATACAAAAAGGAATATATAATAGGAACAAAACCGAATCAAAGACGTATGCCAAGACGCACTGCAAAGCATCGCATGTTACAACATGACATCTTGCATCTTATCATTCTTTCACTGGTGTGGAACAAGAAAAATTTAAGAATCCTTTTTATATATCCCTAGGGTCAGTGATCTCCTGGAAATTGAAATGGAAAAAGTCAATGAAGTTGATTATAGTTAAATTCAAATAAATTTGCATAAGAAATTAGTAGGAAAACAAATGGAATCTGATAAAGGAATAGAATTTAATCACCTTATTTTGAAGTACCACTCCGTCAGGTATTTCTAATTTTATCCCAGATTTTGTGGTGACGGCAACTTTGCCCTTCAAAAACAAACAATCAAAGGATACAAGATGTAAAAGAAACAATTCACTAAAATAAATTTTAACTCAATTCCATACATATTTTGGAAAACTGGTAAGGAAAGCCCTGAGTTAAGCTAATAGAAGGGTTATCTTATGACTGTCATGCATGTATCTTCGCATCCAATTATTTTGAATAATATAGCACATCATTGCACATGCAGAAAACGTATTGTGTAAATGGTCATCTAGTTTTGCACACAAATTGCAAATTCAACAGAAAGATAATAAGAAATTTACTAAGTGTGAACACTTCTAGAGATTTTCTTCTTTTTTTTTTCCTGCCGGGGGCCTGGCGGGGTGGGGGGTGGGGGATAGAGAATAGTGTGAGTTACCAAATCATAATGGAAATGCTCCATTTGGTCGCCTGGGACAAAATGGACAATTTGTCTACACCAGAGGGACAATGATACAGTCAACTTGATGTGGGACCCAAAAGAAGACGATAAATTGATCGATAATTTTCTTTGGCTAGTATTATTAGGAGTGGTTCAGATAGTGTCGCTATATTGTCCTTCTTAATGATAGGATTTAAGCTCTATTAGGTATCTATCTTAGGAAGGAAGAGTTTTACAAGGTTTCTCCGAGTTATTACACTTTTCTTAAGCTGATAAATAGAACATATTGCTGAAAAACTTATTTGGTATCCCAGATATGAATAAAATTCAAAATTGATTGATAGATTTTCAAAGAAATAATGGGGAATTTAACCCACTACATGTGGCTAAGAGAACCTTCCACAACCTGAACATGTAATTGTTAGCAACAGATGAGAAAATGGAAAAAAATGGAAAAGTCACAGGGTACTCCAACCAGCTGTGTCTGGGTTAACTTCACTGTATCTACCCAAATGCATTTGAAGCTGTCTTCCCCTTAAAGTAGGGAAGGATGAAACAAGAAACACCCCAATAAAGCAGTGTGAAAATATGCACGAGCATATCTGATACCTTGAGGGCTATGGCAATTCCAAACCAAACATCACCCATCACCTTCAAGCTATCAAGCTCAATGATGCTAGGAATCGACTTTAAACGACTCTGGAAGTCACTAAGCTGCGAACAACGGAGCAGAAAACGAAAATCAAACACCACAATCATAAAAGGTAAGGCACAAGATTGCTCAAGTAATTTTCACCTTTTCAAATTCAGGTCCTATTTCAACAGACGGATTGCCAGGATTTGTTCTAGCACTGTTTCGGGTTAGAATGCCTTTGGCATAGGTGTGCAGATCTGACTGCATAAGAAAGCAAATAATGCAATAAATACATGTAAAAGCCTTGAATAAGAACCCATGGGCATGAAGATATAACAAAGACAGGCCTCAGAGTAACCTGGACAAGAAGTAAATCTGATGTTGTCATCATTGGTTGGGAGTGAGATTGTGGAACATTAACACCAATTGCACGATCGAATAACTGGCTCAAATATAAAGGTGGAATAGTAATCAACATTTAACAGTAGAGTATACAAGAAGAATTCGTGCATTGATGATGAATACCTGTATGGGTGAAATAGCTGCTGTGTCTTGCAAAAGAATTTCATCAGCATTCACTTTCTAGGAACAAAAATAAGTTTGTATCATATTTCCTTAGCTTTAACATCAGCCTCAATAAAAGAGAAAGCTATGATACCTTTGAAACTGGATAATTTTCCACATTTAGTGCATCAGTTCCAACAAGGCTTTTCACAGCCTTCAGATTCACCCACCTGTACAAAATAGCATTGATCTAGATTTCAAGTATATTTGGTAGTGTACATAAGAACAATTAAACCAGAGGACATACTTCACTTACAAGTTACCCATATCGGAGAGTTTGAACTTCTCCAGAGACTTGAATTTAGTAGCCAGGACCAAACACAAAGGAGTGTGATCAGTTAGATATAAAAAAATAAAAAATAAAAAATGACTGATAATCTCATGAGGAAACAGTTCCCTCATAAAAATCCAACTCAAAAATGGAAAGATCATCATTTTTTTTTTTTTTGGGTGGGGGCAAGTGAATTGTCAGGCATCTATGCAATTTCTGAGAGCTGCCTCATATAATGAGAAGCACAATATCAGTCGAGACTATAATCACATACACAGTAGATAAACTTATTCACCATGTGTCAGTGACTAATTGTCTACCCATCCACTTCATTGTATTCAGCATCAATCAACGAACTTCATGTCCCAGGTTGTAAATCTGGCCCATGATTAGGTTGAATTTGAATCCATCATCCTGGTCTTAAATACAATTGAATTATAAATGTGTGCTCAGTAACTTTCAGGTTGGATTCTTAGTTTGTCCAAATGGCAGCCTCTTCTAAATGTTTTCTATAGATTTTCAAATAAATTTCCACGTAATCTTGCAGTCTAAATCATCAGCCGTTGCTTACGAACATCCTGACAGAAACCTAATGATCCTAGGGCAATACCCCAAATTCTGTACAATATTGCTAGCCAATAGAAAATCCGCACAATCCACAGTTGAAAATGTAACCCCAAAATTATGATGCCGTTTAGTGTTTAATGTTCCTTTATCTATCTATTTATTTTATAAGGTTGGATTAACTTTGGATCATCTCTGCATCCCATTTCCCTCTGTTCTGTTGCAGCTTTCCCTTCTCTTTCTAACTTTTTTGCTGTCCTCTTCTTCTCTATTCTTTCTTTCTCTGTTTCTTTCCCTGCTATGGATTTGTGCCAATATTTCTGTTCTCTCACTTGGTGGACCAATTGGTGGCAGTGAAACCTTCCTGACAGCTTGCTGCTTCTCTCTTTGGTTCACAGAGGCATGACTTCACTTATACGGTGAGATTGTTCCATTATACTATTCTTTCTAAATGTCCTTTTCCAACTTTCCCCTCGACGTAAGCCGAAATACCTTGATTCCCAGCTGCTGAGTGTCTCACAGAATTGATAAAAATGTTGTTTTGCAAGGAACTTGAATTGTATTCTTGAAACTGGTACAACTTGAAGTCCATGAATTTGGTTGGCCTTCTAAATATTTCTCACTTATTATTTGGGGCTGACTGCTCTATCTAGTTAGAGTCTCTTTTTAAAGATCTATTTGCTCACTTTGTGGTGTTCAGGTTCTATTCTCATAAAGCTCTCTAATTTTATGTCCCTCAGCAGCATTTATTAAACCTATTACTAAATTAAATGGTATCAGAGCTTAGGATTGCAGTGTTTTCTCACAAAATTTTGCATATTAGATGCTTGGTAGAGTCCTGTCAAAAAATTTTACTTGTTTAGGACCATATTTGGTGTCTTAGGCTTTAGGCGTCAATTTAGCTTTACCTTCAAATCTAGTATCTAAAATTTAAATCTGACCCGACAATTACTTTAGCCACTTGTACATTAAACATTTACATTACCATGCCACGATTTGGTATTGATTTATGAAAATAAAACATTAGGAATTAAAAAGGCCACCAACCTGAAACTTCCTTTCATGGGAACTAAGGATGCTCCCTTCGAAATCAGGTGAATTGTTGGGAGTCACCTATACAATTGCGAATATTAGAAAGAGTTTGGAGTCAAAGAGGTAAATGAGTAGCAACCACATTATGATACCTCCATACAGTATTGAATCCTGTTCTGGATAAGATGATTTAAAATTTTTGAAACACAAATTAAGGAGCACACTCAAAAAAATGATTCACTCCTTCCTATAGATGTACTTTGAAGATCAACATTATCTCAGTAAAACCTACAATATTTCACATAAAAAACAAGTATACTAGAGTCAATCACTGTTCCCAACGTCACAACAAGAACATACTCCTTACCCTGGAAAACAAGTCGAAGAAGTTTAGTCACGTGTCATAAACATCCATTTCTTATTAAAATAAAGGGTATAAAATCAAATGGCAAGATTAGATCACGAACAGCATAAAATGTCTACCTGCAACAATAATGCATCAAGTGTACCACTGCTCTTCAAGGAAAGGAACAACTCACTGTGATCAAAATGATACCTTCATATTTGCACGACAAAATTAGGTGAACAGATGAGAGGTAAGTCAATTGTGCCATGTGGAAACATGCAAGAAGAAAAAGAAACCCCCAACATGGTTATCAGCTAAGAAGCATAAAAACAGATGCAGGTACGGATACAACTCCGGACACGGCATTTTCAAAGAATAAGGATAAGGATACGGAGGAGGAAATTTTGCAAAAATATATTTTTTATTTGCTATGGATATGAATGTAAGATCTATAAACCACCAAACACAAAATGAAAACAACTAAACAAATTCACAATTATAATACAATAACTAACAAGTTAAGAATTTGAATAATTGGATTGGGGTGTTTTACGTTTTGGTATTTTTAAAGTTTTGAAATGTATAAATTTGCCACTGTCTAATACTTTTAATAATAACATTCAACCTAGTTGTGTCCCAAAATGTGTCCAGCTAAGGGACATTTGTGTCCTCGATGGGTCAAGAACTTGTCCATTGAATAAAGTATTCATATAAATATTGAACACGCCATTTTGGGTGTCCGACACGTGTCCCAGTTTATCCAAAGAGTATTTGTGTCTTATACATGTCCGACATGCAAATAGCACTCTAAACAGAGTATCCTTGTGTCGCGACCAAGGGCCCATATGATACAATATTATCTGCTTCGAGCCTTGACCCGCACAGCTTTAAAATGCATTGTACTAAATATGCCTACATATAAGGCACTTTACTTCAACTTTACCGGGCGATGTGGGAGTCAGCACTATCTCACCCCACTTAAGAGGTCTTATTGGTTTGCAACCCCTCACTTTACCCCACTTAAGGGTATGAAGGTCTTGGGCATAGCACCGTGCTTCCTAGGTTCTCAAGTGATTACTAGCAATGCATGCGGCTAGTTGGTGGAGACACATGGTAACTAGATCAAAAGTACAAGAAATCAACAAAGTAGCAATGGCATTAGAACAAAGAGCCAATCACCCCCCATTCCCATCCCATGGCAACCAACCTCACTCCAATCCCTCCACTAAAAGAAAACCAAAATCATAGATTGCCATTTCTTCCTCATTTTCTCCTCTTTCTTTCTCTTATCCAAATTCCCCACCCACGACGCCAACCATAGGTCCATAGCCCATGGCATCAACTACAATAACCCATGATGGAACCACGACTACAATAACCCTAATGGAAGCCACCCGAACCTCCACCTCTCACCACAATCGCTCCACTACTCACAACACCGCCACTTACCATGGCACCACCACTCACCGTGGCACCACCACCTTCATCCTAACCCATACTTTGTAACCGTCATCAGAACCTCAAACAAAACCCACCTCAAACCTCAATCTTCAGCAACACCCTCATTCAAACCCAACAACACCTTAATTAAAAAATCCAGCAGTGGGGAGCATTGGTGGCCAGCTGTGGTGATTGGAGAGAGGGTTTGAGGGGATGAGAGTGAGAGAGAGACAGAGAGATCCACGAATGATCCAACGGCGGCTGTACTGTTTTCTTTGTTTAGTAACTTAATTGTTTTAAGTGTGTTTGTCCAAGGGCATTGTCGTCACTCAACATATTAAATTAATGAACAGTACTCTCCATGATTTTTACAAAAGCCCAAAGGCTGGGTTTATCCTGCTTCTGGCTTTTGCGCTTTTTGCCCAAAAAGCCAAATAAATCCTGTCACCAAGTGGGAATGGGCTTCTCGGAAAAGTTTAAGCCGAAAAGCTGGCAAAAAAGCCATACCAAACGGGCCCATATGGACATTGTAGATTTTGAACAAATAAACAATAATTTAGGAATAAGAGTATCTCTAGTTTTGTACTAGTATGAATATCTTGAAGTATCACTAAGAGAATCTTCAGTACTTACTTCATAGCAGATTTGAACAATTATAGTCTATTAACATAGTGGGAAAGTAGTAATTCACAGCATGTATAAGCCACTTCATTAAAGAAAGTGGGAAGACAGTTCACTTACTGGACAAAACTAATAAAACGCTAACGACAACAGGACCAAAATAGAAAAACTAAAAACTAGAAAAGAAAATAATATATTACTTCTTATCATGCCCATTTCAAGTTCCAGATACATATAAAGTGATATGCCCAAGGAATAGGGAAAAAAACATGTCAAAATGCAAAGAGGGATGTACGATTCGTCCTCACTGTCCCGTCCATTGTGGACTGGGTGACTTTGGCTTTGTATAAAGCAAAATAGGTTGTTTAAGTCACAAAAGTTTCATTTCAAAATCTTGAAACACAAGACAAGAATCATTCATCATATAACAAACCTGGTAAAGAGTATGAATATCAACATTTTTCTTGGAATATTTCTCCACCATCTTCATTTTACAGGTACAGCAATTAGGCCCTACAAACATCTTAGGTCAAGAACTCAAAATGTGAATGGCAAAAATTCAGTCACCTTTAGGGTACCATCATGTGTTCTGATTGTGTTCATCAAAATCAAGGGCACAGTACATCCATGCTTAGAATTGAGAAGCTGCAAAAATTGAACCAATGGTTTTCAGAAAGGCAAGATTAGACAACAAAAACAGTATACAACAAGAAAAACCAAAAGCCTTCCTCAATCTGGTTAACAATCAAATCCAAATATGTCAATCCATTGCAAACTTCAATGGAAGACCTGAATGCAAAATAAAGGTGCAGAAAGATAGGAATATCACAGTAAAAGCAACTATAAAAAATTTAAAACAAACTATAAGTGAGGCACTGAACAGTTAATACTCTTTAATGAAGCTTCACTTGATATGTAAATTTTAGAAAAGAGTAAATATTCATGTGTCCAAAATAGTATAGAATACAAACAAGTTGCTAATTTAGCTAGCAAAACAAAATGCTATACGATATCTCGACACAAGCATACTTATAAAAAAAAATCTAGACATTAGCATTCCTCAATAAATTCCACAATTCTAGAACAGATAACAATTTTACCATTCAGTTTCGTTCGGATAATAAAGAAGGATTTGCTTAAGCAAAAACAGATCATTACAATTTACGAAGTAATTAACATCTTTTTAAACCAGGTGAAAGGTAAAATTGAATGAAGTAACGTCACTTATCGGTTTCTTCTCTGTTCTACCCATATGATTGAAAGTACTAATAAAGTATGTGAAATGTAAAATTAAATCAACATGTCAGAATATTACTACTTTTTGAATAAATATCTATCAATGAGATCAGCCACCAAACAGCAAAAGACACTCAACAGAAGGGTGCCAACTGCACTAGTGCTAGCAGTGGGAAGCAACAATATATTGTTCCATTAAAGGAAATATAATCCATTAAATGGATTAATATGATTACAAATAAAACGAGGAAAATGGTATCCGATCTTACAACACAAAAAGACCTAATAGCTCTAAGCTTCCGATTGTTTGAGCTACGTTAGAGAAAGTTAATAAGCTTGTAGACATAAATCCAATCAAAATTAAGGGATGGGCAATAGCAGGAATGTAGTTTTTTTCCCATGTTTTTTTCTGAGGGGGGAAGGAGGGGTATGGGAATGGCTCCACAGGACCCCACATATGTGGCCATCAATTCAGTAATCAATTGGTCCAACTGTCAACGAACTTGTATTTCATGGAACTACCGCATGGATTTGATAGACACCAATGCCACAAAAATAATAACACCATTCCTCATCAAAGTATAGGCACACTGTGTTTTATTTAACTCCCTCTATGTCTGTAGCCTCCTTAAGTCTAGAACTTGAGCAAAGCAGGTCACTCCCTAAACTAAAAACAATAGAAACAAAAACATAGGACAAGACAAGCAGTTGGCAGAACATAATGCATTCAAGTTCACAGATCACCAATATTAAGCCCTCAAGGCATGCAATTTATCTGTAAATGTACTCCCACAAACAATAAACAGGTGAGGACAATCCATGGATACATATCAAAACGCCCATCAGTTAACTTCTCTTTGGTTCTCTTTTCCTTTTTTCTTTTTCCTTGGGTTGGGGTGGGTGGGGGTGGTGGTTGGTTTTGTTTTTGGGGGGTGGGGGCGGAGATGGATGAGTGGGAGAGAGTAATGGAAAAAGATAAGAAAAAGTCATCTCCCCTTCAAGATGAGTGTTCTCTGCATTGAACATTCAAATATAAAATATGAACTCTCCATTCTTTTTGCAACATAAAACAATCAGAAAATTTTCTGGGGTGTCTCAGAAAAATACATACTTGGGACCATTGAAACCCATTTTTGTTCCCAAACCACCATTGAGCTTTAACACGACAAGCTTGCCCAAGAGCTTCTTGGTTTCCAAGGGATCTGCATTGAGAGCGTCCTCATAAGAGCACTGGAGCATGATGTAAAAACAATCAGGTTCTAGAGCCCAAACAAGATCAAAGATAAGTGAACAAACAACACTTCAAGATGACCAAATAATTACCATCAGAAGCAAGAGCTAGGCTTTCATAAGGAATAACGAAAATGTTTTCATTGTTCGCACTACTGGTCTTGATCTGCTTTAAAGTTTCAGATTCCTCTCTACAATGCACATTTCACCCAAATGAAAAACCAAAGTGAAAAATATTACAAAAGAAACTAAAGAGAGAAAATTAAGCTTAAAGGGTACAATTAAACACAAGAAGCAACAACTGAAATAAGAATCTCATGACAAAGTTACAAATATTCAAAAGCTCACTTCTTCAAAATGATACAACGTCAGAGGCACAGATACAGTAAAATGTGACATGAATAAGTCCACTACATTCTACAAGATTAGCATAAGCAATGAAACTAATGCAAATCAAGTGTACGATGCACAAATAATTTTTTTTTATAAATAAAGATTTTATTTAAGACCAGACACCGCAAGGGATGCGACCCATATACACCAGATATATTACAAAGAAACTATTAAGTCTAATAAAGCAAAAGAAGATTCACAGAAAACCCTTGATCCCCGCAGCTGAGAATCGCAGAAGTCCACCACTAACGCCCCTTTATTCCTAACAATGGCATGAAGATCTAGAAAAGCCATAGATAACCTCCTCACACTATTCACCCCACCAGAACTTTACTCTCCTCTCTTCGAGTACCACAAAACTAACATTTTGGAAAAACTCATGTCATCCATTTCTGATACCCTTCCACACACCAACTTTGTAAGGAGTCCTGACATCACTGGTGGTCTACCTGCTATCTCATAACCCATATTTACTTTGAACCACCATTTTCCAAAGATGCCCATCCTCCATTTCAAATCTCCACAACCACTTAGCCAAAAGAGCTTGATTAAATAGATAGAGATTACGAATACCCAAGCCCCTTATTGCAATGCTAAGTATACTTCGCAAGGTGGTATTTGAACTCATTTCTCAAGCCACAACTCAATAAATTCCGTTGAAGCTTTTCCACTCTTTCCGTTACTGACGTCGAAATTGTAAACAAAGACAAAATGAGTAGGCAAGCTGGACAATGTGCTCTTGATAAGAGTGAGTTTACCGCCTTTAGACAGGTATGACCTTTTCCAATAAGCAACTCTTCGTTCAACTCTAATATACCATCTAAAACTGAATTAGCCTTGAAAAATGAACCAAGAGGGAATCCCACATCCCACATAAGCAGCTGAAAGAGATCCAACTTTGAATCTCAAACAATCTGCCAAAGGCCCTAATATCCCCCACCTAGCTAACTAAAATAGACTCACTTTTGCCCATATTAACTCTTAGGCCTAAAATTACCTCAAAATAAATAAGAACACACCTAAGATGTTTGAGCTGCTCCTTATTAGCATCACTAAAGACAGAAGTATCCTAAAAAAACAAGAAAAAAAAAAAAAAAAAAGATAGAGATCAGCACTTAGAAGTAGACCCATCCCTGCCCACCTAAAACGATCCAATCATTCCTCTCAACACAACTCTACTTAACATCATACTCAAGGCCTCCATCAATGATAAATAAATAAGGAGATAACTGATCTCCTTGTCTCAACCGCCGTGAACTATCAAAAAACACTGAAGGCGAGCCCATCACCAACACCAAGTATTTTACATTGGAAACACAAAAAATAATCCACTTCATCCAACTATCCCCAAAAGCCATCTTTTCTAGTTAGAATAGAAGGAAACTTCAGTTCACATTACTTTTCTATACCAAACTTGCATGCCAACCCAAGGACTCGTATTAGGTTCTGGAATCAACTGCTTCATTCGCCAGTAAAACTGCATCCAAAAATTTGCCGCTCACCTATAAATGCATTTTCAGAATCAGAGATAATGCTATTTACAACTTGTGTTAATCTAGCTGGTAAGGCCTTAGCCGCTAACTTATACATGCAGCCTCCAAGTATAATTGGTCTAAAATCCTTTAACTCCTTTGCCCCTCCATTCTTTGAAACAAATCAATGAAAGTTGCATTCAAACTACTTTTGAAGAAGCCAATTTCAAAAAATTGGTGCATTATATCTCTTAAGAAATACTGTAGATTGATGAACTAACCTATCATAAACCTGAGTAGCAGATAAAACAAAGTGTACCAAAAAATTACTTAAATGACGCTCTGAAACCTATTCAGCAGTTCATAAAGCAATTCATTCCAAGGCAAACAAGCAGGTAATTCCTTATGTCATTCAGTCCTCCTCTCCTTATATTCCATTAGGCCTATTCATACTTTCTTACGATCCATCTTGATAAAATAAAGCTGAAATAAGATTAAATAACACAACATTCATATTGCAACGTAAAATGGTATATTAACACACATTCCACATTCAAAATAAACTAGTGTGCAACTGATTTTATAGTAATACATGAGAATTGAAGGAAGATAGACATTAGACACACTAAAACAGTTTCAGTTTTTGGATAACTCATCTTCAAATTCAGTTGACTTAGTTTACCAAATTCTACAAGACTACTATAGATGATGAAAAAATAGTTCAACAACAAGTGTATACTACTGAAAGGCTAAGAGTTCTCACGTAATTCAAACTGCGTAACAGGCAAGGACTGAAACACCAAATAAGAATTTCAAATACTATAAGTGCAAATTGCTGCATATGGTACACAAAACATCAGCTTAAGACTCCAGAATCATAGAATACATTAATACACAACATATGATACACTAACACTGATAAACCTGAAAAAAATATAGACATCCTAAAACAAGAATGTCAATCATATAGTACCCAGTTTCAGTTTTTGTATGTCTCAATTGTTGAGTAGCCACTTCCTCTTCTCTCACAGTAGCCTCCATTGCCGCGACAAACCTTTTCTGCTGCAGCAGAAAAGTTTTGGTGATCAAATTACAGAACAAATACACAAACTGCACCGAATCAGTAGTCGGCACCCGGTATGTGACCTGCTTATATATCTCCCACAGCATGCTTGAATCCACCAAACCCACAATCGGAATCTGCAGCTTATCAGCTTCAAGTATCACCGAAGAATTCCTCTCAGTGTCCATGATCACAACGCAGTCCGGCGGCTGGGTCGAGCCCAGGTGGAGCTTCTTGTTCCGGGACCGGAACTTCTTGGGGCTGCCGCTGTTGGTCAAGAAACCGCCGAGGCGCCACGAGGTGTCGCCGGCGCAGCCAATTCGCTTTGCCATTTGCTCGACGATTTCGTCGCACAGGGAACTGGTGTTGACGAAGAGGAAACGGCCCTTGTGGTGGATCAAATTGCCTATGAACTGGCAAGCGTTTCGGAGGCATATTAGGGTTTTGTCAGAGCCGATGATGGTCATTGCGTTCCAGACTCCATCTTGAAATGGTGGGCGGCGGTGACTCGGCGGCCCAAATGGGCGTTTGTGCTCAGTAGCCTTTGAATAACAACAGAATGTATAGTCATTGACATTGTCCTCGGTGAAAATTAAACAAGGTTAATGGGGTTTTGCTCAAGTTATGAGCGATCATGGTGGGTAATTAATTCTCTTGTTTCAGTTCTTGATTGTGTTCACCACTCTTTTCTCAATCTTGTTTCTGCAAATGAATTGTTTTAAGCTTGTATATATGCAGATGCAGGGGGAGCCAATTGAACCGATATGTTTTTGCTTACCTTTTGGTTTGTCGCTATAAGTTTTACATATATATAGAAATTTTCTAATATTTATTTCTATAACTTAAAGTATATATATAATATCACCTACATTATATTAAGTATTGTTTAATGAAACTATTTCAACTTAATGTAACTATATTATCCAAAATTTGAGGTATAAACATAAATTAGAAGATGTTTGTTTCCTTTGATGAATTAAAATTTGAAGTTAGGTTCAGTATAACTTATAGCTATAAAATACGTGAGACACTAAACTTTAGCCTTTCACAGTGCATGTCTTAAATAAGTATGGGGCTTTTTTTTTGTTTTTGTTTTCGTTGAATCATCATTTACATTAAGGCTGATATTTCACAATAACTTCTCTCTCTACTACGAACCTAGCCGTAAATTTATTTTGCAAACTCTCTCTCTCTCTTGAAAAGTTATTCAGTCTCATGTATATTCACGCATACACATGAACCACCAATTCTCAAGACAGAACACTGAGAGTGAGAAAGAGAACTTCAATGGAGATCTGAAGGAGAAGGATGTAGGCTATTGGTTTTGTAGTGATGTTAATTTGCCGATAACGAAGAAGAATAAGAAGAAGATGAGCACGACTCACAATCTGCAAAAACTTTTATCATCATATATGTTGTTCTCCGGTATAACCCAAGATCTTTCATCGAGGTCCGAGAGGGCCTAATATAACTGAAAAATGTCTGTACACTTTGCTATTGGCTAAAAATTATGCCAGAACGGAACTAGCCTTTTTTTGTTCCATTTTTTGATTTGGGACAGGACATACCAGGCCGGCCTGTACAGAATGTATTCATAACCATGTTATAGACTCAACACTTGATCAAATGCTAAAAAAAATTGATCGTAGATTTAGTCGTGGTTGAACAAGAAGTACTATTTCCACAATTCAAGGATGCAAATTCGTTAAAAGAGTTGTAAGTTGTGTTTTGTAATTGCTTTTTGCTATAGTACTTGATTTGGCTGGAATAGATGTCAGTGATTTTTTTCATAAAGATTTTCCACCAAAAAAATAGTGTCTTTTGTGATTTCTTATCTTTATTATTTGGCATGTAATTGATTGATGCACTAAATCGGAATATTAATTAGATTGGTTTGATTGAACTGTGACCTATTCATATTGTCTAGGTCTATTAAATCCACGCACTTTGAATTCTCCCTTTCATCATAACATATTTGGTTTTTCATTAGACATAAAAGAGGATGCATTGCTTTCTCGATTTGAATAATGGTTTTGTTTGGGGGGTATGGCAATATAATTTATACTAGAAGGGTCCCCCAAGTTGTGAATGAGTTTATGAAAATAGGGAGAAAAAATAGGAAGTGATACCTAGGATGGTAACATAACTGTTTTTATAAAAGTATTTATTACTCCTCTTGTAATTTTGAAAAACAACTCATTGTACAAATAAATTATTCAATTTCTTTTAGCCTTTTTTGGCAATTAAAAAGGTGACAAATTTCCAAAAAAAGTTCACCAAACTGCCTTTTTAGTATTCTAAAAGTGGTCTATAAAAAAAATAAAAAAAAGTATACTAGAAGTGGAGGCACACATGTATCCTACTAATCACATGTGTACGGTATTAATCTTCATAACCCCACTAGAAGTGAAGGCACACACGTGTACCCTACTAATCTTCATAACCCCACTAACAAAAAAATATCATAACTAGTAAAATACAGAATGACAAAAGAATGGTACTATAATACGAATGGGTTTAATACGAATTTTTTAAAAAAATACGGTAAAAAAAATGTGCTTAAGATATCAATATATAATTATACAAGTATCATACTAACATTAGTTAAAAATTTATGAAAAAAATATGCATATATAAGCAATTTCTTTTTGTACATGTTAATAGGTAATATCTCTTATCTTATATGTATCACTTTTTTTTAAAACATATTAATAACTAACATCTAAATTAAAGTGTTAGACAAACAAATTTTATTTTATTTTTATTTATTTTATTATTTATAAGAAGTTATTGAAAAGTATGTATGACATGATACTAGTGAGCAATGGGTCTATCTCGGTGGCTGAGGCTTTCAGACTCTACTTATTCGGTGCAAGTTGGCTTGTCTCTGCAAGCACACTGTTTCGATATAGTTTAACTTGAATGACTTCGAGTATCGTTTTAAACTCGGGATTTCGGGGTCCAATATAGACCAATCATGCAGCTCAACCTTGACTTACTCAAATGCGGTTGCAATACAATGAGAAGAAGAAATAAATAAAACCGAAAATCCTTTGAGTTTTGAGTTGTAATTGCGATCTACTTATCTAATTCGAACTATAGTCTACTACAAATGGGTAATTGACAATCAAAGAAAAATGCTAAGTGATTTGAGAAAATGATTGAGTTCAATTAATCCAAACAATCTAAGAATTCTAAATTGTCATTGAAGGTTTATAACTCAAATTGCTAAGCCACAATCAAAGATAGCAATTCGGAAGATTTAGCTTTGAAAATTAGGCAATTCAACTCCAATTGAAGTTAGATATGTAATCAATCTAAGGATCCTATGTTATTACTATCAATTTAGTCAATTACACCTCATAATTGTTAAATCATGGCTTAGAATTGCCAAACTTGGTCAATAACATAGGTGTTCTAAGAAATCTAACATTCAATCAAAGAAGAATATCAATCCAAAATGACAAGACAATGAAATCATGGGATACCTTCAATGAAACTTTGAATTTCTTGAATGTTCTTCACAATTGAACCCAATTTGAAAAATTAGCTACTCATCTTCAAGAAAGAACTCCACAATCAATTTGATTTGATAATGAACAAATTGAATTAGGACAAGAAAGAAATTGAAAGTTTCTATTGAATTCACCTATTCAAAACAAGTATAATGAATATATGAAGAGATTCTAAGAAATCTAACTATTACAATGATGAAAAAATACTCTATCTCTTTAGAAAAACATCCTAAAACCCAAAAAATGTGATTGATCTCCAAATTTCGGTACAAACCCATATATAACACTGAAAGAAAGAAAAAGTCGAGACCGTACGTACGTATGAGCACCGAACGTACGGTAGGTCGACCATACGTACGGTCTTCGTGCAGTATGGGTGTATGCTAAATGGAGCTCTTTGAGTCTGAAGTTTGAAAAATCTTGCAGGCATATATACTGTCATGTTCACCGTACGTACGGTTGAGGAACCGTACGTACGGTGAACATGACTGTATGTACGGTCATGAGAATTTTGCCTTTCCTTTGTCCATTTTCAGCTCATAACCTACAAATCAATCATCAAAACCTATTAGAGACAATATGATACTAACATAAAGTATATACATCATTAAATAGATTAACAAAGGTTATTTAGGGACTTTAGATTACACTTTTGAGATGTAATCACAAGTTCAATGCCCACCAGCCCTTTCCCCTTTCCCCAAATTGCTTTGTATCAAAAAAAAAAAAAAAAAAAACAGACATGATAGTAGTAAAGACACACAAATCATAAGCTATACAAGTTTTTTCTATAATTAAAAAATAGAATGAGTTTAATAGTCTGTAATTATAATATTATAATTATATTAAGTATAGAATCAATAAAGTGCTAAGGTTATATTAGATTTTATCATAATTTTTCACTAAGTTTTTAAAAATATAATACGTGAAAAGGTTTAATACATGCACTATACGGTCCAACTGCAAAAAACGAATATCTTTTATTAGATTTTAGATTTAGAGAAAAAATAAAAAAAATTTCTTTATACGTACGTAAAGTGATTATACTTAAATAGTACAAGTATTTACTAATTAGGAAAAATACCAACATTTTCACTTAAAATTATAATTCTATGTGTAAAAAGGTTTCACATACACACATGTCATTGCACTCAATAATCTCATTGACTGAATTTAGTATTTAACTTTATATTTTTAACTTTTTAAATTGTTAAACAGTAATGGATATGAAATCCATCGTTGACTTTATAATATTATAAATAAACGATAGATAAATAGATAGACTAGAAGTGGATCAACATATGTATTCCTATTACAATTTACACCCATTAACCCACACTAACCCCCCGTAATTTCCATTAAATAAAAAACCAACATTCTGTTAATTCTATTATTCCAATTCTACCCCCGAACGTCATACAGAAAATGCACTTCATCTCCCACTCCCTATTGTCCCCAGTTCAAATTCTATGCACTGATGATATAAAAAAAAAAGGGGGCTCATTATACTTTACCTCCCTGGGCTTTGATCCGAAAATACATAACCCCCCTGTCTTTCAAAAATCGACACTTAACCTCCCTATGGTATGGACTAACCTGCAAAACGGACGGAATCTGTCAATATTGACAGTGCTTGTAGCCCAGTCGCTAAATGCGCAAGTTTGTTGAGATTTGCCTCCAAAACACATTAGAAAAATACGTTTTTACCCTTAAAACTCCCTATATTAACCCAAGAAGCCTCATTCCTTCTCGTCATTCTCCTCCTCTCCTCTCAAACATTTGTAAGAAGTTCCATTCATGACATCTTCTCAAAACTCACATTCAGTAGGGCAAGGCTTGAGATTTTGCTATTGTGGTGAAAGGTCTCCCATGAAAACGTCCTAGACTTATGTAAACACGGAAAAGAGATTATGGGATTATGGCTGCTATGGGGTAAGAAAAAATTAAATTTGAAAAACTAAATTAAAATAGTTTGTGAATTGAGTTTAAAAAAAAAACCCTTATTAATTTACCTTTTTAGGAGATTCACAATACCTGTGGGTATTTTTAATGGGTTGATCCCCCTCTATGCCAACGAGCTTGTGAAGTGCTACCCAAATTTGTTCAGAAGGCAAAGCAAATGGAGAGGGGGCTTGCAATAGTCAAAAGAAGAGCCACATTTTATCATCATTTACTAATTGGAATGTGGATTGGTGTTCTCTATGGGGTTGTATTTAGGATGACTTGGTATCTTGGTTGATGGTTTGGATTACTAATGGAACATTTATATAAGATGACTTTGTGTATCTTGTAATACCTATAAATGTAATGGTTGTGTATCAATGAAAAAGGTGTTGTGAACATTTACAAAAAGCACAATATACATGTTAATTTCATTCCCACTTGCAATATAGGCTTGACCATATCAACATCTTCATTAAATTCTGGAAACTTGGACCCCTCCTCATCATGTGATGACCGAAGTAAGTTGTGCAAGTCATCATCATTTACATCAGAATACCATCCAATTTCATCATCAGTCTATGTCCCATGCCTCATATTATCCTTTAGCTGTTTGTCACCATTTTTTTCTGCAAACATATCATCATCATTAGCCTTTCTATTCTTTCATTCAACCAACTAGGATTAGAACTTTTATCATCATTTACCTTTTTATCTCCCCATTCATCTCCTTACTCATTTTCCTCATTTCCCTATTCATATCCTTCCTCATTTGCCTTATTTTGACTAGGCTCAACATTAACAAAGGGGTCATTAATAGGGGCCTCATCATTAACAAGGGGCTTATTAATAGGGGGCTCATCATTACCTTCACCACCCTCAATATATAATTTGGGTCAAAAAATTACATTGCCTTAAGTGTGTCTATAGCTTGTTATGGGTTAGGCCCTTTCTCTACATACAACACCACCACTTCCAAACTATTTTATTCAATCATCATTTCTATAACTTACTTGTCTGAATGTATTTCTCTCAACACATTCTCTAATAGCTGGCCAGGTATCCTATAACAAATTCTACTAGCAGATGGATATCCTAACTTTAGGTACAATTTCACTAATAAAAAATATCCCACATTGTCTGCGTCACAGTTGTCATAGAAGCACTTCTCCCTTCGTAAACTAAATTGGGAGCCCTAGTAAAATACCCCCCAATCCCCATGATGTAGCAGAATTGAAAAACGACCACCATATATAAAAAGTAGGTTGCAAAATAAGATAAGGGCACACAAAAACATTGCATGCATCAAATATGACAAATAATATAATTAAAAAATTATCTACTAACACCTTTTTCAGTAGATGGTACAATAAACGGCTATAAAACAAAGGCATAGGACCAGTTGCATGTCATTGACTCAATAAACTTAAGGCAAATATCATAATCAAGTGATGGGACCACTTCGGACCACATGTTCCTGTCAATGGGACCATTGTTACACATTGTCCAAGCAAATGGACCCCAACAATCACCCTATACATGAAAACCATAAAAACCCCAATTTTGTTATAGTATAGAACTCTCAAATCCCAAATTTTGTACCCACACACAAAACCCATGCAATATATTCACACATATCATGTAACCCATGAAATATTAATAAAACATTTATGAAATCATAAATCCTAAATTTTGTACCCACACACAAAACTCATGCAATATATTCACACATATCATGTAACCCATGAAATATTAATAAAACATTTATGAAATCATAACAATATTGTATGAAACTAACAAACACAACGAAAACCCTAATTTTTCGGATACTCCAATAACCCTAACAGTACCTATATCAAAACAACATATGTGAAGAATGTTATAACTTGCAACCAAAAACTTTATAAAGTACGACGATCATGTAAAAAATAAAACAAAATCACTATATTCCGAACAAACAATCTAAATAGACACATGGGTTTCGATCAAATACCTGTTTGAACAGTGATTCTCGATTACTTCATTACTTTGGTTGATTACTTCACTCCTTTAGTCGATTACTTCGTAACTTCCTGTTTAGGGATTGTCTCCAGCTTCTCCAACGAAGGGTTTCTCTCTTTCAGTTTGTCTCTCTCTCACGATTGAGTTTTGGATCTAAGTGTACTCCTAGTTTTAACAACCAAAGTAATTATAAAAAGTTATTTTAGTCTTTTTGCATCTCATGTCACGGTACTTCTATTTTGCAAGTTAGTTCAAATCACCGGATTAAGTATCGACTTTCGAAAGGCAAGGATTACGTGTTTTTGGGTCAAAAGGTTAGGAGGTAAAGTGTAATTAGTATAAAAAAAAAAGAATGCTATGCTCTGAGAGAAGAACGATCTGTTTGGTTAGGAAGAAAATGGAATACCGAAAAGTGAACGCATTTGATAGAAAAGGAATAAAGGGAAACAAGTAAACGACCTTTCCCAATGTGTTGCTTTAGTGTGGAAAATTGGCAAGAAAGTTGCGGGAAAATGACATTATAGTGTACGGAGAGCATGAAAGTCACAAGAAAGTGGCCGAAAGTTCGATTCGCTCAACGCTGGAATGTATAGGAACGGAGCACGAGAACAATGTAGAACCTGATCAATTTACAGAAACGCAAAAATTGGAGATCCGGGAAGGATTTTACCATGCTTTGTCTACGGTAAATTTGATTCAAGGAACCAAGTCGATTCCCTTCAATTTCAATTACATACAAACATGCAAGTGTATAGGTACTTACGTACATATACGTACATGTACGTGAGCCCCAATATACTATAACTATGCCCCGGTTTGGCCATCCATACAAAGTGGGAACTATCTTTCCAGAGCAGTACTTGTTAGTTTCTAAGTTTCTAACCATAGTTATCAATACAGTTCCGTACCAGACAAAAAATGGTACAAAGAAGGGCCAGTTCGGATAATGTATCAGCCTACACTGGTTTTAACGGATTGTAATGAAAATTTGTATATTTTGTACTAAGATAACTTGTTCTTATTATGCATGTATTTATGAGAACTTGTGTTTGACTCGTAATAGAATATTGATATGCCTTTTGAAGTATTTTTGAATATGATATACTTGTGTTTGATAACGTGTTTATCTTATGTTAAAATAATTTAGTGTTGAATAATACTTGATATAGGTAATTTTATACTATGTATACCAAATTTTGTAAGTAAATATATATTTTTATAATATATAATGTGTATAGAGATAAATCTGAAATGTTAAGCCGAAGCATAGTAGTACTAGTGTGTATCGTATCAATGGCAAAACCATATGCTGTTTGATACGAGGTTGACAACTATGATTCTAACACTTGGTATTTACACACCCACACACGCACACATATACATTTTTGGTGGTGGTTAGACATATAAATATCAACATATATATTTTGGCTAAAAAATTGATAGATTTAGGAACTGTCGGGTATGCTTCATATATGTTTCGTGATCCTTACCAAATATTTGAAAAAAAAACATTCCAATTGCATTGTGTGGTAGTGCTTGTAAGTATAGGTATGCAACTAGAAAACAGAACAAAACAACAAAGTGAAGCAAATGGGCATAGCAATTTGTTTTGAGATTAACTATGTGTATTAGGTGTTATTTGAAGAAGATTATAAGCTCTCTTTGGTACAAAATCAGTAGTCTTCTGGTTTAATTTATGATCTTGGCAGATGGAGACGAGTTGGTAATCTATTTTATCTATGGTAATCTGTGCTGATATATAAAGGGAGAACATCGACATACATGTCTCCTCTAGTGTCAAGCCAAAACAATGTTTATGTTAATATTATCACTATTCTTCTTGGGCTGTCAAGCATGAGAATGCGGGTTTGAGTCTGAGCGCAGCTGCTTGTGCAAATAATCCCATTCTACGGGGGTTTGGCCTTGACCTAATGTACTTCCAGCACCTGGAGTTGGCCTTTTATTTGTTTCTTATTGATAGTCATTGAAAGAAAAGTCAAAAATTTAAAAAACCTCTGTGCTAATGTTTGGACATTTCCATGTTCATCTGAAGTAATATTATGCAAACTCCACCACTAAGTCAGGCTGGCTGAAGTCTGAATTAAATGACTGAAAAAAAAACCCTGATTTTTTCTCTTCCTTTTTCTGTTCACAGGATTCAGAACTGTTCTGCTGTTGCATGACATAGCTTTTATCCTTTACTTTGTGGTTGCTTGAATTCAAATGGCAAAAGAAGAGTTTGTAGCTGTTCTAGATCAGCTTCGAGAAGCTGTATTGAATTAGTCATTGTTACATTTAGAAGGTTATGGGCTTATTATGTAGTTAACCTGATTGGAGCTATTTGGTGTTGCAAGTCAATTTAATGTTATTACTGCTTTTGTAAAGCAGTCATCAAAATTTCTTGGTGTGCTATGAGCAAATACCTGCAAATATTTGGGTTGTAGCATGTACACTTATGTTGTTATGCTCTAGAGTCATCAAAGTTTCTTGCGTATACTTCTGGTCAGCTGTTGCCGCAGCCAACAAGGAGTGCCAAGTGCCAATTCTCTTTTTTTAACATTTAGCATGAGTTCGTGGAGCGATAATGGAGCAAGAGCCATTGGAACTTATTTTTCAGCTCTTAATCTGTTAATACTTGCACAGGACAATCAAACACTCCTTAGCATTTGTTTGAACACTCTATTTAGTTGTATGTCACTCAAACCTTTAAAAGTTAAAACTCATTTACATGAAAGATCAATTGAAGTGATAGTTGAAACGTTTTGTTCACGGAATTTGTCAAGACACTAAAGGTCCTAACAAGTTGATAATATGGTTATGTAAAGATTAAGAGCTGACAAAGAGGATATGGTTTTAAGCAGTGGGAAAGACATGGTGGCATATTGGTCAACCAAAACCGTGAGCCTATATAAAACATATAGAAAAACAGAACCCAGATAGTCAGTTCCAAATGGTTGGGAGAAGAATCTGTGGTCTGGTTTATATGTTGATTTGTCTGTTATGCCTTGTGATTTGCTAGGTTGTTCATCAAGCCGTCTGAAGTCCAATCAGTTTTTAGAGTTAGATTTGTTATAGGCTTTTGGTATTCTGTGTAGGTCTTTTCTCTCTGACAGTATTTTGACCCTATTAATAGATTCATATGGTGCTGGACAGTCTATTATTCAGGGTAAAACTGAAAAACTTAAAAAGAGAGAAAAATGATATTGAAGACACATCCACAGCACCCAGATAAATACAAAAGAAAAAAAAAATTATTCTTGCTTCTATTTAATTTTAATAATTATGGTCTTCTCTACGGCAATCACTTCAATAGCCCAATTCCAAGAACAATATTGAATGAAGAAAAATTGGTAAGATCATCTGAAGGAGAGAAAGAAAAAAAGAACATAAAAGGTTAAAAAATTACATTCCAAGCTCTCATTTACTCATCCTCTCACCAAAAAAACAAAAGAATGAAATGGGAATTGCACTAAATTAATTAGAATTACATTTTCTATTCTCTTTTTGTGTTAAATTTAGAGTAGTTAAAGAAAAATCTCAATCTGTTGGCTGCAACAGGAAATGAAAATCAGATCTTTGACGGAGGAGGGGTGGTGGATCCACATTGGATATGCTGATATCAAGGAAGGATCGGAACATCTCTTCCATAGAGAAAGGTATGCTGTAAAATTTGCAAATTTATTAGCAAAATTTGCTGCTATTAGGGTCCATTTTGTTTTCTTATTTTATGTACATATTTTTCTTTTTCTTTTTTTTTTTTTTTTTGTTGTTGTGTGTGGGGGGGGGGGGGGGGGGGGGGGGGGGGGGGGAAGGAAAGAGGGTGGTTGCTGTGTTTAAATTGATTACCTTGAGTTCACATCAAGCAAGAAAGAGTTGATTGGCATGCTAATTGAATCTTCTGCCATTAGTGCCCTCATCTTGCCAATCACCTGAAGTCTAGAAAGTTTGATGAAGTTCTTAGGTAACATTTTAGAATGTTTCTTTAACTCAACTGAGATAAGAATATGTTGCGTTTTGATACTACATTTTTATATATTTTTTTGATACATTTGTCAGTCTATTCTCTTAGGAAAATAGTCTAGTGGTTAGGTAATACTGAATACTCAGTGATAATTCCTATCAAATAATGACATGTGGTGTGTGCATACATCAGCAACCCGAGTTTGTGGAGTAGTGGAGAGATTGTTAAGGAAACATCCTATCAGATTTTGCCAAGTGGTATTTTTCCTTAAAAATCTCTCCACTACTTTACAAACTCAGGTCGCTGATATATGCACATGCCACATGTCTGATAGGGATTACCACCGAGTACTCAGTATTACCTGACCACTAGACTTTTTTCCGTTCTGCTATATCCTTAAGCATTTCAACACAGTTAACCTCAGTAAATACCAAAATAGAATAAGGAAACAATTAGTAGTTATTAAATAACTAAATTAGGTTTGAACACAAATTTTATTTTTCCTTATCTGCACTGAACTTTGTTATAGGGGGAGATGCAAAGACCTGAAATATAATGTTTAAAAGGATTATTATTATCTTTTTTAATAGGATGAGCAAAGGAGTAGAAGATGTCCAACCATGAGAGTAAAACAAACAAGGCGAGAGAATAATTTGAGGGGTTTACTGATGACTCCTAACACATTTAGGAGACATGGCTCCTTTTAGACAAGAATTGTGCCTCTTGATTGCTTAGCCTATCATCTAAGAGAAGTAAACATGCATAGCAATGAAGCATCCAAAACTTGCGTAATCAAGTTATTATGAAGCCAGGAATCCCTTTCTTTCACCTTTGCCTAACCTATAAAAATTCAAGAATCCCCTTCCTCAATACATAACTCACTCCCCAAGAGAGGATCTTCAAGCATGCTTAAGAGTTTTGGTTTCATGGCATCTTCTTGACCATCCAGCTTCAACTAGTATAAAATGTGCATGCCACCTACTCCTCTATCTTTGGCATTTGTAACTCAAAATTTTTGACCAAAAGGAGGAGGCCTTGCAATTATTTTACTAAAAATCTAAGATGGTTTCTCAATTAGCATAAAAATAAACACTGTTGTACTCGAGTATTATTGAATCCAATAGAGAAGCCAAAAAGGTCACTGCCTCTCATATGATTCAAATTCCTGCATTTTTCTTCAAATATATGAGGATTCTCTAAGTCCCATTATCACTCTTAAGGATTACTCGCTTTCAAAGATCTATGGCTCTCTGACTCTCATCTATCCCAAGCTAACACCCTCTTCCCCAAGAAATTTTTTTTCATTATAACATGGGGTGGGCCGACCCAACTTAACCATTTGTTCCAATGAGCAATTATGATTAAAATAACAAAACCTCCAATTTAACTAACTGGTCCATACTACTCTCATAAGAGCCATCACATATCTGTGTAACCTTTTCTGCTTTGTGAGTGAAACTCATTGGCATCCTAAAGAGGGAAAGGTAGGAATGTTAGACAAGCAAGTCTGGATTCAAGTGATTATACTTCTCTTGAAAATCAGATTTATCTTCCAATCATCTAAGTCTCTTACCAACTCTATCCACCACAGGATATCAGACTACTTAGCCTCAAAATTACCACCGAAGGGCGGGCAAGAACTTACATTGCTAACCACCGAATGGAATGGGAATTGAAAGAAATGGAATGGGAATGAGAATGGAATGGTCATTCTCATTTCAATGTTTGGGAAGATCAATGAACAATGCTATAATAGAATGGACTGGAATTTTAGTGTGTGATATGAAAATTCAATATTATGTTATATACAAAATATTAAAAGTATTATATATCATTTATTAAATATTATTGAGCATTTATGATGATGGCGGCGGCGCCAGCGGGTGGTGTGTGGTGGTGGCGGTGATGGAGGGAATTTCTTACTTTTTAATTGTTAATTTTTTAGATTTTTAAAATTAAAAATAATTGCCAAACATGTTTTATTTTTTTAAAGAAATTTTACAATAAAAATCTTACCAAGTTTTGTTTTATTTTCTTATTTTATGTGAGAATGAAATGTCTATTCCCACTCTTAAAATACAAAATGATCATTCTAATAAAATATGAAAGAATGACTATTTCAATTTTAAATAGTAATACCAAACAAGGAAACGAAAATAAAAATGAAAATGACCATTCCATTGTACCAAACATAGCCTGAGTTACCTTAAGCATAGGCTTACCTTGCTTTTTTGCACTCTTCCCCAAAGAGAAAAAAGTTTTATCATTTCCAAATTGATGATGAGAGATTGAAATTCTACTCCAACGAATGGAAAAAAGCCCTCCCAAAAACCTGAAGATTTAGTTCTAGTAACCATTCAAAGGATATTACTACCAAAGTGAACAAAAAGGGAGAGAGGGGATGTAAGTAAAGGAATATTTGTGCTTATGCAACACAGGCTACTTCACGATTGAAGAACTGAACTGAATTTGATGCCCGTGTAAATCATGTATGGGAATAAGGTATTTGGAATTCATATCTATTAGTTTGTATTCAGCTAACAAACTTAGTTTAAGTGTTCATAGGCATAGTTTTGCAGAATATTCATAAAACTAATTCAATTTATGTAAAGCACTTACCTTTGAAGATAATCCTTGGGTTCCGTATTAGTCATCCCAAAACATTGTTCCGATGTGATATATTTGTGGAATGCTCAAAATCTAGTTCAGAAAACAGAAAACAAAAGAAAGGAAAGCTTAATTCAGGGTTCAATATATTGAACTTTTGATCTTAGAATCAGTTTTAACTCCATTTTTGCAATGAAATTAGAAGGTGTTCAGGTTTTGTTTAACTATTTTGAATATATTGATTAAGTTACCGGGCAGAGTTCCTTTGTGATCTTGTCCAGTGATTTTTGAGGCTTTTGATGCAAAACCTGCATGGTTGAAGCATGGTCTCGGTAATCACTAACCTTAATCAAGTTTAGTGGCTAATTGATCTGGGTTCAGAACATCTTACCAGAAATCCTACAGCTTGCCTTATCTGTTGGAGTTCATCCCATGACTCTCCGGCAAACTGCATATAATATAATTGAAGTAAATTGTTCTTATTTTCATCGACATGAACCTGGCATGCATTAGTTTGGAAAAATTTTCATGTGAATAATCCTCTTACTTGATCTGTTGCTCTAATGCACCACTGTTCCAATTCTCGCAAACCAGCCTTTACATATTCTCCATTGCTGAATGAGCAGCACTCACAACGAAGCAATAAACTGCAAAACCATCGTATGTTGGTTTTGGATGCTATGCTTACTTTCAAGATTGAATCTATTTCCTTCTAAAATCTGGTTATATTTTAGTAGTAGGGGTTGAGAGTGGGAAGGGGCTGCGTACCTGTTAAAAAGTTGGACATTTATGAATGAAAGTACCCTACCGAAGATTTTCCTTATGATTATGCAGGGGACCTGCAGATACAGTAATTAGCCATCAAATATGATACAATTTTGACTTTAAAACATAAAATTAGGAATGATGTGGTACAAGATTTCTTCTTACATGGTTTTCTGACAGGATGCTCAAGTTATTATCCAAGTTGTTGACAATACTTTGCCAGTGTATGCTTGATGCCTGTTGTTTTGCAACTATACTTGAATGGATGCTTTCAGATGACCCTCTAATTGCTCTAGCCCTTGTCGTTCTTGGGGCCTGTGAATGTTATTTCAAGATTTATCAAAGATTGGAGAAAGATCGTGAACTGTAGTTTTTATTTATATAAGATTCTTACCTGAATGCACAAATTCAAGAATGGACTAATCTCTTTCTTTAAGCTATCACGGATCACGCCATATATTTTCTCAACGCATGCAGTCAGATGTTGCTTAAACAGTAGGGCTGGGTATTTCGCTTCTATTTTTGATCGTGCCGTTGGGTTTCCCTCCATTCCACTGTATCCACTGGAAATTCCCATGCCCATTGATGATGAATGGAAACCCTGATATTTTATGGTTAGCAATATAAATCTCCAAATGGTGTTTGGGACAACAAAAGTTTTACTTGGAAGAGCTTACTTGTGCCATTCTGCCAAACAAGGTCGTGGGTGAGGTTCGATTACGACATGAAGCTGCATTGCTTGCCTTGATTGTATTTTGTAGAAGAAACAAAAGGGTAGAGTTTGTTGAGAGCCAATATGCCAGATCTTTTATGTTGTCCTGATTCTGCAATAGCATAATGCAGCAAATTAGTTTGCTGGTCAGACAAACTACTATTTTTATAGCCAAAAGGACCAAATCTGGTTACTGATGGATCACACTCAAGTTTCAAACTGGCTATGGTTTTCTGGTGTTTCTGGGATGGTTGAGACTTGAGAATGCTACCTCTATAAAGAATCTGATTATGTGGATAATCCTATCAAATATTTGTGTCTTCTCTGCTTCAAAGGATCTCCATTGGAGCAGTGCTTTGTACATAATACAGGCAGCAACAGGTCTGTTCTTGTTGAACTGCTTGTCTTCCATGAGGCACTTGATCAATAAATCATGGTTTTCCTGGTTAGAGATGGAATACGAGGAAGTATGTAACGTGAATAGACAATTAAAACAAGCCAATAGGATCTAAAGCAGCATTCTTATCCATTGGACTTCCTAATTTGGGTGAGTATCCACAACTGCAAAGCCAAAGGCTTTCCTTATTTCAACCCCATACCTGCTGCCTGTCTGTTAGGGATCTTTGTTTTGTTAGGGGGGAGACAAGAGGCTCTGATTCCTGCAAACAGGATTCACTCATTATTTTAGAAGTAACAATTGAGTACTCAAGTGTATGTTCATTAAGAAGGATTCTATTAGAAGGTTAGCGATACTTTTGCTGTTTGATGCTCTAGTTTAGTTGATTGGTGATGCTTCTCCTCTGTGTGGTGTCCATCGTCAAAACACTGCATTATCACTGTTTGATGCTCTAGTTTAGTTGATTGGTGATGCTCCTCCTCTGTGTGGTACCCATTCTCAAAACACTACATTATGATTGAGGTCAGTGGCATATGGTCTAGCAATTTTACAATAAAGAGGTTATTGAAGCACATTGTACCTTGGACTGCAGCTGTACACGTTCAGGACTAGTTATTTGCTCCACAACAACTTTCTGGCTGCGGAGCAGGTCATTTTCTGACTCCAAATCTCTAATCTTGCTCTTGAGGCTGACAGACAAAGATCCTTCAGATTCATGTAATGGTTGACTATTTTCCAAAACAAAAGCCTAAGTGGCCGTCTCTTGTCTTAAGATTTCAGGTTTTGTTTAAAAAGTTCAAAATGAATTGTATCCATACCTATGGCACTCGAAACAACTTGTAAATACTGTATATAAAAACTGGCATACTTGTTGAAGTTGTAAATTTGGTATGGGTTACATTTTCACCGTTAAGACCATTTCCTAAGGAAATATTTGATCTAAAGAGTTTGGTATGCAACCGAAGTAGTGGTTCACAGTTGAGTGTTTTCATGTAATCTATCAAATTATTCAATATTGCCTATTTTATTTGGACCATACTTATCTAGCTTGAAGAGAAGCAAGTCAGCTTAACGGTTTTCTGTTTCTGCCGCATAATGACAGAAAAAGTATCTGGTTATGATTTTTGCTCAAACTGGAGGAAACATTATTAGGTTTCTTTTATTTGTTTACTTATTTATCCTTTATTGTTTCAACTCTGTTGAATTTCTTGTGAGTTTAAGTGTTTAATTGGGTTCCAAGTTTTTATAATGTTTTTGAACACCAGACAACACCACCATGTTCTTACAGTTTCATTTCCTCAGAGAGGTCATCATTTGTTGATGCAGCCAAAGCCTGCAGATGTAGAACCTGGTTCTCAGAGTTGAAGTTGGACAAGTTCAGTTCTAATCTGCAAGCGAGCATAAAAAATAAATATTTAGAACAAGACTAATAATCATAAAGATGCGTCAACAAATAGTTATTTTGACTACCTTTCAATGGTCTCTTGTAGCTCTGAGATCATCAGCTGTGAATTTTCTGCCTCTTTCAGTCTTGCTTTGCTCTCATTTTCAACTTCAGAATATTTCTGCTCAAATTCCTCAACCCTCTTCTTTAGCTCTCTTATCTCACCCTACATATCCAGAATATATATCAATCAGCTGTCACCTATCTCTGGCATATGCAAATTTCTGACCTTTTGCCATTATTTTGCTGCACACAAGGTGCATGTGACTGCATATTTTCTGTGCACTGACCTAATGGCTAACAGCTAGTAGTTTTTATGTTTGAAAATTCTCCTTTCCTCTAACAACTATGAGAGTCCTCTTATATTTTATAGTCGCATTTATTCTGCGACACATTTTCCATTAATTTTCACTTCTTGCTCTATACTTCTGTTGTTTCTTTTCCAAAAATTTTGTTTTTTCCCCCCCCGGGGCGGGGGGGGGGGGGGGGGGGGGGGGGGGGGGGGGAGGTTGTTGATTCTTGTGTACTTGTAAATCTTAAAAATTGGTGCAAATATTTTTTTATTGACCTTTTGATCTTTAACACTGATATCTTTCTGAGATCTGCATTCATTTGATAAGTTATAATGCTTTATATTCAGCTCTCTTGATTGCAGAACATTGATGTCACTTATTACAAATTTATAGAATGTAGAGCAGGCTGAGTTGCTAGATGTTACCTCGAGTTCCTCATTCTGAAGTGTCAGTTCCTCCACCTTGCTGTTGTCCACAACTGGTACCTCTTTGATGACTGGTGGGGCTTGTTCAATCGCTATCTTTGCTGCTTCCTTCTCGCGAATGATTGCGGCGTGAGCTTCATCTAGCTGCCCTTGGATTTCATGTAAGGCACTTTGTAGTTTTGCAATTCCCTGTCCTTTTGCTTCTTCAAGATCAATCTACAAGAAGGCCACATTGATGGACTCAGTTTCAGTGCTTTTGTGGATATCTTTCAATTGAACTTTTCCTTAACAGTATATCATACGTGGTCTATAACTCATCATAAGTTCAATATGCCTCCACATAGCTTACTAAATTTCACCAAAGATGACAAAATTTTATTCCTTGGATTCAGGGCATATAGGTATTTATTCTGGATAAATAACCTCTGGCATCGGCAACATTGATTGCTTCATATAGATGACCTTACAAACCTAAACCCTTCTTATGTAGCTTATCTGTATACTGAAGTATTAATCTTTTGCTATTTGAACTGGAACAAGTAAAGTGATATTAGTGCCCTCATGTGCTTTTCAAATATTACTGACTGTCATTTTTTAGTGTTGCTGATATTTTTTAACCAAGTTGATAGAGAATATACCCTTAAGTGCTTTTCGAATTCTAGTCGCCATGTTAGCTCTTCAACACGCTTTTCCAGCTTGTCCTTGGCTTCCTTAAGCGCCCCTGTTTCTCTTGCAGCCTGCATTAAACAATTAATCAATTCTTTACTTCGTTCTTTTAATTTAGGTTCACTTATATAGCAGTTGGATGTTTGAGATGAATAGTATTAGAAAGAAGATAACTTACCATTCTCAGCTTTCTAAGCTCGCTCCTTGCTATCTTTGGTCTCCAAAGACATTGAAGTGTAAGAGTTGCTTTCTTCTGTTGGTTATAAACAGAAAGAGCATGGTATCTTCGTCATTGAGTCTGTAAGAAACAAAGTGTGACAGAATAATCAATATGTAGTTTGAAAGGGATAATTCTGGATATATTCTTTTCGCATTTGAACCTTCTTTCGACTGGTATCATCCATCCCTAGGATGTGACCATATTCTTCACTTGTTAATGTACTCAAACATCAAAGAGTCAGTCAAATCTAAATTTGTAGCTACATCTTAAATTCCCAACTATTTACGAAATTCCGGATTTTGCACATCCTTCCAAAATTGTTTCTGAAAATTTTGATTACTCCTTATAGTTTTTAAAATTGCATTGCTTTTCTTATTTTTCATTTGCCTTTCCCAGAATCTAACTTTTGTAAATTGTGAATTAATTTTTTTATCCCACATGATTGCCAATCTTAAAATTTCTCCAATTTTCTGTCTTTAAAATTCTAGTGAAAGTGTGATACAAATCCAAGATTTCCCAGCTGGAGACAACTTATTACCTGAACTCTAGTTGTGGCCTTGTTTTTCCTTCTGTGTCTATATTCATTTCGAGCTGCCATTGCTCGCAATCCAGTTTGAATAGCTATTGCTGATGCCTGTAAGTTTGTCTAGGATTTTCTTGCTGTGTGAGCACGCACATGTTTCTGTACACGGATTGACGCAGCTTCCTTTCTCATATATTCATACAACTTACGTGCAAGTTGTGCTGTGCAAGGTAGCAAAAGGAAACTAGTCATTTCCTGATCTTCGTATAAAATTGCTTATGGAGCTGGCATTGAATTAGTTTTTGGGATTGTCCAAATATCCCCCCTTGACCCTGATCTGGTCATCTGGACTTGTAAAACTGGTTGGGTCAAGCCCAAGCCAGTGAGTGGGGTCAGACTGACTCGTATCTAACTATGACTTTACTTAAACAAGCACAAAACATTAGAAAAACATTGCAACCGAAGAAATTTGAAGATTATCAGTTTGTTTCTTCTAATCTTCTGATTTTCATGAGCAATGATGCTATTATGTAATTTCTTAGTAAACAATAGGTTACCTCTCCAAAGTTTCTGCATGTGAATTGTAGCCCCTTTAAGGGTGATGAACTCTTTTCGGATGAGATATGTTTGGATTTGCCTTTGGATGCGCCTTGCAGCATTAGCCAGAACTTCAGTTCTTCGAGCATCTAATTCAGCCATCTGTCTGGCTCTAAGAAATACCTTTGCTTTCCCAATCTAAAAATAGAGAAGTGGGTAGAAACTGCTCTTCCAAGAGATTCTAGAAGTTTTCTCAAGAAATTTATTGGCAAGGATACTAGTACAAGTCATACTGCATTACAACTTTCAGATTAGTACCTGATAACCCTTTAGGCCCATCCTGTCACAGATGGCAATGCATGCTGATTTCTCATCAGATCTGCAGAGTGGAAAGCAGTTAGAATCAAAGTTGCTACTGAGAGCTATTGAAGAGGATAATGAATCTATGGTGATATGTTTGACATTGAAATGCCGAATTGCATTAAACGTATAGCTATTAGGTATTAGCTTCATATGTATATATGTGAAGAACAAGTAGCTCATTCATACCCATCCAAAACATCTGGAGCTAACATCCCAAAGTGGTCAAGGAACTCATCAAATGTTCGTTTTGTTGGATAGCCGGCACAGCTTATCCTAATTGCCTCTAGTACACCCTGCCACAATTATTTCCAGGAAGAACTATTGGTGGACGCATGTTCTGAATTAGCCAGTAGAGTGAATGCTAGGAGCAGTTGGAGTAGAAGATGACTTACCCCACATCTTAACTGATTTAAGACATTGAAGTTCTCAAAGATTCTGGGTTTCAAAACTGCATTGGGCTTCACACATCTGATGTAATGTGGCTCTGTTGTGCTGAGGGTTTCCATTAAAGCTTGTAGTTGTTGCTGTATTTTGAAGGTTGATGCATGAGCCAATCAGGTCTTAGACTTCCCAAAGTTGCATAAAATTCCTGCAATCTATTGAATTTGGCTTACCTTGAAGCGGGTACGAATGGATGAGAACTTGGACTGCTTAGACGTTTCTTCAGGTAATGGAGGGAAGAGATTTGCAACAAAAGTGCACATGGAGGCATTTAATAAAGCTTGATGTTCTGCTACAACATAGTCCTTGTTTTTATCAAGGAATTGATCAGCTAGGTAAGTAACCTGTTGGACCAAAAGTTTTACAGTAAGAAAATGATTCAGATTAACATATTATTGGATAATCCATTATAGAATTTTAGGGTTGCTTACATCTCCAGCATAATGGTTAATTGTGAAATCTGTTTGAGCAAGTTTTGGCTTGCTAAAGCGATTGTGTCCTTTATATGTCTGGTACATCTTTTGTGCAAATGTCTCGTGGGTTGACTTGGGAAACATACTGCAAAGGGAGTCAATTAAGCTATATATACCATGCATATATCTGTATTGATGCTATAAGTTTTTCATTGCATATAAGAAGGCTGACATTAGTGTGCAGTAAAGTGTTTTGTCCTCCCCTCACAAAAATAAGGAGATAGATATTACTTCACCCAGTATAGATATTAACTTGCTTGCAGATACCCCTGGCTGTGCAACGTTCAAACTTTGACCTTGAAGGTCATCCAAATCATGCACTCTTGAGTTATCAACAAGCTACACGTGTTTTTTTTTAACATATTGATATGTTCATGATATTGCAATTAGGAAAAAGACGTACCAGGCTTCATCAAGAAGAGCAATTATGCCCCCAGGTTTCTGCGTACAGAAATACATAATCATCCCTCTAGGATTCCCTCTTATAGTCAAGTTGTGTGGAAATTGCATATGTCTGAAAGAGTCAATACCTTCTCAATAGGATCCAACACATCTTGGTTATCTACAAATTCTACATAACTCCAGTTGATTTCCTCTCTTGTGTACTCCTCTTGCTCCATCTTGAATACATGCTGTACAAATGCTTTTTTCATGTGATTGTGTATATAGAGCATTGCAGTATATGAACCATAAGCATACACATATAGGTACACCTACACATACACATCCTCATACATACATACAAATTTAATCATATATTGTAGTATATAGAGCTTTCAGATATTAAAAAGAATTATCGTCCTCACCTGATTGAAATGCTGTTGCAGCTTCTCATTTGTTAGATTGATGCATAGCTGCTCAAAACTGCCAGATGAAGCATGTGCTAAGCTCTTCAAGTTGACATGTAAAGATATGTTTATGTTTTGAGAAATAATCAAGCAGGATCATCATCATTTACCTGTTGATCTTGAAGCTTTCAAAACCATAAATATCAAGGACTCCAATTATACTTTTTGCATTAGCATCCTGGCCGATTGAACTGTTTATCTTGTCTACAATCCTGCCATAGTTCATTTAGTGAGCATGCATTCTGGAGTAATTTGTTGCTTGCTACTATATAGTCCATGTTTGGTTTGAATCAAATCAAAAGTATTAATGGGACTCGCAAAACCAAAATTCTGCTGGATCAGAGAAACATAACTGTCAGCTATATACTTATGATGACTGATCTCTTGACTGGCTGTTAGGTTCCTTAAGCAACAATAACTAAGCTCACAAGTCGGCTAAGTTAAGTTGATCCAAATAAAAGAAAAAAGACCATGGGCTTCAATGCTTACGGAAATACTAAATGCTAGATTAAGTAGGTAAGTTAAGTTGACAAATAAAACTGGCCGCAGCTTCAATGCTTATGGAAACTACTAAATGTTAGACAGATTAAGTACAATGGCAAACACGGGGGGGGGCACATCCCCCCAAAGTTTTGAAAATTCTTCTTATATCCTGTATAATTTTGGGTATTTATGATAAAATAAGTGTAGTGGCCTCCTCTAAAAAATCCTGCTAATATTACCAAGTAATTTTACCATGCCCCTATTCCAAAATTTCCTCCTGATATTTTAGTCATTTCAACATTTTTGATTTGGTCATGTAACTTGGTATAATTTGAATATATCTCGATCTTATGTCATTTTTTTTCTTTACTCTCCAGTCTCTCGCATATTTTTTTTTGGCATGTGCTAAAGTAATGCATAGGAAGGTAAAATTGAAATTAACAAGCCCCTTTCTTTTTGAAAATAATGGTAATGACTGCATTAATAAATAATGTTTTGTGTTCTAACTGTCTACCTCTATTGCAATATGATTAATGGGAAGCTGGGAACTATAGTTGGTCTTAATATTTCTAACGTAAAAATATTATATTTTTAGTAAGAAAATGTGATTTTTATGTAATAGGTAAGATGACTTGGAAGAAAAATTTTAATGGGAATGTAGCACCTTTATTTGTAGATACTATATCCGTTACTATTTTTACCTTTGTTTGTTTGTTTGTTGGGTTTGATGGGTCTCTACTATAATGCTTAAATTTAAGTGGCAGTAGTTGGTCCTAATATTTCTAACATAAAAATATTATGGAAGTACCAAGCCTATCAATACTTTTGGATACTTCCACGTATAGAATGATAAATTTGTATGTGCTTCGAGACAAAGTGGGGATAATATTCTTACCTTCACTCCTTACCATATTTGCTACAAATGAATTCATAATCCAAATCAAACAAGTCATTATTGCTAATCTGAAGATAATGTTCAAAATACAAAGGGAAGGCCCTTTTGTGTTTAACGCACATTAATAATACCTTTCATCATAATTTTTGGCATCAAATAATGAGTTCTTTTTAGGGATGTTAATCGGGTCGGCCCAACTCGGCCCGTGGTCCACCGGGCTCGGGCAGGGCTTTGCGGGCTCAGGACATTTTTTGGATCGGGTCAGGTCTGGTTGGGCCCGGCAAAAAAATATAAAGAGGAAGGCCCAAGCCCAGCCCACGGCCCTAGGCACGAGCTTGGGCCCAGGCCGTAGGCTTAGGTCTCAGGCCTCGGACTTTGGTCTAATTTTTTTTGTAGTATTATGTTTTTAAAACTAATAAATTTAATTATAATAAATTATACACTATTATTCTATGAATTAGAAATTTATTTGTAAGCTTATATATATTTAATTTCTTTGAACTTATGTAAAAATACTTTACACTTATATTTATTATTATATATAATTAATAAAAATTATTAACTAAGGTAAATTATTTACACAATTACATTTATAAAATTAATAAACGTGCTTAAGAAAAATGAATTTGAAAAGGAGGGGTCATAGCTATGGGTGGGGAGTGTTTTAAAAAAAAATCAAATTGAATTTAAAAGAGAAAAAGCCTTTTGGGGGAGGGGGGTTTCACGGGCTCGAGCTCTCGGGTCGGGCTTGGGCTTGGGCTCGTGGGCCGAGCTCGAGCTTCTAGAAGGGAGGCCCAGGCTTGGGTCGGGCTAGGCCCAAGTCGGGCTCAGGCGGCCCATGGGCCTTGGGCCGGATTTACATCCCTAGTTCTTTTGTTCTATTTTATTTTTTCTGTAGCTTTTGAGCATAAATCCATACTTTTGGATTAGTAGATCTGAAATGAAAAATAATAGTAGAACAATGAATTGGCGGCATTATTTCCATTACAAATCATGATACTATATGTGGTACTAACAAGTTAATTGCAATGGAAAACCTTATTATTCCAATTGCTTTCTGAGACAATGATATATATAAAATATGTTATTATGTTCCTATGGTGAGTGTTGAAAATAATAGGAATGTTCGAGAATCATGGAAAAGAGAAAGGGAAATCATGCATATGTTCCCCTCTCCCTCGTTGCTTCTTTATAATGTAAGTGTCAAAAAGGATAGAAGCAACCCCATTCTATGAATCTTCTTCCAAATTCAACCCTGCCAAGTTGGCGAACTTAGCTGCATGTCCAAGTGTCCAACTTAGTCATTACATTATGGAAGAAAAACTTCTTATATTTTTGGTGAGCACAAATGCAAGTAATCTTTTGTTCATATGAAGAGTACAAAGTCAAGCTACCTTCATGTATTTCTTGGTTATGGAGCAAGACTAATGGCTCCCTTTATCATCATAATATAGGTTAATGGGATGTTCTATTGTGATTCCTAGTTCTAACTGCAATATCTTACATGCCCCATATGCCACCCTGTAATTTAGCCGCAGCATTGGATCCTACCAGCTATAGACTATATTTTTCCCCATAAGTTATCAAATTTCCATAGTTATTGTGAATGATCCATACTTTTATGTTATGGCTATAGGAAGATCTGGCCCTATCAGTATTTGAAATACCTTCACTTGTGTGTCCATTACACTTTGGATTATATGCCTTGCCTGAGTAGCACATTGCTAAACTTAGGAAAAGCTTCAAGATCATAAATTTTTTTTTACTCATGATAATGACTGCATGGCAATGTCATTGTATCAGACACTGATATGCTAGTCCGTTAACTAATGTTTCACAGGTATTCATTGCTAAGGGATGATCACCTTCATCACTCAACTTGAGCTTTGGTTCATCCTTTTTCCTGAAAGAGGTGAATATCCCTCTGGTGGAACTTGCATCCTTTATGTGAATAGTTACCGGGTTATAACAAGTAAAAGACTTCGAATCCAGCTTATCTCTCTCTCTCTCAAATCTCTGAGAATGAGGGTCTGACCATCTTCTTGAATTTCCTGATATGTTATACTGCACGCATGAGAAAAGTCAAGTCTCTTTAACAGAAAATTCAGAGCCTTTTCAAGTTTTTTTTTTTTGTTTTTTGGGATTGGTAGTTAATTATGCATCAAAAGGTGCACTTAATAAGGAAATCACTGAAAATTTTCAGTTTCTCGCACTCAATTGAAGTTAATAAACAGTCACTATTCTTTGAAGTCTTCATGCATGAAGGTCTTTGTAACATAATTGGGGAAAATGGCCCATAAATGCTGTTAGCTAAAGGGAGAAGATCGGAATAGAGAAATTTGGAGCAGAAGTGCCTTGGTACTTAAGTCTCATATTTTATCAAAACCAGCAGTCTCTAAAATGGGTTTCCCGGCGGTTTTGTGGTGGTGTTGTGCTTTCACAATTCACAAGCCCACAACTAACATTCTAAAGCCTTCGAAAAAAGAATGTCTATACTTCAATGATTTTCTCA